>JADMLL010000005.1:17206416-17659254 GCA_016920875.1 Columbicola columbae
TCATTATTTCTCTGTTTTTGGGAAAAATCAGCTCATGCCCTTCCTAATGTGTATAGTTGACTTGTTCAGTTAGTCTTAAAATAGAATAAATGAACAAATTAACAACTGATATATTTCAGTGATAGATTTCATATTTTCGTGGGCGGTTTCCATAATGGAAAAACATAAAAACGTAGTCTTTGGCTTTTACAACCCACCCAAGATTAGGAATACGGAACAAGTAAAATCTTAACTGTATATGACGCAAGTAATACCGATAAAAAATTATCAAGTCCAAACCTGTCAGCAAACCAACCAAGACTAGCCTCCACTGACGGAATGTTTAAACTGAGCAATTTTTCATCTGTGTCGATTCGGTGAGTGTCGCATACAGTTAAGATGTTTAGAGAATTTCCATTCCAAGAGTAAAAGTCGTCCTAAATGCTCGCTTTACATATTTACCTATGCTATTTGATGTCAAGAAGTGTGTGAGAAAACCGCCCAATTGAATGGAGAAAAGTCATAATGTACCCGTGTAAAATGCTGTCTCAAACTTTCAATATTTATTTGAATTTCTATAAAATCTAATTTAAACAAAAGATATAACATTTTGTTTATTCTTTGTCTGAACAGACTTTAGGAATAAAAAAAGAAAGAAAAGAAAGGATAAAAAGGGGAAAAAGTTTTTTAAAAATCCGCAAAGTGACATTCGCCATCCCCTGCGACTGGGACGCCTGCTATAGAATCCCTCTACACGGTAAATTCCTGGCATCTCGTGTCACAACCAGAAGTTAATTCAGGGCACATCCCCAGAAACGTGAGAAATAGGTCGACTGCAAATTTTTACTCAGAATGCGTTGGCCGATGAATGGTTTCTCTTCATTTTGTACCCGACCGAAGTCAAAGGTTCTTCTTCGATAGTACTCATAAAAGTAGACTCCCGTGTTTTTATATCTGGCTCACTCAAAAGTTTTTAACTCTAAATGTGAATGAAGTGCCGGATATGTTACGGTAGAAACAATAAATTGGGTGAATATACTGTACGTATATGATTCTCGGCGGTCATTCAAATTAACTTTTAATGTGATGAATTATCGAATATTTATCACATAATATCAATAAAATATATACACTCATATTTCGCTATACGGCCGCTCTTTATACGACATTTCCTTACGACGGCCTTCTTCAATTATGGCAGGTTTTCGATTTACGGCCTACAATTTTTTGCTATAAACGGCCAAAATGTGTCAAAAGTACTGGTACAGAGGTCAATTTCCTTCCTGAAATTAGGCAAAAAAATTTGGACGTAGAACATGATCTCGGCTTTGAAGGTTTGAACGAACGTGAAGTGCTTGATCTACTCGAAGCTGATAGGAAACCTTTTTCATATGAAAAACTCAGTGGCAAAAGCAACTGGCATTTGTTGTATCCAAACAGCTAACTTAAAAATTTGTAGAAAGCTTTTTCCTTCTTCGAAAAGGAATAAACATCCTCCTTGAAAACGATCTCGACATCGAATGTAGCGGTAAAGTTTCTCGAGGAAGTAACCCAGTCAATAGCTGTTAGACACCACTGAAGAACGAAATAGACAAGAAGGCAAGACAAACAACGTTGGAAAATTTTTTAAGGCAGGGTCATCCTTACCAGCAAAGCATGATGACGACAGTGATCCGCAGGTTACCATTTCTTCATCGTCTTCAGATTAAAGCCATTTAATAAAAAAATTATGTATGTATACATACACATATTTTATGTCTCATGAACTTGTTTCATTTTTGTCAGTAGATTATTGTCGGTTTTTGGAGTCTGTTACTATTTTATGTACAAATCTATGTACTTGTTATGTATGTATTTTTTATTTAAGTGACACAAAATGATAAAGTGCATTTTGAATGATAAACTATGTTAAATTTTTAACAAATTTAGAACCGATCCCATTGTATTTGTACGAATTTCTATTAGAATAATTGATTTCTTGTACGACTTTTCGCATCACGACCAAGTTTCCTAGAATGTATCTAGGCCGTAAATCGAGGTATGTGTGCACTATATTTATCACTTTTATCGTAACATATGTATACAGAATTTATATTAGGGCCCTAAGTTTAGAGAATGTTTAGTTTGTTCACATTCATATTTCAATATGTTTAGAGGAGTTCCGAATCATTTACTATAAGATGAGAAAAAAACGTCAAAAGATGTTTGTTAAAGATCAATTTATCTTCGTTCAATGTATCCCGAATCCTTCAATAGGATTGTATACTTTGGACAGTTTATTGTTAATTAGTTGTTGTAATTGTCTTCAATATATCGCTTCGTTTCTTGCGTATTATAAAACAGTTCATTTATTCATATCGTCTCGCTACGCTCGCAATATTTCGCGACCAAATGAAATAGCGGCATTAACAATGTTCACAGAAAATGGATTCAGTGAAAATTCATCAGGAAGAACAAAGTCAAAGTCGGGGTGAAGAGGAAAGAAGTCGTGAGGAAATATCTCATTCTACGGGAGGCCTGGCAGGAAAGACGAGGGATAAGCGAGATAGGGTTGGGGGGAGGTGAACTAAAAAAAAACATCAGCTTCAACTTAACTTTCACTCTTGAAATGAAAGAGAGCGATAAAAGATATCTTCATAAAATAAGAAAGAAAAACAAAATTAATAATGAAATGATTAGAATTTAAAGAAAAGAGGAAAGGAAACCGAAGGACAGAAACTGTCACGCGAGGGAAACTTTTGATAAAATAATAATTTCAAAAAGGACTGACTCAGAGGGAACGTTTTCTTCTTGGATCTTCCTCGCCATTATTATTCGTAGCTCTCTTGGAGGAGAGTTACTCCCCAGCACCGATACCACATAAAATCTTTTAAAGTGAAAAATACTAGTCAATCGTCTCTTGGCTTAAATTCAATATTGACATTTTTCTCTTTATGTCTAGAAGGTGGGGAGTGAAGGCGGTCTGTGAAGTGGATTTGAAATTTTGAATCGTCTAAATCTCGTCTATCTCTTTTCAAGTTTTCTGATTACGGCTTTCGGCGCGCACATAAATCCCAACTCCGTGCAGAAAAGTTTATATTGTGTTTTATAACAACGAAGTTTTTGAAATAATAACATTATATTGATCCAATATCATATATACATTATACACAATAATAGAAATGCTTATTTTGTGGTATTGTCAATAAGCATATTACAATACGTTTAAGATAAAAATACTAACATGCATTATAATACAATATACAGTTTGCACTCTAAAGGAAAGAACAATTCGTTAGTCGACAATTTTTTACTTTTATTACTTTACAAAAAAAAGGAAAAGCATACATGTCACTTAAATGAACGGATACAACAGGCACACCCAAAGCTGAGTGGATTCAGTCTAGTGTTTGTGCTTAAGAGTTAAGACTCTTGAGACAAAAGCTGAAAATCTGCTTAGGGCTTAGTAATCCTTCTGGCAGATGTTTAAAAAGGTTTCATCTATTCTATACTGGATTCTAAGGTCCTGCCATGCCACACATTCGAACAACATGTGACTGGGATCGTCTTTACAGTTAGAGACGCAATCGAGGCATCTGTCTGAGTCCGTTAGCTTAAACCTATACAGATAGCTCGAGAAATTTCCATGCCCCATAAAGACTTGGCAAGTGTGATAATTAATATTTAGCTTTTTGTTTCTCATTCTATCTTCGAAATTGGGGAAAACCTAAAAGTCGTTCGGCCTTTTCTGGAAGAATTCCACTGCAACTGCCATTCCCTATAGATAAAAGACTCCATGAATTTTACTGCCTTCCCATCACAACGAAGTGGTTGCGGTTCAGTTTTTATCCTTTAGTTCTTTGCTGAAAATCCATTTTCTTCTGACTGTCTCTTCACCTCTATTCATGCACGCAATATCACTCGGAACTTTTTTTGGAAAACCTCATTTCTAAGGTTTTTTTTAACCTCAGATAACAACTGGCAGGCAGCATTTGCCCTCAGAGTGATTACTGGATTGTCCTGAGTAATAATTGAATTCTAATATCTTAATTGGAGCCTGATTTACAAGTTTTTTCCTGATAAGACTCAATTTATTTTCAGCGGAGAATAGTGGAAACGCAATCGAGGGATGAGAGGCATTGGCACCGCTAATTAGTCCGGGAGCCAAACATCTGTTACAGTGCACTTTTGGTGACAGTCTTGAAACTTTTTTGAATAATGTTTATGGTAATTTACTAGAAATCTGTCATCGAGGCGACGCCCATCTCACATAAAAATGTATAAAAACTGCATAACTAAGTTAGATTTTGAACACTGTTTTCCTTTTCTTCAATTCTCTCTCTTCTCCTCATTTTTTCTGTTCTCCCACTGTGTTGGCCACAAATAAGATTTTTGACTAAGAAAACATTAAGTTTTATAAAAACTGTCAGATTTAAGAAAAAATTCCGACTTCTCTTTCCAAGCCATTTTTTCGGACAGGGTTTGTTTGGGAACATTGTGGTTCTTCGAGCTTTGCCTGCAAGCTCCACTGACCTTCCGTGCCGTTTACCTACAAAAATTTTGCATGTGTGCCTTTGTTCTTATGCACAGGTCTGTTGACATTCATTGACAGACATTTCAGTCTATGAATCAAGGGTTGGTGACAGTCCTCGCGAAAGCATCAATGAATTGCGACGGTCCTTGTCCTCATTTGTTTGCCTTTCAGCTAACATTATTACTCTAAATTTCTTATTAACTCTTTGATTGCACTACGCCTTTTGATATTTTGTTCTCATTGTGCGCATTAACTTCAGTAGTTGCGTATTCACTACTACCCACTTACAACCAGTATTCCCATGAGCACTCCACAGAATGCTAGAGACAACAATTTGTATAAGTCTGACCGTCATTTTGGTTGGATTACACTTACAGATGTTTAATCTTGAATAATACTCAGCGAATCCTGGTTGAACAATAAACTAAAAAAATAGAAGACGCGAAAATACTCCTTCAGAGAATATGGGTAACACATTTTTTAAACGAACATAAAGGTTTAATAAAATAAATTAGAAGAAAAGGTTTTGGTTCTTGTTCTTCTGTTGTGGTCTAAGAAATGGGTTGATGTAATTGAAGGAAACGAAATGGAATCTCCGTTGTCGCTTCCGTTTGTTTAAGACATTGACTTTGTCGTCACGAGACAATGTTACGACTTCTTCTCATTTTTTCGGTGAATGGAAAAAAGTGTGAGAAGTTTCGTGAAGGATGCATAAAGTGCAATTCCATTAGAATTGATGCGAGGGATCTGCAAAAGGACAAGGAGAGGCAATTTGGCAAACGAGAAGCGCATGCGTTCAGCCCCCGAACGTCTGGGGTTCCTCGGCAACGTTCAACGAGCACCAGTCGCTTCCTCAATAACTGAGAATTCGTGGATTTGGTTCGCACACCGATTTCTCTTTTACTTTTTTTTAATTTTCTTTAAATGTTTCCGAGTGTTTTGTTCGCTTCCGCGCGGTCTCAACAAATCTTACTCCTCTAGCTTTTTCATACTTTATTTTTCATTTTTTCTTTTCCTGTATCCGTGTGTTTGATTTGCTTATTAAAAACAACTTATTCTTCTCTTCTTAGTTTGGATGTTTTTCTTTTCAGCACAGGTATGAAAATACCATTTTTTTTTCTAATTTTTCTCCCGAGTCATGACCTGATTTAGAAAAAAAAAATGTATTCATGTAATTATTTTATAAAATTTAGCTGACATTTTTCTACCGTAATCAGTTATCAGTTTTTTGGGAGCTAAACCTGCGAGGTTAAAAGTTTGTGTCAATAAACGGAAGCCGACATAATTTGTTTTCGTAGGTTGTTAGATAATTTTTAGACCAGTTTATTGGTGCTCCCGGAAGTCAACTGAGATAAAATGTGATTTTTACTAAATTCCTTATAGATTTTTATTTTTTTAGTTTGATAAAAAATTAACTTTGAAGCCGACTAAAATTAGAAATCAAACATGTTCTTGACTGTGCATCTCCGAATTATTATCTTTGGTTCTACTGTTTTACCCTAAACCAAACACAAAGGCACCCAGTTCTAAATTTTAGATTTCTAATTTTACGGCGCTTTCACCCCGAGATTAATTTCATTAGTCCTCAGCCTCCTCTTTTTTTAACCAGGAGAAGACTTGTAAATTTCTGGCATTTGAGTGTTGCACCGGAGATCTTCGAAACCGGCATTACACAATTTATCGATTACCACTTAAGAGGTTTTCCGGAGAATTTTCCAACATCCCCGTGGGAAAAATACCAACCTTCCCGGCCACTCGTCTTTTCCTTCCGCCTCTCAATTCCTATCACCGACTTCACGCTCATGAATGTAGGTATCATTTGGATTTAAAACCATTTGATAAGCATAAGCCAGCGCGTAAAAATAATATGGAGTCAAGTGTACATTTATTATTGTCATGAAAAAACGGAAATGGAATGTCGAAGGGTAGTGAATTGAGAGGGTTAAAGTTTAGGGAAAGAGAAGAACTACAAAATATTCCCAGTAAGAGAAAGATAAACAGACTTTCTTCGGAAATGGCCGAAGGGTATAGGCGAAAGTTACGGACGATGCCCGAACAATGGAATAAATATGTTGGTAAAGAGGGAAGAATTTGGGGACAGGCAATTGAATCGAACAGTATTTCACGATCTCGGTGATTTTTATGTTTACGAACATGAAACAAATGGATATGAAAAGCTAGCGAGAATAATTTGGACGACATTGGTGCTTGAGTCTATTCTGTTTCTGATTCTTATTCTTCCAGCAAGAGTTCGGAAAAGTGTAGAGCAAATGGGTGTAATCTTTATCAGATTTTTTTTTTGACTTAAAATCACACCCTTGGAAATTCTCATTCTTGAAATCATTATAAATAAGAAAAAAAGCATTGTTTCACCAGGAAAATATCTAATATTTATTATAAAACCCGTAAAAAAATGAGGGATCACTACACTTGATGCGTTTTTTTGTATTTGATTAACTGTTATTTTTTAATAAATAAAACAATTAAAAAAAGTGTTTTTCATTGTTCCCTCTGAGTCAGTTAAAAGTTCTTTTTTAATTTGGGAAAGCGCATTTTCATTGAAAGTGAAAAAGAAACTTTCCAAAATGTAAGATAAACAAGAAGAATTGGTAAAAGTTAAAAGTTTTCCAATAATATTGAAAATTCTTCCAATCCAATTAAATAACTTAAAAAGGCTTTTCTGATATCCGATTATATTTCATGGTCTCTGTGCCCTCCTCTCTTGTCTCTTCTTCCATCCTTCACTCAAAAAGTTTTCACCACTGCCGTGCTAAATTGGTGAATGATAAGAGAAAAGAGGAAATGGATGGCTGGAAAGAGGGTGTCGACATTTTTAGAAACAAACGAGAAGTGCAAAAATTAACGAAAACAGTTAGGGCAGAGGATAGATAGCATGCGAGAAAAATTATTGAACACATTTGCAAAGATTTCACAATGGAAAAAACATAAACCGGAAATAATAACGGAGGCAATAAATCTTTCTAGTGAAATATTGTGAATCGTCACAAGCTTTTTTTTTATCTTTCTCGTAGCTTCACTGAGTGTTTCACAGATTAGCCAGATTCTCCTCATTTCTTTGCCCACATGAATTGTGCATCCTACAAATTCCGCCCTTAGTGCCTATTCCTATTGTTCTTGTTTATATTGACTTTAATATTTTTCCCTTAGTTGACATCATGTCTCGCCGTTTGTTTTGTTTTAAAACAAAAAAAAATATGGCGAAAACCCTTAAGAAAGACTCATTTAAAACTCACGCAAAGGCGATAAAAGCTCCTTTCTTTCTTCCTTTCCTTTTCCCTCTCTCGTGTAACTTCTCATGAGAAATTGTTGAGTTTTTTTTCACCTTTTTTTACTCAAAAGATAGCTTCTTTCGCATTTACATGGAAATGTAGTACAAATGCTTTGTTTCTGAAAATTTTCCAGCGATTATGTACCCGCCGCCGCTGCCGTTGCTAATTTTATATCGTAAATTGGGACTAACGTGAAAACGAAAAGTTTTTGATACCGAGAATTTTCTTAATTAATAAATTATAAGATTTATGACTTTAATCAGATTTAACACAAGTCATTTTATCTAGAGAATGGCGAATTTATTGGTCCCTTATGAAAATCCTACAAGCGGCGTTCGTGAGCTTTGGCAAAGACTTCTCCCTCTATTTCACTTCGTCTCTCTCTCTACAATTTATAATCTCAGAATTTTCAGAAAACCATTTTTGAATCGTTTTGAACTCTATTTTATAGGAAATATTGTCCATCCAAGTTGAACCTCCTATTGCAATAATACATGTGACCAAATATAAAACCATATGTATCCACATCTGGGGCTAACTAGGTTCAATGAGAAAAAAATTTCTTTAAAGGATTTAGCCTAGGAAAGAAGTAATTTGTGCACAATTAAAATTAACTGCATATAGGAATATACACCCCTCTCCACTAAGCTATATGAGAGAGGAAAACAAAACAAAAAGAACTAAAAAATTGAACTCATCGAATACGACCACAGATGTTATTACTACTATTATTGCTTGAATATTTCAATAAATAAATAGGACAAGAGTTGTAAATATTGCAAAAATCATCATTGTAAATAAGTCATTTCAGTTTCGGCGTTTAGTAGAGTGAAGGAATTTACAGTGGTGTGTCGTTGCAAGAAGTTTGAATATTATAATAATATTTTGGATTTTGTGTTGTTACAAGTAAAAATAAAAAGAGTAAATAGAAGAGTTTAATAAATGGCAAGAGTGCTATCACTGAGTCTGCTGCGAGGTAAATCACTCTTCCCCTTAAAAATTGTTAGTCATTTCTAAGTCTAAAGTTTCAAAAATAAGTTTTCGAAAACGAAAAAGTAAATTTCCGTAATTAAGGTATTCGAATAAAATGCTTTTTGATGGAAAGTCTAAATTATTGCTGACTGGTTTTATAATAATATTGAGTTCTTTGCATTATTTTCTGGAGAAAGAAGGGAAGGAAGAGAAGATGAGGCTGAAAAACTTTTCCAAAATTTAAGTTTCTATATAAAACAGATACAGATTTCTTCAACTCAGAAGTCAGCAATAAAATCTCTCCTCTTTCCCCTTTCATTCTTCCCGTTCACTGTTCCGCTTCTTCCAAAAACTTTTTGTTTCTCGAAAATAATTCGCTGTCGATTGTCACACGATTTTACTTTTACTAATTAGTTTATTTATGTTTATGTTTTGTTGTTCTTAGTCTTCGTTTTCTATTTTTTCTTGCCGCTTTTATCTAAACTAATAAACTCAGGCTCTCATCTCCTAAATAAACGAGAAAGTTTGTTTTCTTTGGATAAAGAAAAATTTTTAACATAAGAGGAAATAATGGTTTTATTACTATCGGTAGAGATTTTTTTAAGTGAGGATTTTCGGGATTTTTTTCAAAATCATTTTGGAGCTTTCACATTTACCCTGCCCACATCCGTGACTTTCTTATCTCTCGTATGTAACACTGCGTTCGTAATCCTCCTTCTTTCCCTCTTTCTCTAAAGAAATAATACAAAAGGAGGATGAGCGGACAATCTTCTGTCATTCAATAAAAAAGAGGGGAAAAGCCTTGATGAAAGACTGAGGGCGAATCCTTTCGGTTTTATTGTAGGCCCTGCATAAACAACCCCAAAAGCGAGAACACTCACAATCTAACCTCTCATATTTTTCCTTGAGATGAAAAAAAGACTTTTCTCTGTTTTCATGCATGTTTTTCTTTTTAAGAGTTATTCGATTCCCAGGCGTCAATGGGAAGATAGATATAGTCTTTGAAAGATTGGGGTTATTTGGCAAATGTAGACGGTGGCCAATGGCTTTCGGACACTTTTTCTGTGTTATAATATTCCTGTCCTGTAGGAAAATTGGAAATTGTTTGTCAAAATGTGTAAGCTCTCCTTCGTTTTCCGTCATTTTCCCCTCTTCTGATGAACAGCCTTCTCTTGTATCTTCCTTTTCAAATATGTGTTGCAAAGAAAAAATCTCTTTGACATTCTATGATATGTAATATCCTTCAGACAGATTTAGAACGAATAGACTTTAAAAATAAATAAATAGTGAATAAAACAAGATTTGAATAGTAAATTTCCGACTCATTATGAGGGGGTCGCAGTTCACCTTTTATAAATGACTTATCAACATGATTTTTATCCTTAACTCTGAACACTGTTCTCAATTTTTTCCTTTTCATCTTTTGCTTATCTTTTCTTCACGACAACTGGTCTGTCGTTATGCATCATTTTTTTTATTGCCTCAATGCCAATAAAGTTCATGGATCTCTCTCTTCTTATGAATTCATAAACCTCACCTTTCACTCCTGACCAGTTTTTTTATTTCATTTTATTGCCTCCACCTTCCACCCTCTCTTCGACACTAGTACGTCTCTCCTTGTTGTCGCCTTTCTTTTAATACTTCCTAAATTGTTCTTAATCAGATGAAATTTTAGAAATAAAACTTTTTTTTTATATAATAACAATTTCCATTTATACATTATACACATGATAGTAATTGGTGAGATTCAATTCGACAAATCAATAAAAAATAAAGTAAAGCTTACCTTTTTGCGTTCAGTTTTTTGCTTGCTGGCGGAAAGGGGTGGAAGGAAAGGAAAATAAAAGGAACCCTAACTTCCAGACGAAACTAAAACTGAAGAGAAAACTGTCGGACATAAAGCGTTAAAGACAAACTGAAAAATCGCGAGATAAAGATGCTGACATACAAGTTATAATACATTGTACAGTTCGCAATCTAACAGAAAGCATAGTTCGTTTGACGTCAATTTTTCCTTTTATTACTTTAAAAAAAAGTCAAACAAACATATCACTTGAATGAAAAGACATGTGGCGTTCGCTACAATCCTAATTCCGGAATGGGCACAGTGAAAAGCAGCCAACAACTGAAGCCAAATTCATGATTAGTCCCAGAGCTCAGCACCATCAACATCTTTGTATTTTGCATTTTGATTCTAAATTATAGTTATAGCAATTTTTTTATCAGTATACATATACGTTCGGAATTAGTGTTGTCCATCATTCGTTCATCATCAACGACAAAACCTGGTTCCGACAGACACTACAGACAGACCCAAAGCTGAGTGCATTCAGGCTAGTGTTTGTGCTTAAGAGCTAAAACTTTGTCGTGTTTGCGACAAAAACTGAAAACCTGCTTAAGGTTTGGTAATCCTTCTGACAAATGTTTAAAAAGGATTCATCTACTTTGTACTGGTTTCTAAGGTCCTGCCATGCTACACGTTCGGAACTCATGCCATTGGGATCGTCCCTACAGTTTGAGTTGCAATCGAGGCATCTTTCTGTATCTGTTAGCTAAAACCCTTCAGATAGCTGGCGAAGTTCCCATGCCCAGTATAAACTTGACATGAGTGATATTTTATATTTTTGTTCCTCATCCTATCTGCAATGTTTGGGAAAAACCTGAAAGTAGTTCGGCCTTTTTTGGAAGAATTACACTGTACCTACCATTCCCTATAGATGAAAGAATAGTGATTTTACTGCCATAATTAGAGTTACCTTGGTGTCGGTAATTATTTCGAATATGGCGCCATTATTAAACCTCAGCTGAAGATGAGCTTCACAAACTGATTGTTTGTTGTTAATATAAGACTTAAATTGAGAAGAGGCAAACGAATACTAGAAGATTCGCAAGGCTCACCTCGCAAATCCCTTTATTAAGGGATCTTCGTCAGATTAGCTGAGGTTCTTACGTCAAACCAAATCCTTCTTCAATTTATATTTTACGATTCATTGAAGCGAGAGAAAAGGGAAAAGAGTTGGAGCGAAGTTTTTGGGAAAAACCAAAAAATCTGTAAGAATGGAACCCTGACATCAACGCCCGTTTACCCTCATCTACAATTTTTTTTCACGCGGATTTCATGTCCTTTTTTTAATAAAATAATATTAGATTTCACAATTCCGGCTTATAATCACATTTCTGTCGCCTGGTCAAGACTACAGAGTTTTTAAGAGAAAACAATTTTCATTAAATGTCTTCTGGACCTGTAGGCGATTAAAAAGTGATTAAGCCTTTAATAATGAGAAACTCAAAAGGGAAAATATCGAACCCAACATCGAAACTTTACAAAAAAATAACAACAGGACAGGAGTTGAAACCAGGACCCATGCAAGTTGCTTGTGTTCATACAACTAGTTACGCAAACTTTCACCGAGTAGCAACAGATGACACACGAGACGAGTACGAAGCGAAATAATTCCTCAAATGTTATAATTATGAGAAGCCAATATATCCTCGATACGTATCCACAATACGAGTCATGAAATCCTTCCCAGCGTGGGTTTTAATAGTTCTGGGTAGTGTATCCCAAGCCACTATATGCAAATCCTCTTGTAAATCTACGTTTGGTTTGAGTCAGCAGACGAATCGCTTTGTGACAGTTTGGAGGACGGTGTCATAGGAGTTGATGCAAAGAAATATTTAGCTCTTTGTTTTTCTTCCTCGATTATCAGTCCTCTATCCTCTTCCTTTATCAGTCAACTTTTTGTCCATTCCAGCTAAATGACCAGGTCGACCAGGCTCTCTCTGACGCTGATTTTATCTTCATATAGTTTTAATAATTGAAGCGTATAGGTATGTGCAATACCAAACAAATTATTTAAATTGTTGACAAACTCTTATCGACGCTGCTCAAATTCGTGTTGTGTTTTTTTGAGCATGCTTCTATAAGTTCCCCCAAAGTTGGTACACGTTTTTGACTTTTTTCCACACTACTAGGTAAAAATTGGTCGCTATGTGCGCCTTTTCCCAATAGATAATGCATTTATGAATAGCAAAGTTTGAGCCTTCATTGACAGTTAAATACACTTCATGAGTACTGTAAATCAGAGTGCTGCCAAAACTTGCCAATTAGAGGGTAGTTTCTAGCTCATTATTTGATGTTTGGCGTCTCCGACTAAAAAATATACTTTGTGTAGAACTGCGTAACTACACTGACATGCTGACTATTCAAAAACAATATGTCTACTAACAATATAACAACCAGAACAACATGTAAGCTTACGTTCGATTAAGCCCTTAAGTAGTAATATGTTACGGTGAAAGTCGGCACGGGTTCCTGTCGTCCTAAGTACTTGAAATTTCACCTACGATTGTTTTAACATCTGAAGAAAAAAATTAAGAGTGTATGAGTCTTTAAATAAAAATTTTTGATTTTTTTGGGACACCCTAATATATATATTTGCTCATTTCATCACTCTTACTGTAACTTATATGTATTGATTTCATGTCTTTACCCATGACAGTTAAAGCTGACTTTTATTCCGGTAATCAATAAATAGGTAACATTTTACACTCAATAATTTTAAAACTTATTATTTCATCACATGTAATAAAATATTTACTAAATTTATCTTGTTGTTGTTGCTGTATGGTATGTCTTCAAAAGGAAATTGCTCTTACTCGAAACGGAAAGGAAAAAAAGAAATGTAGTGGACGAATAAAAAGGTAATGGCGACTGGTTGCTAACCATAACAATAACAGTTAAAGAAAAAATAATGTTGAATTTTATTGTTTTGGGCAAACGTAAAATCAGAAATAGTTATCTAGAAGCATTCCCACAACTTCTGCATTTTTTGCCGTTTACGCCGAAGCAAAAGCTTGGAAATAGGACTTTTTTTTGAAAGCCACTTTCAAGAGAGAAAACTTTTAGTCCTCTTCCTTTGTGAGTAGATTTTTTAGAAGTGAGCAAAACCTCGAAGGAACTTTTGTCGTTTTCTTGAGTTAGATTTTGAAGCACAAGGGAATTTAATAAGTAAATGTAAAAGTAAACTGGACATTGTGTTAGTGAAAATTCTCATTTCCCTTTTCTCTCTTTTTGCAATTAAACCCAAAACCTGTTCCACTCAGAAATAAATTTGAGTCCACTTGATCAATGTTCTTGAAGAAATATATGATAAATGCTGATCATGATAAAGGATGAAGCCATCATCTTGTTTTTTATTTATTGTTTTCCATTATGAATCTTTAAACGTTCTGACGAGAGGTGCTACACTTATCAACTCTAATTTTCCCTTCACATTAGATCCTCCTCTTTTGGCAGAAGCATTGCAATGTATTTAAATCATTCGACGATAAAAATATAAAAATAATGAGTCAAAGACGAGACGAAACTCTGAGGGAAAAAGGAATCGTGTCAGCTTGAGCAAAAAAGATAAGAATTTCTGTTTTAAAGAAAAAAAAGGAGGAAAATAGAAAAAAGATAAACGAAAGAAATGGAGTGTATAAAAATATCAGGATAGCATAAAACAGGGGAGGAAAAAAATTATGAGGAAATGAAAAAAAGAGAAAAGAAAGGTTTGGAATGAGAAAAATTCTGAGAAGTAAATAGAAGCAATGAAAAAAGTTGTCAAATAATCCAAAGCGACGTGCATTTGAAAAAGAAAGTCAAATTCAAATAAAAAACTTGAAGCATCTAAAACGTCAAGAAAACCCTGAAAAATGGGAAAGTTCTTTGTAAAAAATTCTGCCAGGTTCTCTTGAATTTATTAGGAGAAGGATAAAGGAAGCGAAGACTTGCTTTGGTTAATAATGATGAGTTGATGGAGAAGAATAAACTTTAAAAGCTACTAAAAATTTATAGTTAAATGTGAGTCAGCATCGGAAATAATCCGAAAATGCTTACAGCGAAATGCGAGAGACAATAATAGATTTTTCACGTAATTTATGGATTTTCACGGAGGGGAAAAAAGGGATCATTAACGGTTTTGTTCCCTCTCCTCCCGCCACTTCTTTTCCCTCCTCTTTTTCTTCCTTCCTTGCTTACGTGCAAGATATGCGAATCTTATTGTTAATGGAACATTAAATTCCGGAATAGTGGAAACACCCAAACAACTTGTAAGCAAATCGATGATAATTGAAAGTTTATGTTCTTTGGGAACGAAACAAGTTTTAAAAACCGCGAAAACTTTTACAACCAAACGCTTTGATTGATACCTGAAGGATTAACGAAAATTTACCGAAGTAAAGCCCACAGCAGCGTGACATAGAACTGAGAGCATGAAATTTCAAAAATTAGGTTCTTCCTTAAATTTTCTGAGGAAACTCAGAAATGGGATATTTGAAGATTAATAGGCCAAAAGGAAGAAGTAATATCTTGGACCAGAGGATGAATAGGTTATTTAAAGCTTGTTTTCCTCACATTATATTCTCAATAAACTTCTTCGGCCTTGTGCCTTGTATAACCAGTAGTGTAGACTCCAGCATCCTCACATGGTTTATTCCATGTCAAGCGGTGTTCCAGACATCAGACCAAATAGGATTAAGGCTTTCTTTTGAAATCTTCAATTAAATTTACTTTTACTTTAGGCTACGCATGTTTATAGCAGTCGCAAAAGAACGTTTTTAGACAGTGACAAATGGATTTTGCTTATAACGTTTTCTGGCTTTCAAAAGTCAGGCTTCGAGGTTTTTCCAGAATTGATTAACTACCAGGAAAACTAATTTGACATTTGAAATGACGTACTATTTTCTCGTTTTCTTGTCCTCTTATATTTTTTCACTAAAAAAAAATTTCAAAGTATCAAGTGAACTTAAAGAAAAAGTGTTTCGCGAAAAATTTTCTCTAAAAATAATAATAAGTTGGAAAATTAGTTTTTCCTTTGATTCAGAAGAAAAAAGTATAAAAAATTGGCAAAATGGGTTGTTTCTCTATCTTGGAAAATTTTCCAGTTTTCTTCTCTTTAACATTCAAATATGGTATTAATAAAGCCGTAGGTGGGGATTTGTTATATATTGAGTGCATATAAAGTCTTTCTTTTTTTTGAAGATTGTACAGGAAAACGAGAGAACTGAGTTTCTGAAGTTGTGTTCAGGTTTTTTTTTTTCAAAACATCTCTGAAATAATTCTGGGAGGGGAAAATTCAAAATACACATGTATGTCTTAATTGTTTAATTCCTTGAGCTATTACGACATACTGTATGTATTTTGAGCCTTGTCGTTAACTATCCACCGACACGACACCATCAGTTCTTGGCTTATCGTTAGGCCAATGTGAGAGTTAGTTGTGTTGGAGAAGAAAAATAGAAAACAGAAAAGGAAAAAGTACATAACGTTAATAATTCTCTTAGAAATGGTACTAAACCGACGAAAAGACATTTGGTCAAGGACTGAAGAATTAAAGACACGCATTTATGTTGTTCATTTACCTTTTGTTTTTCCATAACAATGTTAGAAAACAATGTGAATATTCCCATTTTTGGCGTGTATTCACTTTGAAATAAGACAAAACAACAACCATACCGCTTCGCCCCCCACCCTCCCGCGCCAATATTCATCATTATGATATACTGGATAAGCGAACGAAGGAAAATTCTTTGATTTTTTAATAGATAAATATTAATTAATGTTCTGAATAAATATTTAGATATGTTTATGTTGATGATACTTTGAATGATGGAAAAATTCAAAACAAAACGAAAATAAAAAAATCTTTTCATCGTCAAATGTGACATGTGAACGTGAAAATTATATCGAGGAGCAAGCCACTCACACAACCACCTATCTCTATAATATTTGGTCCTTTCAGTAAAAATTGACAAAACATACCGATATTTTTTATTGTGACAGTTATCAGAACAAGGGTTAATGAGCTTTCTGTTACGGTGAGCCATCAAAGTTTACATTTTACCTGGAATGTTTTTAGTCGAAAAGCTCTCTAGGTGAAACGCTCTTTGCATCATTTAACTTTTATCATCTTTCAACGATGAATTTAGGATGGGTAAATCCATTAGAAGATTTCCTTCCCGCTCAGCACTGAGTAGGGATTAAAACAAATAGAAGAAACACCGAATTAAAGCTCCCATAGTGCGAATAAAATGTTTTAGCAAAGGAAAGATAAGATAAGATCAGATAATGAAGATAAGATAAGACAAAGGAAATTCTTGGTAGTAGTTGTAAAGAAAATGAGGGCGAGTTTGTACGTGTTTGTCTTTCAATGTGTACTTCGAAAACTATCGAACCACTAACTGAGGAACTACGCCCGGAACCTTAAATAAATCTTTTCCTTTGGAAACTTTTATGTAATTTCGTAAAATACTGACGAATAATTAACACATTGTAAAGGGGGTGCAGTAATAATTATGATGCCATTTTCGTTGAACAAACATTTAGGTTGTAATTGATGTGTTACGCTCTATTTTATCTTTCAACTTCACCTTTTGACCAGTCGTTCCTTACTATCTTTAAACGAAGTAAAAATTTCAAAAATTTCCACTGGTGAACAAGAAACAAAATTAAAATGGGTACGAATTGGTAAAGGCCTATAAGCCTATATTGTAGAAAAAGATACAGCAGATATAGAGCAAGTACATTTATGAATGTGTGACAATTTCAAGATCGCACAATGTTCGTCACTTTATTTAATTAGTCTTATATTTGTTAATTTACTTTGTTATTCATTTATTAAAAACTGATTTACTCGTTTTAGTGATAATGTTAAAATTGGGTGAATTATACAAAATAAAGTAATTATACTCATAATGTAGTAATAATTCGAAGTGCACTATATATGAACAAAGAAATGTGCTATAAAATTAATTTTAATATCCGGTCTTTAGAATCACCATGATCGACACACTGACGCTTTCATCCTGAGACGTGTCATCGAGAGAGACCCAATCATACTGCAACATATTTTCGAGGATTAGTCAATTCCTCAGATTGTCTACTCCCAAAACTTTCTCACAGGAAAAACAAGTAATAATGTGCCGGCCAAAAATCGAACTCGGGTTGCTCACATCTCTTGAATTTTTTTATTAATCTGTCTTTGTTGGTTTATTTTGATATGAATAAGGTAAAATAGTAAATAGTTAACAAAAACGGACTGTTTAGTGTTTTGTGTTTTCTAACACGGTTTTTTCATTATCACCCCGTGAACGTCGCATCCGGTAACAAACTAAGGAAAAGAGCCGAACTGTTCAGCCTGGACCCACCAGAGGAAGATCCCTGATAGATGAATTCGGGCCTGATCTTACTCTCTACAGCGTAATAAAGCAGCGGTACACGGACCTCGAGCTTAAACCTCCTTTTAAGTGTTTTGCGAGTCAAAGCACGTTTGTTTTGCTGGCAAAACAGCACGCTGGACGTATATAGACTGGAAGATAGTTCTTCTATATAGCCACCTTGGCCACTCTGAGCCCCTAATGAAATGACACCTTGCAGAAACACAGACTCAATGATAATTTCAATAGGAAGGAGGGAAAAAAAAAGGAGCCATGAAAAAAAAAAATCATCCCTTGATTTTAAACCCAAATAAAGAAAATAAAATTTGTAAAAAGAGAATTTCCTTGAGTGAAAAGCAGTTTAAATATCGGAAATCGTTCGATTCTAATCCAGACTCGGGGATCCAGGGCGAAACGCTGTTAATCCCCAGCAAAACCAGAATAATTAAAATCTGGCGTCGTATCCCTCAAAGAGGTTCAACTTGGCTGAACTAAAATTTATTGCAACGCCCAAGTTTTCTTTCCGTCTGTCTGGGTCATTAAAAGCCGAGAAGAATAGCCGATAACGAATCTATTGTTGTGTGAGGATCGTCAGCTGTTTTCGGGGTGGGTTAGTGCTATTTCAAAAGGGTGGGAGAACTTAATAAATAACTCATTTGCAAACCTTTTTTGTTCCTTCATTCTATTCCCTTTATTAAGTTTTTAAAAATGTCGAGGAACAGATACGTTATTCATCTTGGAGGTATCGATTCTCCCGATGGTTTCTTTATGCTTTTTTAAGCTAAATAAATATGATTTTTCAATGTCTCTAGCTGTCATTATCATGGTGCTCCTAACTCAAGTTACCTTTTTTCGATCGGCTCTCTGAAGCATAAACGAGTCAAATGCTTTTGAATTTAGAATGCTTGCCGCACAACTTAGAAGACTTCTTTCCCCCTTATATCTATACAATGTTCACAGTTTCAAAAATATATTATACGAGTAAAAAAGTTGATTAATAATATGTATCATAGTAACATTGTAAAAATAGGTTAGCTTGGTTTGAGTTTTAATACCGTTTGGTATAAACCATAACTTTATGAACTTCAGTCAGATCCTTTGACTATTACGCTACGGATCTCCCGTAATGTTTTAAAGTTACTTTAAAAGTCTAAATGAATTGTTAATGCCGCTATTTCACAAGACCGCGAAATATGACAAGCGTGCCGAGACGATTGTAATAAAATGGACTGTTTTATAAAATACACGAAACGAAGCGATATATTGAGTAATACTACACTAATTGACAAAAGACTGTCCAATGTACCCACAATCCTATGGGAGGATTCGGGACATTGGAACGAAGCGAATAGGAATGCATCTAATTTTTAACATGAATTAATTACAAATTTTCTACTTATTTCGATGGTAACCAATGTTTCAAATCCGTTCTGTGACAGCGTTCGTCTCTTATGAAGAAGGTAAAAAATTTCCATGAAATTTCCAAATAACAAAGAAAAAATAAACGGGGAAAATTGGTCATCCAAAAGCGGATAATTTAAGAGAAAAACATGAATAAACCAGGCGACGTGTCTATAGAAAATAAATAGAAAAAAAGTCGGAAACTTTGCTCATTTTTACGTTTCCTACGTGACAAAGCCCCAGTTAAAATAAGTAAGCTCTGCCGAAAAAAAAAAGTTTTACAATTATTACTATTTTTGTGTAAGTAGAGAAGAAAATTCGGGTGCTGAAGAAGAAAAAAAGTTTTAGACTTTAAAACTCTAGTGAAGGTCTCTAACAGCTGTTAACTTAGCCTTAAATTAAAAACGGAACAAAACCAGGAACAGGGAAAGAGGAAGGCGTGAATGGGCTCTTTTTAAGGTAACGGAATTCATAAATATGATAAACAGACCGAATGTATTATCAAAGTTTAAGAGCAAGCAGGATTCATTATTTTGAGGCAATCAACGTAAGGAGCAACTAGGGTTTTTGGTTTTTGTATAAACCCCGGAAGCAGTAGACCTTCAGATCGTAGTGAAAACGGAAATGATTGGAAAGTCCAAAGGAAACGACTAAATTGCTAAATAATTTGATTAAAAGATAAGAAAAAGTAAATAAAAATTAAAAAGCGCAATAATAGGCGAGAGCAGAAATATTTAAGCAGGAGTTTAAGGAGGAAAACAATTTATATATATTAGAGTGTCCCAAAAAAATCAAAAATTTTTATTTAAAGATGCGTACCCTCTTAATTTTTTACAATGATGTTAAAACAATCGTAGATGAAATTTCAAGTAGGAACGACAGGAACCCCTGCCGACTTTCACCGAAACATTTTACTGCTTAAGGGCTTAAGCGAACTTAAGTGATCATTCGATTTTTTTTACAAACTTTAAAGTTTCTTTTTTTTCAATTAATTTTTTTTAAAGGAATTTTAAAGAAACAGCTCTTACTCACTATAGCAACTAAATATTAGTGATAAAGTTTAAATCAATTTTTTCAAGAATTCAAATTATCGTTTTCAGCAATGACCATTCACATAAAAGTTTATAGTGCAAATATCTAAATATGTATATGTTCGGAGATAAAATAACTTGGAGTTTGAACCTACCCTCTAAACAACCTGACTGTTTCATGCCTCCAGGGAAGAGCTAATGAACACCTGAATTTTTTATTTAATAGATGGAAACAGGTGCAAGTAGATAGAAGTTGGAGAAATTGGACACCTAGACACTCGTCTTTTTTATTACACAGTTAAAAACTAACGTCAACAATACCTTCTTCTTCTTCTTTATCCACGTCCGCGACGAAGATTGGAGATCATTATGGCGATAGCCACTTCTGAGGCGGCTGCTCGGAACAGGGAGACAGAGTCCACATAAAACCAGACTGGTGGATTTTTCTACCTAACTGGGAATGAACTAAATATTAATATTTACTTATAATTCGTTCCTGCACTCAGCGATTAGTGTAACACAAACACCAGTTGTAATAAACCTGATGATTCTTAATGATAGATATTTATTCTACAGAATAAAGCAACCGATTTCGAAGACTATGAACCATTAACTATTTTCAAATAAAATAGCCAGTACGCCTTTGAAGGTCAACCGACAACTGAGTGTCTCTGTCACCAAGATATTCTTTTTGTGTTGAAGACCTCATCGTAATAAAAAAGCGAAGGGCCGATCGTTGGAAGATCCTTCCCAAAGCGCCAGTTAGGAGTGTGATCGATTGAAATAACACTGGTAACTGGTTTTGCTAAAGTTTATTTTCTGATTTATTCAATTTTTCACTTCTGACAATGCTTGAGTGACCTATAGGTACTCATGAACTCTGCCTTGGATGTTCGTATTGGAAATACTTGAACACTGGATTCACCAAATTTACAAATTTGGACTTCAATTGCACTAGAACTGAACTCACACTACTGACGATTGGACGCTCCTGCAGATAGGACTTGTTTGAGTTCGAAGTGGTATTGGTACCGACTTGGGTGAAATTAGCCTTATCGTACTAGTGACCTCCAGTAGGAGAAAGTACTTGTGAAATTTCAATGGTCAATCAACGATTTTCCTGGTACATCTGGGTACCTGTTATTTTAGACATTCGTCAACAATTTACCGTTGGGTTTGGTATTTCCAAAACTAAGTTTGAATCATTTTTTGGAACCCTAAATTTTGAACGAAATTTAGAAATTTAGGACCCGGGTGATTCATGAGAGCATCATATCACCAATGCCATTATTACAAAAGCATATTTGCTACACAATAAATGCAATAAATAACTGATACTGGAAAAAAACTTATGACTATTTATTTAACGAAGAGATTTGTTTCGAATAGTGTACGTGAGCAACAAATTAATGTGAAAAATCAAAGGAGAGTTAATACAGTGGAACCTCTCATAACGAGTACCTCTCAGCGAGAAATTCGCATTATGAGCAACATAAATTGCAAAGAAAATGTCTCGCATAACGAGCAATTTTTGGCGAATCCCCCCGTCAACTAGAGAAAAACTCCGAACTCACGATCAGGGCAGATTCAAAGTCAAATCTTTCTCGATCTCTCTTAATTTCTTCACTATCACCCAAAATTCTTTCGTTTTCACATTCTTAAGCTTCTTAGCTACTCATTTTCTTTTGCTAAATACTAAAAACAACTTTTTTTAGTGCTTTTTTCGGCCTCGAACGCATTTTTCTGTTTTACATTGATTTATATGGAAAAAATTGTTTCGCATAACGAGTTTTTCGCATTACGAGTAAAACTCCGGAACATATAAAACTCGTTATGAGAGGTTCCACTGTATTTATATATTTTTTTTTAAATTACATGAATATCATTTTAAAGGATATGATGCGAAAACCAGTGAAAATATCTTTAGCATCCCCCAAACAACTGCTGCCGCCTGCTTTCATTTTCTTTTAAAACTTCCTCCTCTCGTTCAATTTATTAATATTTCAAAATTAATAAAAAAGTACTTTTATTTAATTAAGAACTGGGAAGAAGGGAAGGAGAAAGAAAGAAAGAGAGAGAGAGAAACATTGTCAGAGCGAGAGTCGCAACCTATTTACATAACTTCCGTAAATAAAAAAGATTTCCCCGCCTCCCAATATTTTTTAAATAAGATGGAAAGATTAAGTTTGTAAAAGTTTTCCTTTCGTTAACTTAATTCAATTTTTCGTTAATATTTCAAAAAACTCGAGCGATTTTAACGATTTTTTCCATCTTCTCCTACTTAGTATAGATCTCCTATAGTTGTCCATTACGCAGCAACAAGAGAAAATGGAAATGAAGCCTAAGGGAATGTACAATTTCCTTTTTGCTCCATAAAGCTCATGTCGAATCGCTCCATAGAAAAAAAAAACCAAAAACTACTATAAACTTGATTCATTTTTATAAATAAAATTATGGTTTTTCATCTCTTGAGTGAATCCTAATGTGTCAAAGTTAAAGGGGTAATGGATACAATGAAGTATTTTGTTTTTAAAGGTACAAAATTTGAGAGAGAAACTTGTTTGAACTACGTCAGTGTTATAAACAGAAGACCTTACAAGATGTTGACCTGAGTGGACCACGTCCCATTCGTTTTAACCCAAGTAAAAGGGATTTTCCTCTCTCCGCTTGAAAAGCCTTTAAGGATAAAATTTGAGAAGATAAAAAATATTTAGTATTCGGGTAATGTCTCTGAAAGGTGTCTTTCAAAGGAGAATTTCAAAATAGAATTCCAAGAGCGAAAACTACGGTAATGCCACCATTTTCAATAACCCAAAGGCCATCTACAATGTAATCTTTTGATCGTGATGCTCATTTACGAACCTTTTTTGACTTGTCTTTCCAATTTTTGAGGCTCTATAGCCTAAGGATAATACTTATGGTAAACCAACACTTATGACAGGTATTTGGGAATCAGGGCTGATGTTTTTGAAAAGGAAAGTCGTGGGGAAAAAACAGTCTGAAGTTTCTCAGTATTAACATTATGGGATATAGTGAGAGTGTTCAAACAGTAAAACAAACTAAAGGATGTAATTTAGAAATTAAAAAATAAATAAATAAAAGGACGAAAAGTATCTGGGATAATGGGTGGTCATAAAAACATGCCCTTATAGCAAACACAAACTAGAAGTGGCGTACCAATTAACAAAGAATATGTACAGTATTGTATAAAAAACGATCACTGCCAAGTTACAATAAGACTGGAATTAAAGAAGAATGGACTGTTGTAGATATTAGAAGCCAAAGAAAAAAAATATACTGTGAAAAATCCTAGGTCTTGTAAAAAAAATAGCGAATATTGGAGACGCCACAATCACCAACTATACTAAAACATATCAAAATAGCTGACGTTCTTCTCTTTGAGAACAATCGCCTTGTATGGACACTTGGTGAGAATGGGCTCACAAAAACTGACCAACCAGGTCTTCAAACACTTCCTCAACAAAAAAACAAAGCCGCCTGAAGAATAAAAATGAAAGCACGAGTTTCCAGGATGCGTAGTCCAGAGAGACTCAAATCATACTGTAAAACATTCTTAAAGATCACCTGAGAATTTTGACTCAGTTACCTATTCCAAAAAAAAAACTTGGTCAAATTTTGTTGTGCTTCTGAAATGAATTGAAAAAGCTAACATGAAATATAAGGTACGATTTGGGAGGGAAAAATTGGTCAATGGATGATGGAGGAAAATGGGAATTCTAAGACAGTCAAAAAAATAGAAAATTTAGTTTTCTGTTTTGGTTATGTTGATAGACCTTACGGCAGTGGCGTATAAAAAAGTTAGAGAAAGTGAATAGCGGGTGAATGGGGAGAAAGGAAGGAAGGGGAAGAGAAGAAAATTTTGGAATTACAGCCATAAGTGCTTTTGGTAATTTAGTTACCGATACCTCGAGAAAGAAAAATTAGAAGAGCAGTTTGGTAAAAACTTTGAGAAAACTCCGACGTGAAAATAATGAAATCTGGTTTCATCATTAGTTGAAGTGAACAGGAAATGGCCTCATTCAATTAAATTGAGTTTCTTCCACCATCTTCTTTTTTTACTTTTTTCTCGGATATTTTGCTTGACGAGAGTAAGGTAAAGCCGTGGGAGAGATACGAGGAACACTACACCTGGTCTAGAGAAAGTTTTCTAAGATTGCAATGAGCGACAGGTCGTTTCGGAAAAAGGATTTCAACGTTGATTTTTAATCAACAAATGAGAATATGAGGAATCGGAAACTTGATGATTGGGTGAGAAGGCCCTTCAAGAGAAAAGCCAAAAAGTTAGAATTTAATGAAACGAAGCCTGTTTTCGCTTTTTATTTTATATTCATGCGTTGTTGTTATCAATCTTGGTAAAGCCGCTAAAAGGAAATGTCATGTTCATATAAATAAAAGTGACAGCATTTTACCGTCATACTTTTGCGAGCTTTAACCTTTTTTTCTGGCTTAATTACGCCCCAACGGCGTTAATGGGGTGGAGAATGTAAAATGTGCTGCGGCGTGATGTGGACCACGTCAAAAACATAAAAATTTGTGACTCGCAGTTTTTAGATTTTCACTATGATGATGAGCCTCAAGTGAATTTTTTTTTATCTAAACAAGGAATGCCTACAAGATTGTATTAATAAATAATACAGATAACTGACAATATTGGTAGAATGGAATATGCTAATAAAACTTGTGAAAAACGTTTCTACTTTTCAAGTTTGACCATGCAAAATTTTAATGATTAAAAGTTCAAGTCATTCTCCGCTGCTCCTCTTTTTCTATTTCCCTTCGCACTTATCCATTCATTGATTTTACATTCGATCAAGCTTTTCAATTTTCATATTTGAATATCAACTTCTTTAAAAAACTTTCATTTTCAACACTTCTATTTTTAAAAAGCTGTTAGTAAAATGATTTAAAGCAGAGATGGCTAACCTATGGCATGCGTGCCACAAGTGGAACGTTGGAAAATTTTGATGACACACACAAAACCAAAATTATAATATTATTTTCAATAAGTTCTTTTTTGATAGAAATTAATTAAAAATTATTTGTGGCACGTCACCTATTTAAAAACAGAATTTTTATGACTTTTGTGTCACGGACATCAAAAATGTTTCGCCGTCCCTGATTTAAAGTATTAGGTGGGTCAGAATCACCGGTTTTTTCTCTTCTCTTCTGTTTTACTTTTTCTGTGTTGGCATCGCATCAAATTCATCCAACCGAAAAAGTTAACAAATCGTTGCATTTTTCTACCTTTGTCGTTTTAGCTTCGTACGACATAGAACAATGTCATTACAACAAAAGTAATGTCAGATAGGCAAGCTAACGTTTCAGCAACATTAGTAACAATAAAATAATTCAGACTGTCCAAAACGGAGCCACAGCAACGCGAAGGCTAGCAAGATGTATTAATAATAAAAATTGTTGTCAAAGAATTATTCAGGCTTGAAAGGAACTTATTCAAGCCCCATTCATTTCGTTAAAGTTCTCCATGAAAAGCACGAAAGAGATCAGATCGGTTTATTCAGGCTGATACACGGTAAAGCGAATAGTACTTAATAGCAACAAAATGGATATTTTTTAAAAAATATCCTTTAAATTAAAAAACTTATGTTTCCATTTATTTTTTTTTGTGTTGACTTTACATTATTTTATCTTGTCATTATATATTCTTTTATTTATTTTCTTAATGGTTTTGCACACTAGGGAATAGTCTTATAGCATTTTAAGGTTTCGTTTATTAGTGCTGTTTGGAAAACATTATATTAGTTGTATATGATATTATCTTTGTTTTCCTTAGACTTCTATAGCCTACAAAAGACCACTTCTCAAATTTTACGGCCTTTCGTTATCTATTAAAATTTTAGGTAAAAGAGAAATTTCAAAGAGAACATCCGGTGAGCTCCATATCAGGATTAAAAACAGTAATTTTCGCCAAGTATAGTTTTGAAAATCCTTTGAGAATCACAAATGGCAGAAAATAACCCAATAAAAGTTGAAAGAAATAAAACTAAAAATTTTAAAAACAAGAAACTAGAATTTTCGAAAGAGAATTTTAAAGGATGATAAGAGCCTTTGAAAAAAATCAAAGAAATTTCAATCTTTTATTACGGTTCCCTCTTTCCTCTTCACTTCTTCCTCTTTCTCCTCTTTTTTCTTCTGTATTCATTTCATTGTGTCTTGAAAATATCACCCTTGTCTCTCAGCCTTTTTTCCCTCAAAATTTTGCTTCGCTCAATAATATTTTCTCGTAAGACTTGTCTTCAAAAATAAGAAGAAGAAGGAAAAGGAAAAGAAGGAAAATTCTGATTTTTGAACAATTGCCAGTTTTAAGGAGTAATTGCCTTTTCATTAGGCTTTTTAACTTTTGTCTTAATAATGGGTATGCTAATGTTAGAATATCAGTATCAAAGAAGATTTTGATGGAGACTTTTATTTCGAAAAACAGTTTAACTTAGAACTAAAATGAACGACTTTGTAAATTTCCTTCAAGTTTCAACGTTAATAAGGAATTGACAAAGAAGTCATTTCACTTTTACGATTACAGCTAAATCATCTCTTTTCGTCGCTACCACCCTTGTTCATTTTAGTATTAAACTGAATCGAAAACAAAATCTGTAATGTTAGAACTTCGACAGGTAACTTATTGCATTTTAGCCTTATCACTAAGCATTTTAAAGTAGTCTTGTAACCAACAGGGCGAATATACAGTTAGTAATTCCAGACTATTATTCATAATCACCATAAATTTGGTAAATATGACAAATTCCTGAATATTTATCACATTTACCGGCCACAGTCTGAGTAAATTTTCATAAAATTCCCTATCATGAGTTAGATTTATAAACTAGTTGGTAAATTCAATAAATATTGGGTAATTTGTCGCATTCATCAACTTTAGTAGAAAATGTGAATAATCTTCGGGAACTAAATATTTATTAACTTATATCACTTATGCCTCAGCCTGATTCATCACTTTTTTCGTAACATATATTTTTTAATCGCTAAACATCTTAAACATCCTAACGAATCTTATAGTAACCCAGATAGTAAGCCACTTCTTTGTAGGATCTTCTTTTTGAAATTGTTTTCAAAAACTTCACTAAATTTTAGGTATAAAGAAATAGATGCAAGAACAAACGCTAGTAAGAAGAAACATTGGATGAATCATACTTATATTCAGGTATTTATCATTGGTCACCTTTAAATTTATTAATAAATTTTTTCATAAAGCTTGGAGCCAAGCCTCTTACTGACTAAAGTGAAATTATGTTAAGATTACTTTTTCAATTTCTATGCGAATTGTCAATACTTTTGGCTATATTATTTTCGCTTCTATTTTTTATTCCTTCTTTTTGAATTTTACAAGCCTTTTGACACATGCTATGATTTGAAACTGTCAAGAAAAGCTAAAAAAGAGAAAGCTTCTGAAAGCTTTTTTTTCTTTATTATTCGCCTTTCAACCATATTTTCTTGTTCTTCTAAAACACAATTTTCACAATGTTCACAATTTGAAACTTCTATATTTATTATTTTACTTTAGCAACTTTTGATGGCTTCTACAAAGTTCCTTGAGCACCCAGTTCTTGGGTACTACTCCCTTTATTTTGACAAAAGTAATGAAACCTGTTCGCAAGCACTTTTCCAATACCCAGTGAAACTGTAAGCTTATAATAAACATTAACATTTGTCCAATTCGGCTGGTGAATCCTCCGCAGAAACCCCCATTAAAACTTTTTTATAGTAAAATTAAATATTTTAATATCGCTTCCACCTTAAACAACATGTAAAGGCTTGTTTTCATTTTGAGAAAGCGATCACATTTCTTTAAAATTTTTATTTAATTAAAAGGCTTCAGAGTTGCGGAAAAAGAAGTTATCTTCGAGTTTATTTTCCCAAAAGGAAAACCAATCTTCTGAGAGCCTCCTGTTTAATTGGTGGACCCTCCGAGTTGGGGAGAAATTATGCATCAGATAACTAGAGGAGCATCTAGATAACATGAATTATTGGAGGGTAATCAGGTGGGATTTATTTAGGGGTCCGAGGGCAGAAACTCAATGGTTTGCCATGTAGGCTGAGTTTAGTAACGGCTTCAAGATTTTAAGAAGTAAAGAGCCCTTAAGTCAATGACTATTTGACATTCTTGACATTGTTTGTATTTCTTTACTCCTCTATCCTTTTCATTATAATATATACATTATTTCTTCACTTGTAATGTAAAGTTGAAATTAAACCAAAGTTTTCTTCCGATCATTTTGCTTTATCGAAATAAAAATGAATAAATAAAAACAAATAGGGCTAGAAGCATTCTTTTCGTTTTTGAAAAAAAAAACAACAACAACAAAGAAGAAACACAAGTTTTTTCTTTTCTACTTTTTGTTTTCACAGCAAAATTGTTTATCACACCCCGGGGAAAAATTTATTTAAATAAAAAAAACAAACAAATTTTTCTCCTCGAAAAGGAATTCATAAGAGAACAAATCTAAATCAAAACATTCGCACTTATTTTGACATCTTTTCTTTATTCTTCGTTTTTTCAACCATCTTTTATTCTTCCAAAAACTACGATTTAAAACTTCATTTATTATTATTATTATTAACAACTCATAGTGACTTCTTCAAGATTCCCTCTAGCACCCAGTGAAAGTTCTTATATTGTTGTCAAACCTTTTTATTTCCATGGGTTTCAGCAGGAAGGGATAGGAGAAAGTAGAAAAAACAAGTTTAACTTCGTTTTAACTAACTCTTATTTTCCGAATCTCAGTGTTTCAATACAACGGTGTAACTCGACCAATAGTTATAGCTGTAGTTGAGTTTTAATCCGGTTTTTCATCCTTTTATGGATTTAACAGGATACGGGAGGAGGATATGAACTCGCGACTCTTAGACCACAGATTTCGCGTAACTCGAGAAATAGATCCCAATAATGAAAGGCAATAGTAAAAGTCCGGAGAGCTATGGGAAATTTGTATGTAAGAATATGCTGAGATTTCGCCGGCGAGCGGTCAGTTGACTCCAAATCAGTATTGAAACTTAAAGAGGCCATGGCCAGCACCATGATATCGTAAATAAACCAAAATTTGAAAAGAATAAAAGGGAAAATGTTTCCAGAGCGAGTTTTTAACGGTTACGTTAAAAAACAATGTTAAATTTGTCAGTCGGGGGTTTTACTATTTAAATTTCCTCCCTTGTTCAAAGAATGAATAATAAGACAGGAATGTTAAACATTTTTTTTTAGATTTGGGGAACAAAAACGAAATTGTTGAAAAAAGTGGAATTTTCACTTCGACTCTACTTCAACTGGGATTTTCACAAGGTAATTAATTTTTAAACGAAATTTTTTTTATTCATTAAGAAAAACGCCGACGGTAGCATCGGTTTTATGAAGAAATGATTAATTATGCTTTAAAATAATATTTGCTCAAAAATATTAATTAATGCATTTGAGGTAAAATGAAGAAGTGGAAGGGATCAGTAAACAGAACATGAAAGCAAAACAGAGAGAAAAAAAACGGAATGAGTGGAAAGGCCAAGAGTAATTTTTTTATAGAGTAATTACTAAATCCAAAAATTTCAAAGGGGTTTTCTGGATCTCACTAAAATTATTTTAAAAAATAGGATTTTCAAGGGTTAAAGGTCTTGTCAGTTCAGGAAAAATTAGTAACAGACAAAAAGGGGTTTTGGTGGATGAAAATGACAAAAAAACTAGGGAATGAAAGTACTGTATTCAGGAACTAAAACTAAAGTCGAATTGTCATTAACATTGTTTAAATTTTCTCGAGCGTTATGTAACATTATACTGCAGTAGATATGCCTTTATAACATTGATAAATGTGGCTAGTGTGGAATGAGTTGGGATTGAGTCATCCCTGACAAAGCAAAAGACTTGTCAGCAGGTATTGGGGTTTTCAGGAGCATTCTGTTTGAGTTATTTCTGTAATTTACTAACAAAATTTTTCCTGGTGAAAATTATTTTAATTTATCTTATGCAATACGGTTTTGTATACAAAGAACCTTTGATGTCCGTGCTACAAATACTTCAAGCAGTAAAATTTATTTTAAAATGTGACAAAGCCACACAAAATTTCATATCTATGAAATGTTTTACTTTTGTGGTGCCATGAAAACCATACGCGTGGTAAGCCATGACAAAGAGAATGTATACGTGAGTAGGTCAAGTTGTTACCGTCGTTATAGTATATAGAACCAACTCATCGAACCCAAGTTTTATCTCGACCATGATGATTTTAACAGCTCTAAGTTGGCCAAACATCAGTGTTACACTCGAACGAATTGTGGTTTAAATGAGCAACACGCGGCCGGCTAAACATTTCTAAAATAGAATTTACAATATTTTATCGATGCTCTCCCATCAATATATTGTTATAAAATTAATTATTGGTGGTGGTTTTAACCCCGTTTTTCACCTTTTGTTTGGGTATAACAGAATGTGGGAGGAGGATTCGAACTCACGGCCGTTTGCTTCAGTCGGGAACTTTAACCACTATACTACTCCTACCACAAAACTAATTATAACAAAATGGTAGTAAAACCAAAGCAATTTTTTGTGAGGAGTCACTCACTTGACGGCGACTTGTTCAAACATGCAATACGCAAATTGGCATAGATCTAAATTATCAAGCAGATTTGAGTGACTTATCAAATGTAACGAAGAAAAAAAAGAAGTTTCGGTAAAACTTCAATTGAGTTTAAAAAACCCAACGTTGGAATGATCCGACAGTCATCGTAGCGGCAGTGGGAATGTCGTTAAAGTATAACCAAACCTCACTGAACATAAAAAAGTAATTTTTAAAAAATCTCTCTTCAGAAAATTTCAAGAATTTTAGAACTTTAAACATAGTTCATCGAATTTCGAATTTTAAAAATTTAATTAGCAAAAACCGATTAGTTCTGAGATTGTTCGCCTTGAATAAGTTTTGAGAAAAAGTAAGAGTCAACCTAAGCTTCCATAATTCCATTCGTAGCATAAATTATTATTGTTGTTTGAGTACTATTAAAATTTGTGCGATCAATGTTTATATTGCTTCCTCACCAGTTTAAAGCTACTTTAAATGTTTTTAAATAATTTTAGAATTGGGCTTAGAAGCTATTTCAAACAGTGGTTGCTAACAGTTTTTTCTTACACCAAAAGGTTGTCATTATTAATAAGAGTTCCACGGAACGATGTGTTTCATGAACGTGTCGTGTTTTTTTATGTTTCGTAAATGTTTTAAATGTAAATTTTTGGGCATTTTAATCAGGGTTCGTTTTCAATTGTCTCTTCAAAAAACCAAAAGAAATGGAGAGAGGGCGTCAAAAAGCTAGGAAAAGTGAAAATAAAGGAAAAAGAGCTTCGCTGAAAAATTTTTTAATTTTTCACATTTCTAACACGGAAATTAAGGAAGCGTAAAAGAAATTTTTCAGAAAAAAAAGGCGGATAACAAATGGAGGTGGGAAATGTTGCGAAGCCTGATGACAGTAATACTCTGAAAGTTTTCAGAGAACTGAATTCTGAAAAACTTGCCCTCCTTCCTCCAGTTCTCTTCCGCGCCCTGCCCTTCCCTCCTAAACCTTATTATTTCATATTAAAGCCGTTTTTCAAAGTCTTCACTCCTGCAGCTCGCCTTTACACCGAAACATTAAGTATCTCTGATTTATTACGTTTTTCTTTTCTCTTTTCCCCTCTCAGCTCCGGCGGCGTATGGTTTACACGTTTCCGTGACGCCATCTGGACCACTTTTCTTACCACCCGTCTGCGCCCCGCCTCTCCCAAAAAAAGCAAAAAATTAAAAGGTTTTGAGAGTTCGGCAATAGCCCAACATATTTTGGCGAAGGGAAATTTTTTTTGTTTCGTCATGAGTTCGATTTGTTTCAACATAATTTGATATATACAGTGCATTTGGATCGATGTATTAATATATTAGGTGACTTCTAGGCCTTTTCATAAGGATCACAAGCTCAGCAAAGCTCTCTGTTGGCCATTTTATTAATATTAACTAATAACTAACAGTTATCAATAGCTTATTAGTAAAACGACACAAGAGAAAGTCTGTAATTTAACAGTAATATCTACCATTCTGTATCGAGGTCCGTATTTGTTGTTTTTTTCCTTTTTCTTTGACTATTTCTAAATTTTTCATTCTATTCCACCATGTAATTTTTCTCATTTACTCGCATATAAATATTTTCCTGTTTGCTTTGGAACTTAAGAGACGTCTGGCCAAAAATGACTTTTAAAATAAAGGTACAATTTTGTCAGCAAATTTATCTCTCCTTGCACTATAGAGTAGAAACTCCTCTTTCTTGTTGGAGCGCATATCTTCCACTCCACCGTTGATTTCATACACTTTTCCACTTTTTGTTTGCAATTAAAAAAAAACAACAGACACTTTTCAACAAATACATCCAACTCAACTTCAATTTTTCTGTTAATCGAAATCCGTAATTTAATAATAAATAAACGAATTATAAACAAAAAGTGCGAGTTCCTTCCGCCTTCTCCTCCTTCCATCTTTTCCTCTTCCCCTCAGATTTCAATTTCCCATTTCCATTAAACTGTTCAAAGGTTTTTCAACAATTTTATCAACAAAATCAGTGGTATGTGCAATCCCTCAATTAGAATATGAGGGAGGGAAATTTTTCCTTTTTTCAGGCCAGCAGCAGCAGCGACATCATATTGTAGTTTTAATGACTCTTGGCCCGAGCATCCTCTCACTTTTACCTCCCACAATAAAGCTGTCACGAAGCGAAATGTATTTTCTTTGTTTTTTCATCATCTTCTTCTTCTTCTCTTTTTTTCCCTTCTTGCTAATATTATTATTATTATTCATTTTTATTGCTTTATTCTTAAAATTCAAAATATTTTTTGCCATTCTATTTTTCATTTTCCTTTTTTTGTCTTCAGATGTTAGCACGCGATCACCACTTTTTTTTTAAAACCATTCCAAAGCCCTTTTCCCTCGATTCGAATTCCCATCTTTTTTCACCTAGGAAATTTTTAAGTTTAATTGTTTGACCCGCAGTAGCCTTTATCTTTTTATTGTTTTCTTTGACAATGTGATTGATTGATTTTTCCTTTGGCATTTATTTTTTGCTCAAAAAATGAGGGTTCTGTTTACAATAAGGCTACTTAAACCATTACTTAAAAAACTTTAGCCGAACATTTGAAACTTACTGAAAAAACATTAGCTAAAAAACATTTTGAATTTGTTACAATAAAATAAATGCGTAGATGATGGTGATATGCTTATTGACAATACCACAAAATAAGCATTTCCACTATTGTGTATAATGTATATATGATATTTGATCAATATAATGTTATTATTTCAAAAAAAGATGATGGTGATGAACTCTACTTCTACTACAAATTTTGTTTAGTGGATGGATGATCCCACTTTTCCCAGTTTTGACAACAACTTGGAATGGATGCGTAGATTAGATGAGTTGGTGTTGGAATCCGGGATATCCCAATGAATATACGTTCTTCGAGTTCTTACAAAGTTCATTAGATTACTTCTTACTTCTAATTTGTATAAGTTGAAGTTCACTAGGTATCTCAAACTTAAAACTATTACTCGAATGTTGTGGATTCGTGGAACATGTGGATTCATTTATTTCCAACTGCCGGGTTTCTACCCTTTTTAGCCAGGGGAAACCTCTCGAAGGTTGTCCGTCCTGCCTTTGGGGAGGCAGGAGGGAGTATGAGGGATTTGCACCCACTAAAACCCCTGAGTGGACACCATCTAGGCTCGGACGGTAAGACCCGGGAACCGATGAAAACTCTACCGCAATCCTACCTCGCCCGGCGATGACTTTATATAGTCTAATCCCACCCCTCAGTCTGGAGTTGGTCCACTCACCTGACTGCTCCTCCGCAAACGCTTTATTCCGGAAACCCATCCAAGTTAATCCGGTGCGATCCCGGAGGGTACCGCGACCTCCCGACCACGCTCGGCCTCCTCCTTCTGCCACATCACCTCCTCGCAGAAGCAGGAGAATGCAGCCCAGTTTCTCGCTCGAGGATCCCCGAAAGATCGCCGAGAGGGAGAGATCCTGACCCATTACTCTACAGAGGCGTCCCCTCTGCCCTACCCACGCCGGGCATACGGCCAGCGTATGGTCCGCCGTGTCCTCCAAACACGGACAGTGGTGGCAACGCATCGTCGACTCTTTCCGGATGCGGCACAGATACCGCCCGAAACAACCATGTCCGGACAGCACCTGCGTCATCCGATAGGTCAGGCTTCCATTTCCGATCCAGCCAGGGACCAAGCACCGGCTGGATCGCTCTCAGGGTTCTCTGACCAGGACCGAAGTCCTGGGCCAGCCGATCTCGCCATCTCCTGATCAGAACCCTTCGAGCTTGTTTCTTCGCCATCCCGAGAAGATCTCCCCGGTTGCCGTCCCGCTGGCGAAGCTCCCGTCGCATGTCGTGCATGGATCTGTAGGACTCCGCCAGGAGGTCGATCGGAGGGACCCCCCCCAGTACGCCCGCCGCCGCACCGGAGATGGTCCTGTACCCCCGCGAGAGCCTGAGACCCACCAGGCGTCGGACCCCCTCGACGAGTCGAAGAGAAGCCCTAGACCCGGCAAGTGCACCGGCCCACACGGGAGCCCCATACATGAGTTTAGACAGAACCGCCCCCGAATACAGACGGCGAACCCTGCCTCCCGCGCCACCAAGATTCGGTAGGAGTGACCCAATCGCTTGAGCCATCCTCCTAGCTTGGGGCGCTACCGTTCTGAAGTGGGATTCGAAGTTCCACCTGCTGTCGAGGTGAAGTCCCAGATACTTCATCTGAGACTTGACCTCGACTCTAGTCCGACCCACCTGCAAGTGGGACTGCGGGGGACGTCGCCTCGGTCTGTGAAACCACATGCATTCAGTCTTGTGCTGCGCCGCCCGCAGCCCCAACTCGTGGATCCTTTCGACGACTCGCTCCGTGGACGCCTCTGCGAGTGCCAAAACCCTGGGCCAGCCCGCCCCGGTCGCCACCACCAGCGTGTCATCTGCGTAACACGTGATGGAGACTCCCGGGAGAAGCTGGGTCTCAAAACTGTGCGTAGGCGATGTTCCACAGGAGTGGTCCAGAACCGACCGAGGAACACCGCACGTCACAGTCCGACGCATCAATCGGCCGCACCGACCCTCTGCGACGATCCACCGATCCCGGAGATAATCACCAATCACTCGCCGGAGATAGGGGGGGACTCTGTGTCGTACCAGGCCCCTGCCGGGTTTCTACCCTGAACTAACTCGGATTCACATTGACACAATCTCCAACTGAACTAACCAAATAATTCAGGACTTAACTTCAACTGTCTAAAATCTAACTTACAGACAACTGACTTAACCATCCTGGGAGAAAAATGAAATTTTTAAAATAAAGAAGATGTAGGACATAAGACGAAATGTGGGAGAAGGGGTAGGGGCAGGAAGAATGGTAGAAGAGCATTCAAGGGAAACTGGAAAATTTTCTCTTCGAAATCTACGCACAGTCAAAATCGAAAAAGGAAGAAACGGAGAATGGGAACTCTTGACGAAATTGCTTTTTTTTTCTTTGGAGCAGAAATGTGTTTCCCCACCTACGTTCACCTCTGTCTAACTGTGTATACTGTATAATAGCATAAGGCAAAGTAAAACCTTGGCAGAGTTCGAGAGTAGTAAGATTAAAGAGATTAAATAAATAACCCAAAATTAAGATTTTTTTCGCTGACAAAAAATCTCGGATTAAAATTTTCCCAGATTACAAAGAAATCTTTTAATCCGATGAAAATGGTCGAGGAAATCTTACCCTACATTTGTAGGCGCGTTTCGACTTTTTCAATTCATTATTTGTCTGTTTCATTTCATTTTTGCCTGACATGAACACTTTTTTAAAAATGTCTAACTAATCTCGTTGTAAAAGAGTTTCGGCCATTATTCAATACTACGTATAGTGTGGTATGCCAGGACTTAACAAATAAGACTTGTAATACACAAAAAGTCAACTAACGCCACTTTATTTTATTTCAAACCACACTCGCCACAACCAAAATTCCAACTGTTTTCTCCGTCCCAGGCGCAACAGCGTTAGGCCAGGATGACTCGTCGTCACCTCACGATGGTGACCATCCGTCTGAATGCCAAAACGGCATATCTACTACAATAGTTCGTGGGGGAAAAAGGAATTCATTATCTAATTATTGATTTAGTAGGTTGTAAGTTGGTTCCTGTCTTTTTTTTTCTAAAAAAGAAGTGAAAACTAAAAAAGGAAAAGAGAGCGGGGGGGAAGGGGAAGAGAAGAAACCCTGACAGAACCGATTAAAGCCTGGAAAATTGCCCAATTTTACTAAACTTGGTCTTCTCTCAGCAAATATTTTCCTGAATTTTGGGAATTTCAATTTCTGAAATCGTTTTTTGGTTTACTCTCTTCTTATCGCATTATAGAACGAATCCTTGAACGAGGTACAAAGAAAAAAGGAGAAAAAACACTAATATTAGTTATTCCCCAGGCTTTGAAGTAGGCTACTTGATATTTAAAAGAATACCAGAAATACCATGACAATACCATACTAAAAAAAAAACACAATTAAGAAATTTTTCAACTCTAGTGAACCTAATGATGGCCATAAATATCCAATGCATAAAATAAAACAAGCAATTTTGCAGTAACCATAACTTTACACCAACAAGACAGCCAATTCACTCTTACAAAGTCAACCAACAATTGTCTGTAGTTATCACCAGGATGATACATAAATAGTTCTAGGGTTCAAAGCCTCAAATCATGTCTTAACGTATGGGCTACCTCATCATTACTATAAAACAAACCTTAACTGTAAAATTTTGTGCTGAAGAAAAAATATTAAAGCAAAGGTGGTCAACCCCAGGCCCTCTGGGTGTGTACTTGTGGCTTGCATAGCAGTGCGTAGCACTGGCAAAGTCAGACGTCTCACTAAAATTTAGTATTATTGCTCAGCTCTAATCTAATAAATATGTTTGAACCTCATTTTTGTTATATTTTAAAAAATTATAGTAATAACAGAAATTTTGTTGTACGGCCCGGCCCGGCCCGGCTGCTGAAAAGATTAACCGCCCATGCATTAAAGTAATAGACTCCGAATTTTGTTTCTAAGTTTCATTTTTGGCAATAATAATGTCGGGTTCAAAGCAGATGGTGGAAATAAACATGTCCACCAAATCAGAAGGTGGTGTGAGATAGCAGGAAGGAAAAGAGATCGGGAAAAAGTAGAGTATGGGAATTTTGAAAAGTTAAACGTTTTATTTTTGCTTTTTTTCTCGAGAGAAAATAGGAAAAGAGAAATGGGGGTTGAAGAGAGGACTTTATCGATTTGAATTTTGCAGAGTTAGCTGGTGGAGCACAAAATCGCCTAAAGCGACCTTTTTTGATCATTTCATTTTTTTCCTAGTCAGTGTGAACCCCTTCCAGGTATATGTATTACCGTTCAATATTTTTATTTATTCTGGGAAAGTGAAAATGCTGCTTTCCTTTCAGTTTTGCAATTTCGCGGCAAACTTGAACCTTTTTTCTTTTAAAGGAAGGAAGACAAATGAAGGCGACAAATAAATGTTGTTCTTTTATGTTGGTACGAGGCCAATGACTGTTTCCATTTTATAATACATATTTTTTTGTAACATCGAGTTGTGAAAAAACAAAAAGGAGTAATTTATTTGAATAATGAAAATTCAAGCATTTGAGGACAGCATAACAAGTAAATCGTTAGCAGTTTCACTTACGTGGATCATTCAGTTTTATTTTGTAAACAAAATCACTAGAGATTTATTGCAGATGATAGTAAAGGACAAGGCGGCCAAAAAACAACGTTTTTGCGCCTGATTTTGTTATTTATATAATGAAAATCTAAGAACAGTCATCATCTTTCGGGGTGGAAATCCTACTTTCGTTTTTCCCATCGTCAACATTAAAACCTCGATTTATATTCCGTTATGTAAATGACATTGGCTGTACTTAAGACTGGAGGAATATTTTGCTTCCAAAAATATCATTTAAAGCAGAGAATGGAAAGGAGGACAACGTAAAATATTTTCCTTCGTTTTTTCCCGTGTGTCCATTCTATCTCATGATTGCTCCTCTCGACTTTTCTTCATTGTTTTACGGAAATGCATAAACTTTGACATTCTTATCAAAGAAAGAAGGCAAACCTTTTTTTGCCTTTTCATTTTTCTCTTAAAAGACACAATTTTTTCTTGTTTTTTTCCTGCCTTTTTCCCAATCCTCTGTTTCATTTTTTTTCTTAGAAATATTGCATTTTATTTGAGTCATTTAATTTTTTGTATCATTTTTTTTCCATTTACATTTACAAAAAGGATTTTATCTCAAAATTAGAATTTTAATATTATCAGTTTTTTACTAAGTGTTAGAGACGAAACTAATTTTTCTAGCAAGCTGCGACAGCTTGCTTGTTGTTCGGGCCGGTCGAACTCGACAGCCATTACCTGTTCAGCTCTCCGTTACTTTTACGCATTTTGCCACATAAGTTAATTTTTTGCATTCTATCGCAATCGTATCGTTAGGCACTTTGTCGAGTATTGTGTCGCATTCATTAGTAGTTCCGCCATCGCATTCATTCCAGCGCACACAACAGAAAAGGTAAAAGGTACAGGTGAATTTTCCTTCCACACTCATCCTATAAGGTTCATCTGTCCTGGATCCCTTGCCGCAGGAACACAGGTAAGTCAAACGTATTCATTACATTTTTATTCTCTCGCTTGATCACAAACCAGCGCAACGCATTTTTGCACTCATGCAACGCACACACATATCAACTAAGACTGAATTGGGATCTCCATATCACCATATGCATATCAAAAGGCTTACGAAATAAGCTGGTTTTAGTTTATTCATTTTAAAAAATTTCGAGACAGAAAATATTAAGGTGAGTTAAAGACAGAAAATGGTAAAAGGGGCTCCGAGACCGTGAATCTTCCCGAAGGATGGAAGCTCTTCTGCTCCGGAGTCGACCCTGCAATGGTGCCGCAGGCGGGTGTGGGGATACTCACGAGCCCCCGGCTGTCGGACCGGGTGATTGAATGGACCCCGTTGGGGGGAAGGATGGCGGTACTGACACTTCAGTTGAAGACGTCAACTCTGGCAGTTCTGCTGATGTACGCACCTAACGACCAGTCAGAGTATACCGCCCTCCAGTTGCACGTGGAAGCCACTATGAAAATAGCGGCTAAAGCAGACAATTTTATCCTGATGGGGGACTTCAACACCCATGTGAGGAACGACTCTGAGACGTGGAGGGGCGTGGTGGGGAGGAACGGCGACCCCGACTCTAACCCGAACGGAGAGAGGTTGTTGGATTTCGGTTGCGCCCATGGCCTGGCGATCGTGAACACCTTCATCCAGCACAGGGAAGTCCACAAGTACACTTGGTGCCGTGACAGACTTGGGCAGAAGTCTATTATAGACTTTGTCATGGTGCCAATGTGTACGATGGGAATTATGTGCCACGTGAAGGTTATGAGAGGGGCTGAGCTGTCAACCGACCACCATCTAGTGATGTGCAAGCTCAATCTGGACGGGACGGCAGGGGTGGCTCAGGGGGTGAAGGCCTTGGCCGAATCCCGCCTGATTACCCCGGGTTCTCTGATTTCAATAGCGAAAGATCGTGCCAGTTGGATGTCCTTAGTTGCTTCCCTCACCCCGCCACCCTAACGGATGAGCGGGTCTATGAAAAGGAAAGGAAAGGAAACAATAGTAAGGGTTTGGGTAGCCGAGTCGTCAGCAGCGTTTTCTGTTTCATTATAAACAACAGTAATAACTCGAAGTACACTGCGTAATATACAGTGTATACGAAGAAGTAAATCTGTTATAATGTTAATTTTAGATTCATCACAGATCGACACACTCACACTTACAGCCTTACTTACGTGTACTCGAGAGATAGACTCAAATCACACTACATACACTATTAAAGGTCAGGTAAATTTGTGTAAATTACCTATTTCTAGGTGTACTAAAAATTTAACAAATAAATCATCCAGAAATACGATTCACTCAGTGCCCCACTTATTTGAGCTTCACGAGCTCAGTTGTATGTTTACATGATTTAGAAATGCACGAATTGTGGCTAAATTTTTCAAATATATATTTAATTTACTTTTCATAATTTTCGCCTTTTCGTGGTAAATTTACTAAAATAGTCATCACCGTTGTGTGAAACTGCAGTTTTCCTGTAATTGTTTTGGCTTCACCACAGCTGACGTTTAGACTACTTTATACAACATATTCTCTTAATACAAAACCTCTCATTACAATACTGAAGCATTTTTCCACATCAATTGAGGATTCGTCTAACGTATGTTGTATGTATGATGATATGATATGGAGTTATTTCATTTGATGTATTTTAGTTGTATTTCAAGGTATAATAAGCAAGGGCTGGCAATACTTTTAGAAAGAAACATGACTTTAAAAACCCTTAGTTTAATACAATTTTTGTGGACTCTGCAATTTCCTTGGCAGGACATTACTCTGAAACGTGAAGACAATTTCCAGTTTTTCCTTTTTTCATTACCTTCCTTCCAATTTCTATATTTCTGGCAAGAAATTTTATTCTCCAGAAAACTTTGATGGCAAACATTTTTATGTTTTGAAATTTTTTCAAACGGTTGGAGATACAAAAAAATTATTTTTAATTTTCTTTATTGTTATTTTTCGTTGTTAAAAAAAAAGAAATTGAAATGTGGTATTGTATATCAAAGTGGACTTCACTTTTCCTTTTTATCTTTCTTTCTCTCTTTGCCCTTATTCTCTCTTCTCGTATTTCTACGATTTAGATAAACAACGCAAAGGGAAAAATTGGCGTGAATGAACAAAATTTGAAAGCGGAAATGGAACCTGTCCAGCCATTTTTTATTAAGAAATTTTTTTCTGTCTTCATTTATTATTTTTTGTCCGGTGTAACTTAAAAGGGGAAAACACTAAAATGAAAATTTTTTGTCTCGATTGCTTTCGAGAAAATAACGTTGTATTTTTTTAGGCGAATGCTTTCGTCTCGACGATTTCTTTTCCTTATTTCAAAATGAGTTTTCACTTGACTCTTCGTTAAAACTGCGTTTGACAAAGACTAAAAAAGAAAAATTTGTGTGAAATATTGCCGAGGTAAATAGTGTTGAATCAAATTTGTTTTTCTTTTTTATTCCTAGTAAAGACGTTCATAGTGGAAAATAAAACTGAGGTAGAGACTATATGCTACAATATATGAATTAATATTATACATAGGTAAAATAACTTTATTCCTTGTTAAAATTCAAATAAACATTGCTTAAGCAAGGTTTTTTGTGCCTGTGGAAAAGAACAAATAATACAGTGGAACCTCTCATAGCGAGAAATTCGCATGACGAACAATTTTAGTAACTGGCGTAATGAGTGACTTGTACATGACTGGGACTCATTCGAGCAGCGTAGTGTTCGAATTTACCTTTTTTACTAGAAATACCTCGGCTTTTGTCTGGATGGGCACCTTTTAATAAAATAATAAATTCCATTGCCTTACAGTCTATAGTGCTTATCATAAAAGAATGAATTTTGAACTCCAATACAGCCGCGTTCGTCGTAGGATTAAACAGCACCGTTATCCAATATATACCTCATTTGCTTGTCATGACGTCACTCGGACACGTCACACGGACTAATTTTTGTTTGTATTTGGGAAGCTCATCTCAGGTTCACAAATCCCGAACTCTACTAAAGACACAGATATTTAAAATGAAAATTTGGCATTTAAACTTGTCATTGGTTTTTAAACTTGGTAAAATCAAAATTGGTATCAAAATTAATAATTCTAATAATATTAAAGCTCCAGGGAACATGATCCTTTACTAATTTTGTCTTATCTACTGATAGCCCCTTTTCTTTAATTCCCTTTGGCCTTGAAGGTTATCTAAAGAATCTTCTTTATTTTTCCCCTCTCAAATGCCAGCTAAATAATTCTCCTTATCAAATTTGTCTTAATAAATCTGGTTGCTAGAAAAGTGAAGAGAAAGAAGGAGGAGTCGGAGGAGAGGGTATGCAAATAGGAACATAATTTATGAAAGTCTCAGCGAAAACATTTTACTTAAAAAAATGTTTTTTCCTTTGTAGGGATTCAATCTATTTCGCTACAATAGCTGAAGCTGAAGCTACATTCGCTGTTTCTGAAACAATTTCTCAGACCGTAAATCTTTTCACTGGATTTATGCTAAAGATATTTTTCTTTTCGACCTCTTCCGGCAGCTTAAAAATGCATTTACATGTAATGGGAGGTGGACTTTCCTGGTTCCGGCTATGGAATCCTCTTTATGGTTTTCCTTGAAGCCCCATTTTGCACCCGTTTTGTATCATTGCAAACATTCAATCTGTTTTCCAACCTAGAGCACCTTTGGAATGCCTTCTTTCAGACTTTTTATTCACCTTTTACCCTACTCCAGGGATGGCGAACCTATGGCACGCGTGCCACAAGTGGCACGTTTGAAAATTTTGATAGCACGCATAAAAACAAAATAATTATTTTTTAATACGTTCTTTTTTGATAGAAGTTAATTAAAAATTATTTGTGGTACGTGACCTATTTAAAAACAGAATTTTTATGACTTTGTGGCACAGACATCAAAAAAGGTTCGCCATCCCTGCCCTAGTCTGATCTCAGGTTCAAAAGAAAACTAATACAGATCAATCTCGCAAAAGCAAAATATTAATTGTGGTATTATTTGAATTTTTAAAATTTACATCTTGCTCTTTGGACATATAATTCAAATTTTAGCCATAAATTAAATAAAAATATAATATAAAAATAATATAAAATAATAATTTTAATAAATAAATAAAAAATAATATAAATTTTAAATAGTTCAACCTTATTTTACAACTAACTTTAAGTCACCAAAACTTTACAAATATAAAGAAACACTATCAGTTACTCTGGCGAAGGCGACAAAGGAGAAGAGGAAAAAAAATTTCAGAAATGTCGGCCAAATTGGGTAAAAAGCCATAACAATCGATTCGGCCGAAATTGATTATTGATTACAATGACGTGATACCCGCGTGTCCATTATCCAGCACCTTTTCAACTTCAAAACTCATTGTGTGAAATTTTTAGGTACTCCTCACTTTTTAAGAGCTGGCTTCCTTCAACAATACGGGGGATAATCTATTGTGATGTGACCAGAACAATAAGAGTCACCTCTCGAGTCGCCACTTTCTGAGAAATATCTGGGAAAAAAAGAAACTTTTTGAAAACATTCTCGAAAAACGTCGAATCCGAAACTAATTGATTTTCGTTCAAATGTCCCTTGAATTTCGATTTCGGTAATTTTTGATCGATCACGGATCTTGTGTCCTAGTACAACACCTGGTTTGGCATTTCTGATTCAACAAATGTTCACACAACACCAACACATGATTGCCAGTTCAATGAGCATTGATCAGAATCAAAATGAATTTTCTCTGAAACCAATATCAGTAGCCTACTAAATGATTTTTATTAAAAAATCATTTTAATCTGAAGGCTGAGAGTGTTATTAAAAAAAGGGAATATTGATGAACTGATTTTTTTAAGTTTAATCGCCAATAACATGAACAAACTTACTATATTCTCAAAATGCAATATTGAAAAATTAATTTTGTCTTGGATTATGAAAAACAAAAATGTTTCAGTCTGATAGCTTAACTATTGTATTTAATTAGGGTTTTCGAGTTTTGACTCAAATTATTCAAACATTTCTTCGATATAACGCTTTTACAAAAAATATATGTACCAAGTTTGCTCACAATATTATTTACATTTTCAGTTGTCATTATTAAAAATTATGTGAGCAACACAAAAGGCTTTTTCATAAGTCTGGAATAAAGGAAGTAAGAGACGGACGAGTACACATTTTGGGGAAATTTGATTTTTGTTTTTTTCCTAACCCTCGCCTGTTTTGGAATACTATAATAATATATAACATAATATAAATTTCCCTTATTTCGCTCGAAGAGCATTAAGGATACAGATACGTTTTACGTGCAGATACGGTTTACAAATACTCAAGTATATAGATTAGAAAAGGTAGACAAATTAGTGAGCAAAGTTTAGGAAAAAAAGTTAAAAAATAGAATAAGGTAAAAATTTACTTCACTTTTCATGGACCCGCTTATCCGTTAGGGTCTCGGGGGTGAGGGAAGCAACTAAGGACTTCCAACTGGAAAGATCTTCCGCTATTGAAGTAAGAGAACCCGGGGTTATCAGACGGGATTCGGCCAAGGCCTTCACTCCCCTGAGCCAACCCTGCCGCGGACGGCCACGGGGTCGCTTTCCTCCCGGGCACTCCGACAGGACCCGACGAACCAGACGTTCTGGGGGGAGCCTTTGAACGTGCCCAAACCATCGGAGTATGGATCTCTCGATCAGGAGAAGAAGCGGCTGGACCCTGAAGCCCCTCGCGAATGGCTGTGTTACGACACCTATCCAGCCTCGACACACCAGCCACCGCTCGGAGATACCTCATTTCGGCAAGGTAAAAATAACGAAATATAATAAGAAATAAATAATCGAGTAAATAAAAATGCAAATAAAATTCGTGGGTTGGCACAAAGATAAGGCGACCAGGTCACGTCTTCATTCATTCAACATAAAACTTATTTTTAACGCCTGTGAGACGAACATGTAGATGTTCTTGATTCTGGCAGTATCTTCGACTTCCCGAAGCAGGTTGGTAAGATTCAGTTGGATGTTCACATCTACATATAGCACTGGGCCAAGTAATAGCGGCGAAGAACGGCATACACAGGGCGTTCCAGTAAGAAGTCAGCGAGTGATTCTTCGGTTTTCAGGTTAGAGCACTTACAGATGGACTTCTGCTGCCAACGATACGTTATGTTGTTTGCCGTAATTTTTACAGCTTCTTCGCCACTCACGCATAGCTGACTGATAGTTCTTAGTATTTGACACTTAGATATAACCTCAGATACGTTGGAATATGGTCCGTTGTGACTAAGGGAAGTCTGAGACTATAAGATGAGTTTCCCATTCTTGCATTATCGCTTTGACGGATCATGTCCGAGTATTTGCAACAGAGAAGTTCCTAAAGATGTGCATCTAAGTCGGCTGACTCGGTTACTCGGATGTCGAAGACTAGCTGTTTAATAACCCCCCTCACGTTGGATAACCAATGAACAATATAAGAAATGAACTTCAAATTTTTTTGTTTTATTAATTTGACACTGACGAATGGTAAAATATTTTAAAAAACAATAATCATTTATAATCTGAACTCATTTCTTACGTCTTTTCTCCTAAAACTACTTTCCTTGTTCGTGTTTCCTTTACGTTGTATTTAAATGAAATGATTATCAAATTCTTTTTAAAAAACCTATAGGCCTACTGTGATGAAACACGTAATTTAGAAAGCTACGTACGTTTTAAAGTGAGGCAAATTTTGAGACTCTCCATTCGAGATTAAATATTTTCTTGGGAGTAATAAATCACAGTTTTACCAATCCAAAGACAACTTGCTTAGGAAACAATCAGAAGGATTATAAGTTTATTACCATTGCAATTACTAATGACAAACACTACAAACGATCCCTCCCCCATGCAGAGTTTCTACCTTAAAAATAGCGAATGTGAATTGAAATCTTTGATGAAAGCACTTCATTAATAGTACGATACGAACGAACCCTGATACGAACACAAATATTTTCGATTTTATTTATTAATACAATATATAAAATTCTAACGCCTGAAAAATTTTTGAAAAGTTAATCTGAAAGTTACGTTAAAATCACATATATCTTGCAACGGGGATAAAAAGTTTGTAAAACTAAAGGTTTAGAGTCTGATAAAAATAAACGGAAGAAAGGGGAGATCGGAGCAGAGAAGAGAAGAATCTTGCAAAATCCAAAAACCTTTCCTTCAAAATTTATCTTCCGGCATTCTCAAAGTTTTATTACCGTAGATCTTATTCTTTGATAACGCCATTTTGTTTTCTTATCACCACTCCCACCTCGTATACCCCCACCTCCATCAAATCCTCCTTGTTATTCTACTTTTTGTTATCATTAATTGTAATGCACCGAAGGAGTTGTCATTTTTGTTTGTCTCTCCTCTTCTGCCATAAATAAAGGAGTAAACAAAGCGTAAGATTTTTGCTAGAAAAAGCCCATTGAACAAAAAGCAAATAAATTCTTATGACGTCAGATGTAATTACCGAAACTGCTTCCTGTCTTGCGGTTTTCCACACTTCCCCTTTTCTTCCATTTCCCTCTTCATCCCTTGGCTTTTGCCCATCCTCTCCACTCTGATCCGGTGGGTCATTACAAATTTGAATTAAAGTTTTTAAATTACATTAGATGCCCTGCTTTTAACTTGGAAAATGCGATACGAAATCTTTTAAATTTATAAGAAAGAAAATGGAAACGCGGACATTGATAACTAGAAACCTCGATGAGAACAATTTTTTATGTCCACACCCAGAATACTAAAATAGTTGGAGAGTACAACTAAAAGTATATGAATTATAGGGGATAGAAAAGGTTTTTAGGTGAGATAATTTCAAAGGTATCAGGCTAAGAACAATTTAAAACTAAATAGAGAATATTTAAGCCTAAGCAAATGATTTTTTACAGAGAAGAGGTGAAATGTCAATGTGAAAAGACTCAAGGCAACTACTCAGTAAGAATTTTTTAAATCTCAAACTAAACAGATTTTTCCTATACTAAATAATCCTGAGCAGAGAAGTCAAAAATCAGGTCAACAAGAAATATAAGCCGGGACCTTAAAAAAAAATTGTTAGAAGAAAAAATAGGTCGCAAAAAACGAAACAATCAAATTAATTCAGAAAATAATTTTGTAATGAAATAAATCATAACTAGGGGCCTGGTAGACGAGAGGTTAGAACACTTGTCTATCACTTCAAGGGCCGTGGTTCAAATCCCACCTGGGTGAAATATTCCCAGCCAGTTTTTCTCCCGCTCTTCCTTACCTTAAATGTTTTCCTTCAATTTATCCACAATCCTTTCCCCCAAAATTCCCTTCAGGGCTCACAACCTTGGTAGTAATGTTCAGTTAGCGAGTAAGCCTTCAACGAAAGGTAGCTGATTCACAATCGAACATCTTTTCAACTCTTGTAATAACCTGCTCCAACAAGTAAGAGTGAAAATGAGTTGAAAACATCGTGGTCTCTCGTTGGCCGAAAGGAATAGAAAAAAATCAATAACTACAATAATCTTTTTTGTTTTGTTCATCGTTCACATTGGATAAGGAAAAGCTCATTCTTACTAAGAGTAAAGCAATATCTTTCAAGGAGCGAGAAAATGAAAGAAAAAAATAGAAAAGAAGAAGAAGAAAATCCGATTCCTAAAGGATGTGGTATGAGTTCTTAAGAAAAACCGATGGAAACCGGATATTAAAAGTCAGACACCCACAAAACATGGTGCTCGGTATACCGCTTCTCTGCCATTTTATCAAAAATAAAAAGACGAAATTTTGTGAGGTTAAAAAAAAAAGCCATTAAGAAGAAGGACACGAAGTTAAAATAAAATGCCTTGAATTTGAGAATCAACCAATTCAATCGTCGATCACTTTTCCTAAATGTTATCTATTATGGACGACTTTTTTGGAAACAATATGACAAAATCTTTCTACACGCATAAACATTTGATGAGCTACATAATTATTTCCTATTCAAGATTAAGAGCCCAACACCTTTTTTTGTTTCCGGCTAATTGGAGACTAAATTTTTCGCAGTGGAAAACTCTAATACCCAAGGTGAATGTTAATGCCGCTTTTCACCCTTGGGTTACCACTTGGGGATAGTGTGCCCAGAGTTTTCCGACATACATGTTTCTTGATGGCGCGTTTGCAAACTCCAGTCCACTTCTGTCTATTGAGCCCTGAAGGGAATTATTTTAGGGGAGAAGGGAGGAAGTTATTTAGAAAGAGGTTAGAAGAATTAAAAGATCATGATAAAGTAAAGATGACTCGTAGCCTCTGCTAGGGCGCTGGCTGGATTGTAATTGGATAATCTGACCTACAAATGACACAGACCCTCACAGGGCATGATGCTTCCGGAGGCATCTGTAAAAATCTGGAAGGAGTTGACAACGCGTTGCCACCACGTGTTTGGAAAACAACGAAGCACACACGACATCATGCCAGGTGTGGCAGAGCAGAGGAGAGGTGTGTGCGAAGTGATCGGGCACGATCTCTCCCTGCCGGAGATCTTGCGGGGATCCTCGACAGCGAGAAAAATTGAGCCGAATTTTCTTCCTTCTACGAAGTGGTGATGTTATAGAAGGAGGAGGCCAAATGTATTTGAAAAAGGGAATGCTCCGGGCTTGCACCCCGGACAAAGTCGGCGACCTAAGCGGAACAAAATGACTTCAGAAAAGGCGATTCCATGCGTACGCCACCGAGTCGTACGTGGGGGAACTTCCTTCCTCGGGGAAGGAAGAATGGACACTTTCTAGGAGTTTCCTCTGAACCAAAAAAAGGATGGCTCAGGAAAATCAGTCTCCTACATTTTTAACATTGTTAACTGCCACCCGTCTCCAAGGATGAAACACTGTGCACTTTTTTGGACTAGTTTTGAGGGGTTATGTCTAGGGAGTCTTAACCCCAAGAACGCTTTGGTTGCTTATGAAGAAATGAGCCTAAAAAAGGCTGGAGCTAGTTGGTAGGTAAAGTGATAGAAAAGAGAAAAGGGAAAAGCACAAGAGGTATAAGGAAGTTTGACAAAGAGAAGCGCGCTTGTGAGTTAATTGGTTTTGGTCTTTGGTCGATCGAGCATTTACCATGGTTCGTAGGGTGGTGGATTGGAACCGCTCGAGGATTTTGAGGCCAGAATTAGTTGACGAGCCCCAAAGCTGGTCTAGAGGGTTTGAGAATGTCTTCGTAGATTAGGAGTTACCAATGCTGAGTTTAGAATGCTTTCCCATGAGCCAGAGAAGTTTATTGAGTACTAACTGGGCTTGGACTAGTTTTGTTCTAATGTGGTTCTTCAAGTCAAGGTGGATACCGAGACATTTGAGTTCAGACGACTGTGGGATGGAAGTATCGTCTAGGAAAACTGGCGAACAATCCCCTTAGTCTGCTACATAATTACGCTAATTATTAAGATGACACTATTTTCTAGTGCATTAATACTAAAAAGATACAAATACTAAATCGACATATGGTAATTCTAGTCACTTCCATCTCTATGATTTTTTTTTGGACACAGAAAGAGTCTTTGATTCCCCATGAACAGATATTCACTTATCAAAGATCAACAAAGCCCAACTTGTACAATACAACGTGAACCAACAAGACTAAAACTTTACAAGTTCACTTTATCTAACTTTCCGGAAATCATTTTTAACGCCTGTCAAACAGCGACTGTTTTTGGTCTTCACTTCTCAGTCTCAAACCAACGCCAATAGAAAATTTATTTTTGCTTAACTTAAAATTAATTCGCCAAAATTATTATACTAATAACCTGCGTTTAGTTATAATCAATATACATTATTTACATAATAATGTAATTAATATGTTAATTTAAATTTGGTCTCACAATGAATAGTTTAACAAGCATATTTTAAATAAAAGCTAAAATTTTTAAAATGTTAAACTTTGTTCCAAATGTCACAATTTTTGGATACTCCTCGTAAACGACTCAACAAATATGTTGCTTTTTTTACATAAATTAATAGGACGGAGACATTAAAGATCTCTTTTAAAACTCTTTTAAATGAGCCAAAAATCATTAGACTACAGATGTGAAAGACAAAACAACATATTGAAAGGGAAGCTAAAGCTTCTCTTACTTAAACTATTTTCCATGTCATTTTTTAAGATACTCCTACTTTTACTTATGATTGAAAAATATTTTGAAGTGAATTCGTTATAAAAAAAAGTGAAAGAAAATGAATGTAATGTTACATTGTTACATTACTCAGTGGTTTTTCATTTTGACAAATTTATTGTTGTTATTTATACAGTATTTATACAATTATTGAAATCAATTTTCAATTAATTCAATATTGTTATTTAGACAATATTTATACAGGTGTTATTTTTACAGTATTTACATAAAAGTTTTTTTATTTTCTTCAAAATTATACATACTCTTGGGTATAACACCGCTCACGAATAAGTTTGAAGAAAAAAAATAGGTTCAGAAACAAACTCTCTTTGAAACGTCAACGTTAAAATGCTTAACAAGAAAGCGGGTGGAGCAAGAAAGAAGTATAATAAAGTTATGGTGACGAAATTTTTATTATTAAAAAAAACAACAACATATTAAAGAAAATAAAAAATACCTCATAAAAATCATGATTGTGTAAAAATTATTACGGATATAGAAGGATACATACGTAAAATATTCAACAATCATAATTACAATATTACACTTAAAATGTACATAATATACATATATATCATGCTAAAAGCGTTTTGTCGATTTTAAAGAATAAAGGACAAAAGAGATATTTTAGAAGACCAAACAAATTTAGAGGAAATAGTAGTGAATAAAAAGCTGTTCTCTTAAGTAAAGTACTGTATGTAGCGTCACCGTAAATATTGTAGACAAAGGTGTAATTGCAGCTATTAAAACAGAAAGAATGTGAGCCAGCTGACTTCTTTCATGACCTGCTGGACCACTATTCGATCTTAGCTTTCTAAACTATGGATTTTCAAAATAAGTAAACCCATCTCTTTCTCCAAGTTCCATCTTCTTTTTCTTCCTTCGCATATTTTTCCCTGTCTTCTGCTCTCCCGAAACATTAAAGCTCAAAGGTTACAGTTATGAATTTCACATTAAATTCATATTTTATTTAAATCTTTTCTCTTCCTCTTTGTTCGGACTTCCGAACGGAGAAAACCCTCTCGATTCAGGATTGGTTCTCCTTGTGGCGATAGCTGATATGTTTGAGGAAGGTTGTCAATGGACAACTTCTCTGACGCTCTAAAATCACCCTTGGCGGTGAAGAAGTCTGGTAAGGTTGTAAGAAACAAAACCACTGATTCCTGATTTTGGAATAATTTATTGAATGATTTCAGTCAGTATTTATACCTCCGAAAGGATTTGACAACCTTTAATTTTTGAGCGATCCATCCGGGTGGCCTACTGTACAATTAAACATTTCACTTAAAATTCCTGAGCCGGATGGATCACCACACAATTAACATAACGATTTCAGGTACAGGTTCAGCATCCTTTTCATGATTCATCCGGCCGGCCCTTTTGTGTTATTTTACCTTTTCTTAAAACCCTCTTGTCCTTGAATCGGATGAATAACTTTACAATGAATTAATGATCGCAAGTCTGAACGCTCTTCTACTTCCCTACATCATCGCATTTTACTTGCTGCCAGCCCGATATCGCTGTAACCCATTTACTTTACTTTACTTTCCGTGAACCCGCTTATCCGTTAGGGTCTCGGGGTGAGGGAAGCAATCAAAGACTTCCAGCTGGAACGATCTTCTGCTATTGACGTCAGAGAACCCGGGGTTATCAGGTGGGATTCGGCGAAGGCCTTCACCCCCCTGAGCCAACCCTGCCGCGGACGGCCACGGGGTCGCTTTCCTCCCGGGCACTCCGACAGGACCCGACGAACCAGACGTTCTGGGGGGAGCCTCTGCACGTGCCCAAACCATCGGAGTATGGATCTCGATCAGGAGAAGAAGCGGCTGACCTGAAGCCCTCGCGAATGGTTGTGTTACGACACCTATCCAGCCTCGACACACCAGCCACCGCTCGGAGATACCTCATTTCGGCCGCTTGTACCCGGAATCTGATCCTTTCGGTCATCACCCACACCTCATGACCATAAGGGAGGACAGGAACATAAGCGGATCGGAAGATGCTGAGCTTTGCCTGGATGCTCAGCCCAGCCTTCCTCACTACGGCCAGCCCCAACTGTTCCATTACTGCTCCAGCCTGAGCGATCCGCGACGCGATCTCTGCGTCTGTCCTGCCATCACTTGTGAACCAGACCCCAAGGTATTTGAACTTCTCCACCTGCCACCTAGCGCGGCTCCGCGAAGGCGAATGTCGCACTTAACGGGCTTCCTCGAGATCACCATCACCTCCGACTTGGTCACGCTGATCCTCATCCCGGCCTCGGCACATGCGGCGTCGAAACCATCCAGTGTCCGCTGGAGTTCAGACTGGGTGGATCCCAGAAGGACGAGGTCATCCGCGTAAGCAAGATGCCCCACCTTCAGGTCCCCATATCTGAAACTGGCTGCACTGTAGCATCCAATCCATATAAATTATGAAAGGAAAGGCGACAGCATGCACCTTTGGCGGAGTCCAACGGACACGTCGAAAGGCTCCGACGTGCGCCATTTACCCTAACGCAGCTCCTGCATCCCCGTACAATGACCTCAAGAGGGAACCACCGATGCCATATGTCTGGAGGACCTCCCAGAGTCTCCCGCGAGGAACCCAGTCGTAGGCCTTTTCCAAGTCGATGAAACACGCAAAGACTGGTCGGGCGTACTACCAGGACCCCTCGAGGATGAGCTTCAGGGTTAGGAGCTGGTCGGTCGTGCTTCTTCCGGGGCGGAATCCACATTGACCCTCCCCAGCCTGTCCTCGACCACGGATCTGCAACGGGCCTCCAGCACCTTCGCAAAGACTTTCCCGGGAGACTTAGCAGGGTGATGCCCCTATAATTGAAACAATCACTCCTGCTCCCTTTCTTAAAGATTGGGACAATCACCCCGGTCTGCCAATCCTCCGGTGCTGTTCCTCCCTGACAGGCCACCTTAATGACGCGAGTGAGCCAAAGGACTCCTCTTCCCTAGCCCTTCAACATCTTGGGCCGAATTTCATCCACACCAGCAGCTTTGTCGCTCTTGAGCGATTTATTCGCCCGAGCGACTTCAACCACGGTGGGACTATTCTCCGCCCCAAGTGTGGCGCCGGTTCTGCCACCCTCGGTGCCCTGAGTTGGATTGAGCGACTCCTAGAAGTACTCTCTCCAACGAGCAAGGATGGCCCCCTCCTCGGAGAGGAGAGTGTCGTCTTTGGATTTTACCCCTCCAACGGCACCCCGATTCCTCCCTCTGAGGCGGCGGATGTCTGCCAAAACTTTTTCCTGGCAGATCCGTAGTCGGATTCAAGCTGCTCGCCGAACTCCTCCAAGCTCGGCTGCTTTCACAGCCAACTTGAAGTCCTTCGCGCCTCAGCGTACCGGCCTCGAGAGAGTTCGTCCTTCCGGTGTAACCACACCTTGAAGGCTTCCTTCTTCTCTTTAATGGCCCGCCGGACCTCCGGGTCTCCCCACCACGGAGTCCGCCTGCAGCCACAGGCCGCCACGCCAAGCCGCTTCACCCCACAAGCTGTTTCCGCGGATTCGGTGACGGCTGTTTTAAAGAGACGCCATTCCTCCTCCACTTTGACCATGAGCGGTGGAAGGTGCTCGAATCTATCCCTTATGTGGTGCGCAAAAGATTCCCGAACCTCTTCGTTCTGGAGCTTCTCCCACATCACACGAGTCGGTACTCCGACCGCGCGCTTCTGTGGTTTCGGCCCCGTCCCGTCCAGATTGAGTTCGCACGCCACCAGATGGTGGTCGGTTGACAGCTCAGCTCCTCTCATAACCCTCACGTCGCACACGATCCGCCTCGCACACATTGGCACCATGACGAAGTCTATAATAGACTTCTGCCCAAGTGTGTCACGGCACCAAGTGTACTTGTGGACTTCCCTGTGCTGGATGAAAGTGTTCACGATCGCCAGGCCATGGGCGCAGCCGAAATCCAACAACCTCTCCCCGTTCGGGTGCTGTAACCCATTTAATGCCCATATTTCCTATTCTTCTTCTTCTTCTTCTTTTTATTCATTATTAACTTCCTAAACTAAAATAGCAAATACGTTTATATAATTGCACACATACGAAGTAGAATATATATTTTATATATGATAAATATCTTATAAAATCAATTAGATGCGCTGAGAACCGTAGCTAAGAATCACACGCTTAGACACAGTACTCAACAAAAAACTGCGATCATGTACTACAGGTATGATATGACACTGGGGATATCAATCAACTCTATATCATAGCTTTGTACCGATTGCAACAAATTATTTCAAAACCCTCCAATATTTCTTAAAACACACTTCTATTCCGCATTGATTTCGAAATAAAATTGCCATTCTTTTTGGAGCAAGTATACTTGTTGATAAGGAGCAGAAGTCCCAGTTATTGTAGCACAAAATTGGAAAAAAAATTTTTTGGGGAAGTGTACTATATGTAATTGAATTTGGACAGAAAATATAAATGATAATGTAAAAACTAATGAGGAGAAGAAGGACTGGAAAGTACTAATTTGTAAATTTTCTTTACATAAGAATTGAAGGAACCGCGGATTTCTTTTCTTAATTTTGAGTTCGAACGAAATTCATTGTGCGTACATACCCAGACAGATGTCCTCATCTCAAAGCCACCAATGGCACCAAATAATTTTTCGTCAGGTTCTCAGCTGGAGTCGGGTCACCAGAGGGTGGGAAAATTAAGTTTGATCGGTTGCCGGTTGTGACGCATTTCCATTAATACAGTCACTGTTAAGAAGAAACGTGCAGCCTGCACCTGAAGAATTTTTAGAAAGCTCTCTGGAAAAATCCATCTTTCGCCTAAACTTAAAAAATGGTTTTTGCTTCTTACCCTATTTTTAATGGAACCGAAATAAAAAAAAGTTTTTGACCAAAAAAAAACCTTTTAACTTTCCCATTTACTCAAAATTTTTAAGAGCTTTTTTTTCGAAAAATCTATTTCATGGTGTAGTTTAAATTTTTTCCTTTAATGTAAAATTTTTTAGTGTTTATTTCATTGTCTTTTTTTTTATTTTTAAACCTTCTTATTAAGTTGTCTTTGAAATAAGTTTTTCTAGTACAATAGAAAGAAAACAAATTTTTTTAAAAAATCCAATAACTTGTATTTTCTATGTAAAAGAAACAGAATTGACTTGTAACTTCCGGTAACATTTGAAATTTTGTTCTGTACAATTGTGATTTGTGAAAGTGTATTAAGGAGACTGACCAGAGAAATTTTTTTTATTAATGACAAAAACTTTTCCAGACCTTTTCATACTGTAAAATATATTTTTTAAAGGAAGAGACTCCAAATCAAGGCGAGAAATTATATACCTAAAACCTTCTTAGTATTAAAATTTTAAACGTGATTATAAAGGGTAAATCCCTTAAGCTCGTTTAAACATGAAGGCGCGTAAGAAATGGTCAAAACCACAATAAGCCTAATGTTGCCTTTGAATGGGAAGGAAAAGGAAATAAAGAGAGAGAAAGGGAAGACATGTGGGACTCGAGAGGACTCTTCTCGCCTCACCGCAAATTCCCAGCGAGAGTTGTAGTCGACAGCCTAAAAGAAGTTAATTTGATCGGGCTTTGTTTCGTGGACATGCCATTCTAACCGCTTTCGAAGGAGCATGCACGCATAGAAAGACTATAGATATAAAAATGTTTAAAGAAGAAAAAAAAAGGTAAAAAGTTGGGAAAGTATGTTGTTAATTAAATGTTTTAAATCTCGACAGAGGCGGAGGGAGGCGGAACGGTGGTGGTATACATTGGTAAAAAAACCGGAAATGAATTTTCTAGCCAGATTTAATATATAAATTTATTATAAAATTTATTAGCCTAATCTTTCCAGGTTTATTTTTAGTCTTAGCGATATAAAGGGAGGCTGACATTTTTTTTTACTTTCTGTTCAAAAGCTAAAATCAAGTTCCTATAATTAACATTATAATTAGTGTGATGTTCACTTTGTTATTAACGACTAAATGAAGCGCTATCAAGACTTCATATTTAATTTTTGATAGTGAACATTGTGACATTTTGGTTGGTGGACAAAACTCTTTTCCAGTTTTAGTTACAGTCATTTTCTTATTCCGACTTTAAGAAAGTAAAAATGAGTAGAGCAGCGTCCGTAGTATTAAACTGGTGGGATAAAAAACCTCAAAAATTTGTCTATTTTTCTCCTTCAAATCAAATAAACTAATAAAAGTATTAAAATGTATATTTAGGGCGTATAATAATATTGTAAAATGCCTTTGGAGAGTTTCGCGTCAAATATTCGCCTGACGAGGCTCTGACGGTTTTACATGAGAGATGGCGGCTAATCAGTATCTCACAACTGGATTTGGCATTTATACTGAGTATCAAATTCGTTTACAACATTGTCGCTTCCGTCCTTCCCTTCATTCGGCTTTCCCATCTTCAACTCGAGCTTTGCAAAAATACTTGTCTGTTTTCTCATATACACTATAATTTCTCGATTTTAAAAAGTTTGCTTCAATAAATAGAGACAAGTGCAAGAAATAGAAAGGAAATGAATCAGACGATTGTATAATGAAAACGAGATGGAAAGTAAGGAAGGAAAGAGTCGAACAAAGAAACTTTGGAATTTACTCACCAGGAGAAGATCATTATTAAAGTAAACAAAATTTGAGTTTACTGGGCCTATTGAATAAATTGAAAAAGATTTGAACTGATTAAGAACGTTACGGCCTTAATCAGAAGAATAAAGAGAAATTCAAGGAGAAAGAGAAAGGGAGAGAGAGGAGAGGAGGAGGGAGGAAAAGTGGAAGAGAAGAGTTGTGACTTGAATGAAAAGGAAGATTTTATCAAAAAGTTAAAAATGTTCCCCTTCCTCTCCCTGGGCCCATTCTCATTCTCGACAAGAATAACGAACACTGAGGGCCTTTCGCTTCGACAATAGCTTTCTCAGCAAATGAATGATTTAATCATTCATCAAGGACAATTATACTAATCGCTTTTTTTAATATACTGTATTTAGTAATTAAATAATTCTCTTTCCGAACAATAAAAATTCAATTATTGAATTTATTTATTTCTGTTGTGCAAGTGGGAAAACCTATAAAACTTGTTTTTCTGAAGGAGGCGAGATCGCCTTTATCTCTTCTCGCTTTTCCTACACTTCTTATCATCATTACTTTTAAAGAACTTTTTATAATATACAAAATAAAGATGAAAAGAGACAGTTGAAGATTAAGGAATGCTTAAGACTTTGGAAGCGAAGGAACACTAGTGTCAGATAAAATGCGAGAGAAGAAAATCATTATGAATATCCTTGGGTAGTGGAAAACCTTAGAAGAATGAAAACGTTTTAAAAATTGTAATTAAAAGAATTTCGAGGGTAATTTTTTATAAATCAAAAGATGACAATCATAGGAGTAATGTGAGTAACCTTATGTGTAGAGTAGATATTTAGAATGTAGTATATGTATACATCTTTCAGCAGTAGATGGTTAGAGTCAAAACAAAACGATCAATTCTTTACCTTCTGCACAACACGAATTGAACAAGAAAGATGAGTAAAACATTTGGAGGAAACGTTGTTGAAAACAAAAGAAGGGCAAGCTAATTCGAGGACACCATGTGGAAAAAAGAACCCAATTAGGAAGGAGCCTATAAGGGCGAAAATGAAAAAAAAGAAACAGAATACGAAAAGAAAGAAAAGGTAGAATAAGTTTCGACGTGAGCGGAGAACCAATTCACCAGTGATGGTAACGTGAAAAACAGGAGGATGAAGAAGGGTGGGGGTGGAAGAGAAAAGAACAGAAACGTAAGTTGGAAGAGAATCAAGAGAAAGTCAAACTTGGGAGGGAAACCTGGGGACTCTCAGGACTACCCTTACCTTATTACCCTTAAAAAAACGTTTGATACAAGTACTGAGCTGAAGCAGAAAGCTTAAAAAAATTGCTGTATATGATAAAAAGTTATCCCAGTAATTAGTTTTTACAAATTAATACTGTAATTATTTTATGATTTTTAAAATTAATTTAACATTTGGACGATTATCAAAAGGTGACGAAAAACGAGTGAAATTGCTCAATTCTTTAAAATTTAGATTTAAAATTAGATTGAGACTTATGGGTTTGAAAAATTTTTCCACTTTTGTAACTTTTTTGACGTGTTTCTTCTGCTGACTGTAGGCCTATAACCATCTTACAGAGAAAAGTTTGATTTTATTGTAACGAATTCGGCTCGTTGAATTTTGCCCATGAAAGATTTCGACCGGGGAACAGAATGGGAAATTTTACCTATGGGCACTCATAAACAATAACAACAAAATATTCCGTTCCTTCGACTAAATTATACAGCGATAAAACCTAATCGTAAAATTTTCGGCTTGAAGGATAAAAAAAAGGAAAGAAAGTGACAGGTTTGACCCTTGAATGAAAATCGCACCAATTTGGCTATCGACGATTTAAAAGTCGTAAATGGTGAAGAGTTTTTGACAATTTTAACTTTCTTTCCAGCCGAAAACTTTTAAACTCCGTATAACAGGTGTTAGATTGTCTGCTAAACTTTGTATATTTTTTTTTGTACGGGTTTTATACGAATAGTACTGTCTAATATATCAGATGAAACTTGATCCAAATAGCTCCAAAAGTCAAATTTGTTGTTTTTGTTGCTTTGTCTATCATTCGTCGTTATCTAATCTTGTCGCCCTTTTTCCTGTCTTTTTGATCAATACTTTTTGGATTGCTTCACTTCAAATTGTGAACGATGGGCAGAATTAAATAAATAAAAATTTTCACAGTTGTTTCTTCACCGTCCACTCATCTAAAAAGCCTTTATGTGAATAAATCATTTAGAATAGGTGAATGAATTACTTCTTTTTTTGGCTAAATAATTCTCCTTATTTGCTCAAACTTTCTTTTGATGTTTAGTTGCTCAGATTAAAATAAAGGAATTTCCTCGAGGAGAGAATTTGAAACAAAACTTGTTAGTTACAACCAATTGAAATGCTAATTTATTCCTAGGTTAAAGCCTTCAACTTCGACCTGCTGGAGGTGTTTTAGTTTTGAGGCCCTAAAAGTCGACTTTTAAAAACCATATTTCATTCCTTTGTTATCCTTGTTTGTACTTCGATTATTTTCCATTTTTTTGTAAAATATCCTTTGCTACTTCCTTTTGAATCTGATTTTCCCTTTAAATGATAAAAGTGTTCATTCCAGAGAATCACATTCAGTCTTGTTGTTGAAAATTGCCTTTTAGCATGCGTAGGATATTTATAATTTTTACTTTCATTAAAACAAAATGAGAAACGTAACAAATGATATTTCAAATCCAAAACTTAGATTTTTGTCCCTCATCAAAATCTTACTCGCAAGCACTGCTAAGTCTGTTACAGCTCGAAATTTGAGAACAACTGACCTATTTTAATTTATACAAAAAAAGAAAGAAAAGAATGATATTTATACATATAATAGATTGTTTGACTTCTTTATTTTAGGAAACTTAAGGAATGTTGAACTCTTAAAGAAATTTGAGGGCATTCAATGATGGAAGGAAAAATAGGAGACAACAGCTCGACCCTCTGGGTAAGTTTTTCTAAATTTGTTTCTTTTTTCTTAATGTTCGAACTTTCGAACGAAGAAAACCCTGACGTCTCAGGATTGATTCTTCCTGTGGCGGTCGCCAATGATGAAATGAGGAAGTATGTCAATGGACAACTCCTCTGCCTTATGATCACCCCTGTGGTGATGAAGTGTGGTAAGGTTGCAAAGAACGAGACCACTGATTCCTGATTTCGGAATGTTTTATTATGAGAATTAGAGCAGTATTTATACCCCACAAGGGGTTGAAAAACAAAGACATTCATTGAATGACACATCCGGGCGGCCCATTAAAACAATGAAACATTTTCTTAACATACCGGGCCTTTGTCCGGATGAGTCATCTTACAATTCGCAACTATTTACAGGTATCTGAAGTGATTCATTCGGCTGCCTTTTGTTTCATTTTCCTTTTCTTTTTGAGCCTCTTGGCCTTGAGCGGAATGAATCACTTTACATTGAATTTTACATTTTTGTGGCCGCAGATCTGAACACTTAAATTTAGACTTTTGCACCTTTGAGACTAAATAAAACAAAAATTATTGTATTGAAGGAGGAAAGACGAAGATTGGGAGTCAATCTTGTGGAGCAATCTTTCTTCTTTCGTTTTGTGAGGGGAAAAGGAATAAAGTTGAATACTAAACTCGAATTTCGATGCTGAAAAGTTTACTGAAATATTTACTGTTTTAGAACTGATACATAGCCGAGACGATGTTGATCGCAGAGCCTAGCAAACCCCTTGACCGAGATATTTCCCATCTCCGGACCATTCTTTTGCCTTATAGGCTACAAGTTCCTGAACACATACACTCTTCACTAGAATCAGTGCCTTTCTTCTGAACAATAACTTGATTCTTTCTCATGAGTTCATCCTCACAAACCACCACACCACCATGAAGCAAGTTCGTCTTTTGCTAAGAAATACCAGTACTCTCGAAGGAAAGGAACACCGTTCCCAGTATATTTAGGTGCTCTCCTTTGGTTTTTGATCAGTTTTGTCACCTTTTCGTCGCTGCCTACTTCTCCTCCCTCTTATTTTCTCTTCTTTATTTTCATTGAATGTGTGTTCAGTGTATGCCACTAAATAGAAGTTTTGCGAGTTTTTGCTAGTGAAAAAGGTGCCGAAGGGAGGAAAGAATAATGGAAACATTATATTTAGAAATAAAAGTTATTAATAATAAACGAATTTTAGAGAAATAGTCTAGACTGAGTTTTGATTATGAAATTATTTTAAAGTAATTTTTCCCTCTCAAATTTCCTTTTCAGTAATGCTCTTAAGGAAGGCAAGAACGGAAATATCAGTTTGTTTCTGACATCATGGCGATCTATCACCTCGTTTTAATTAGTGGTTGAAGAATAGATAATTCTTAAAAACATTTCTACCAGAATTCCGTGGTGGTAACAAAGTCAGGTTCATTATTATTACTTTGCAATTAGCACTTAAAATAAATATATTTCCGGCATAATAATGGCAAAAGATTGATTGTTCTAATACATAAAAAAAGGTTTTAATTATAATGAAAATTAATTCAGTGCTCCAAGACTTAACCCTCAAGTTAAAGTCGCTTGAGCTTTTCCTTGAAGTTAGGAACGGTTCATTACTTTTTCATTCTTATTCTCTTTTTTTTTGCTCTGTAAGTTGAAAACGTCTCGAGCCAGGTCACATAAAAACACAAAAATTTCATGTAAAGAGCCTAATTTTCTAAGACTGATTTTGAAAGCTTCCAAAATAGTGGTTTAAGTTCTCAGAATGCCATGATTACTTGAAGCGTTATTTATATACATATAGTTTATAGAATATTTTAAGTACTACGAAATGAGGAAACACTAATCACTGGCTTAGGGTAAGGTGGCAACAAACATTTATCTTAACAGATAACAGATCTTTTTTTTATATTTCTATCATAATAGCTTGACTGTGATTGCACCTTTCAACACGCATCTTGGTTTTCGTTGTCTTGGCTTTTAAACAACTTGGTCCAATTCGTCACCCTCTCTTCCTTCCCCCTCCAGTTTTATTAATTTTTATTTATAAAATAATTTGTACTGATTCCGAGCAACATAAAGTGGTAATCGTTCGGTAAAATTAAATTAGAAACCAGTCAAATAAATTTTTTACTCCAAGTCGATGAATTTTTTTATCAGTTAATTGAAATGTCTGCTTCTGAGTGAAATGATTTCCTGTTCCCTATAAATCAAACCCTCATTCAATCGAACAATAGCAATTTGACCAAATTTTGCAGACTAAAATCTAACCCTAAATTTCTTAAGCGCATTTTTATTTTTCCACTTAAAACGTGAACTTATGTTTAGTGAGTATTTCGAATTAGTAGCTCTGGAAAGTCATCGTATTAGTTGGCCGGCCTAATTGTTATATGTGAACGTTAAAACTTCCAACAAAACTACTTTTAAAGACAATCACTCAGAGTGTTCAATTTCTCTCGGATCCGAACCGAACAAACAAGCGAACAAAAGTTATTTATCCGTGTGGCAAAATTTCAATCCTACTCTTAGAAAAAGGAGTTGGATTGGGAAACTGAGTGAGAAGAAAGGGGGATGAAAAAAAAAACAATAGAAAGGAGAGGAATCTCGAAACAGGAAAATCGAAGAGAGAAGGAGAGAGAGATTGTTTAAAAAGAGATTAATTCGAGATATTAGGAAATTGCGGAATAGAATAAGAGACGGGGAAAGACGAAGGGAGAATGGTTAGCTAGAGAAGGGGGTAGTCACGCAAGGGAGAGAAGAAATTGCCATTTGATGACAAAACTTTTGGGATCGCTTGTTAGGCTAGTATTCAGAATTCTTTTGATTACTCTCAGATTCCTTCAAAAGAATGCTACTAAATCGTAGCCGAAATAATGTTGTTTGATTTTGATGTCTGTGAAGGATGTCTATGATGTTTAGGGTGAAATATATAGGTTTAGATAAAAACGTGTAATATTAAGTTTATAATGAAGCAACCGCTAAATCAGCTTGTTGAGTCTGCCGAAAAGAAATTATAATGAAAACAAAAACAAGTCCGTCGCTAATGAAGCAATTGGTTATCGCAAGTGATTATCACTCAGCAGGACCCAGGTCCATTCAATGGACAAAATCCGACAAAATATAAACAAATATAAAATTATAGCAAAAATGAATATACCAGCCAAAATAGTTCACATTGAAGTCTTGTCGTCTACATTCCTATGGTATTCTAGTGCTCTCTGTAGAAGTGTTATAATTGTGGCGACCAAGGTAACACATTCAAATTTATAAAAAACAAGTCACAGAGACCTGCAGAAACTTGGAAAGAGTCTGCATGAGCATATAAAAAATAATGGAGCGCGTCCATCAGTAGGTAGTGTTGTATAACAAGTCGGCGAAGCGTTTCTTGACTTTTCAAAAACAATAAGGCATAACGGTAGTTATTTAATTGTTTTAAACCTTCTCTACACATCACATGTTATTTAACTGTAAAAGTTATCTTTATTAGCAAAGCTTGACTAAATTAATCTATTTTTAAGGGCGTTTTCCTCCCGTTCACATCTGTTGTGATTCAAAAACGTGATTGTGATTGTGCGTGTGATTGTGATACGTTTTACTGGCAATCGGACACCTTTAGACCTTTCATAAGTGGCGCAATCATCCTCTCCTATCACAAACCACTTCAATGCCTCCTTTCTCTGAAAGACCCTTTTTCCAAATTTACTTTAAATACCTCTAGATTAGCAATACGCAAATTAACATGGTGACAACGCGTGCAAAAGCAAAGAACCTAAGAAATGGCTCCTCAGTCGAGCCGAGAGGGGAGAGAAAACCTCTCGTCTATACACTTCCTCTATACAAAACGGTACATTTCGCATTGACGTCGGTTTAGCAGTCCGGACTTCTCTTCAAGTCTGGAAGAAACGAATCCTGTCGCGCAACACTTCGACTCTCAGTGATAAAGAAAGGTCAGCAATAAGCTTGATTCTTTTTAAGCTCCTCTGAAGCTGTCGCTCAAGGGATCGAAAAGGCAACACTTAACACACGACAGGATGTTTCAGCCTTGTTCAACAGAACAAGAAATTTAAAGACATCGCTAATCGAGCTCTACACTCTGGTTATCGCAATACTTCAGCCAACTCGGCACTTTAAAGATCCATCTGAAAAAGTTAGGCTCCCATCCGGCTTCGATAGCCATCCTTTTCTAGCTCCTATGGTGATTTGTGGACAGGTAAATGGTAGGATGCTATTTTTTGTAGATATTCTTATACATGTTCTTTATTTTAATAAATTTATTTTCGTTCGGAATTCGTGTCCTTTGTCTCATCGATACACCTATTTCCGACGGAGACAACTCACTCACTTCCTTCTTTTTTCAAGATGTTAGGAACCTCAAAGTGAAAGAAGAGCATGGACATGGGGCACTTAGAGTAAAATCAACGGACTAAACCGCATTCCTTTAAATAGATCTTTTCTCAGCAAAAGGTCCGTAATTCCAGGCGCTCTTTTCTCTCGAATTCTTAAACTAAATATTTCATAAATATTTAATCGCCTTTTTCTAATTTCAAAAATTCATTCGTGCAATGTTTAAGATAAGTGGAATCTGTTTGCCCTGCGATCCATCTCCTATATCTTTCAAGCTTTGACACTGTTCAAAACAATAAAGAACTATAATTTTTTTTAATTGTCGTCTATTGCTCATAATTTACATTAAAATCGTTGGAGGAAAGAAATTTTGCAACAGAAGACGTTCCTTCCAGAAGAAATTCCCTTCCATTCCATTTCATTCCTTCATTCAATTTAATATCCAATTAGAATTGTTGACAAAAAGGGAAAAAGAATTGATAAGTAGAGTACACTATGATAAGAAAAAACTACTCTGAGCTTTATTTTATTTAAAAATCAGTTTTTGCTATTCGAAAGCATACATTATGTCAATGCTTTGTTCATAAACATTCATACACACAAGAATCTAGTTGATTGGAAACGAAGAGTAAGAAAGGAGGGCGAGATAGACTGTATAAAGTTCCGAGACAATTTTAAGGTTACAGCGGAAACCGATTTAAGGTATCGGCCGGAAAACGACTGACACTGGAAAGGAAAGAAGGTTTTATAGAATGCTGAGTGTTGATTATGGCACGTTCAAGGGTAAAGAGGGGAAAATGTGACGAAACATTTGTGAAAGCAGTACGGTAAGGAAGACAACAGTCCACGGGCACAAACCGTACTACGGCATTTTCCTTCAGCGGGTTCAACGTATTGTAAACAGTTACGGGGGTAATAAATTTTCTTAGTCTAGTAGACATTCCTGTCCTCAAGTCCTCAAAAGAAAGACAAGTTTACGTTAGGTAACTTTATAAATCAATAAATATTATACAATCACACTCTGCTGTACCAAACAACCAACTCAATTTATTCAACTCAAATAGGCTCCACCTAGCTTGTTCCATTCATCCCTTGATCGGGTGAAAAAAGACAAAAAATGAAGATGGAAGGGAGAACACGGGAGGATTAAAAATGTGAATTAATTTATAAAATTTATGGGAAATTCTTTAAAAAGCAAAAGCACGATAGGCTGAAGTTAAGTAAAAGCTCATAAAAGCTGAGGATAATTAAAATAACAAAAGAGAGAAAGAAGAGTCAAAGTAAAGTAATCATTTAGTGGAGGTCTTTGGGGCTCACCTAAAAGGAAAAACAAAAGCCATCTTTTTGGACATACCTGCTCCAATTTTCCTATGTTCCTTTATTACCATCATATATATATTTTTTTCACTATTCAGTGCACATTAATATATGAATGTGTGTATGTGCACTGAAACAAATTCAAGTCAAATTAAACAGGAGTGAACACGCCTTTCATAAATTTTTTCATTTTCCCTCTTCCTTTGTTTCTGTTTTTATAATCCTTCAAGTTAGTGTGACTTTTCACTGAACAATAAAAAGGCCCTTTACAGTATTCTTCCTTCCGTCCTTTTCTCTCAAGGTAAGATCTTGGCAGTATTACTTTGGCAGTACTCACTGTTAATGACAGTTTTTAATCAATATGATTTTACTCCTCTCCCTCCCATACCCCTTTAATGATTAGGTTCTCAAATGTTAAGAAGATTTATGTAAATTAAGTTTTCATTTTCCCAACTTCCATAAGAATACAGAATTTCTTTATTTCCTTGTTTTCTCCTTCAATTTTCCTCCTTTTTTTGGTTTTTATTAATAGGCTTTGACTTTAATACAACGTATCTTACCATTTCATTATTCAGTACTAGCTATTATATCAGCTATCTTTGAACTAAAGTTCAATATAATAATATTGTTTTCAACTCAATCACATCTTTGCGTTAACTAAAGAAGACCTAAATTTGGATGTTTTGTGAAGTTGAAAGACCGAATTTCTCTCAATTATTTTCCATCAAACCGACTTACGTTAAATGATCTCAACCAAATTTTGATTTATACGAGTACGCATTATTCAAAAGTCATCTTTTGCTGTTAAAATTTTTTAAAAATTTATTTATCAAAGCAACTAAACAACTTATTCATCAAGCTTTTACATATCACAGAATTACAAGTGGGAGGAGTAGTGTAGTGGTTAAGTTACTGACTTGGACGCAAATGATCATGAGTTCGAATCCTCCTCCCCCATCCTGTTATACCCAAAAATAAAGGATTAAAACCATCAGTTACAATATTTAATATAATGATATTATAGTTTGAAGAAATAGAACTGCTCTGGGGATCTAATCCTCGTCACGAAGCAGGTCGGTGAATTTGCGTCGCTGAAGTCTCCTTGCTTCTGGCAATTGAGCTAAGTTTCTTAGCCTAAGAAGGTAAGCCGCTCTAGATGACTATTAGTCTGCGCACGAATTTCTTCCTGCACAGTCTTCATTTTTAAATCTCGATGAAGGTTGTCATTTCCGATGTACCAAGGAACATTAACGGAGTTCCTTAGTACTTTATTTTGGAACTTTTGGACCATCATAGCGCTACTCTTGCTAAAACGTGTTTTAGAATTTGTTTATATATTAAAAGTATGACTTTTCCATTGATCAGGATGGTACGGGGTTAACCCTTTTCAACGTGCGTCGACTTGTTTTCATTGGGCTGGATTGGCCACTTCTTAACCCGAGTTGACGATCTCTGTAGCTTGTAAGCTGCTTCTTGCGCAGTGCTCTCAAATGTCAGAAGGGCCGTATTGTCCGCAAACGTCGCCTCTTGCACCTCATCGTCGCAAGGCAGATCCCTGGTGTAAGAAGATAGAATGTGGGACCCCAGCCGAGTTATTTTTAAGATCAGAATATTCATCCTCACACTTCACTCTGAAGCTTCTATCGCTTATGTATGGGGCCAATATCAGAAAGAATTGTGTTGGGCAGATTTTGCCACTGTTTGCAACGTAGGCCCTTGTGCCAGACTCGGTCGGAGGCTTGCGATACATCAAGAAAGATGGCAGAGCATAATTGTCGTTGTTCAAAAGCAGATTCGATGGACTCGACTATTTTGTGAACCTGCCAGGGTGAAGCCGAACTGGTGTTACAGGATTAGACCTCTTTCAAGGATCACGCGACGTAACCTTGTCAACAGAAGGGTTTCGAAGGTCTCAGCCATGACTGGAAGTAGAGAAATTGGCCTAAATGATTTCCTGTCAGTTGGTGGTTTCACTGGCTTGGGAACTATGATAACCTCAGCAACTTTCCACTGTCTAGGATCGTATCTGGGTCGAAAAGAAGCATACTTCGTGATATACTTAGGTAGACAAGGAAGAAAAGGAGTACTCTCCCATGCTGCCGTTGAACGGACTCGATGAAGCTATCTATTAATACTTTTGATTTCCAGATGATGAGGATTTAAGCTTGGTGCTCTTAAATATACAGATTTTTCGACACTGTCCCAGTTAGTTTTATTGTTCGATAGAGATGGAGGCATTGCACTTTCAATGAATTCCGTAGAGATGGTCATAATGACCGGAGACTTTCATCATATTCTGTGAAAACCAAGAAATCAGACAATCCCTTAGTCACAAAGAGGTCGATCAGGTCAGGAGTTTGAAATTGACACCGGATTGAAATCCACACTCTAGCTCCTGCCCAGCTTCAAACAGAGCTTTGCCTTTATGACTGGTCACTCTGGTCCCCCAGAACGTACGTTTGGAGTTGAAGCCTCCCCCAATTATGAAGTTCTGTCCCATGGAAATGAATAGATTCCGGAAATCCGACTTGCCTAGGTTGTACCTAGGCAGGAGATAGCAAATATTGTAAACTTCTTACCATTTAGTATATAGAGCTGGATGGCAGAGACTTGCATCGATTCTTGTTCAATGTGTTGTTCCGCATGACGCTTCAAACTGTCGCGTACTAGGACTCACCTCCTCTTGCCTTGTTCGAAGGATGGTTGGATAAATAGTAGGAGTAACCACGAAGTTTGAGATGAAACTGTAGAGTAAGATGTGTTTCAGAAATTAAACATTCATCTATTCTTTGAGTAGAAAGAAAACTTCAAGTTCACCTTTGTGTTGAAGTATTTAAATTTTATTTTACATATCGCCTGTCTCAAATTAGTCCTAAACTGGTTTTACCTCTGGCTACCTCTAAGTATATCAAAAAAACTGAGAGCTAGGAAAAAAAATTGTCTATTTTGTAGCTCTTCTTCTCGAAAAAGGTTTTTGAAAGTGGGTAGTAGAGCAAAACTCTTGTTTAATTGTAGTGGTTACAGTAATTAACCTAATTGCCTCAGAAAAGCTTCAGAAGAGATTCAGGTCATGGAATAGACGGATTTATAACCCACTTAGCTAGTTTTTGAATCCTTTGATCTTAAAAAAGTCTCTCTGTGACCATAATTCGGTGTCGGATAAGGTGGTTCCACCTGGTAAAATTCATTGGACTTGACTTCATTAAGGAATTTGCAGTTTACTTTTTGATGAACTATGGATTAATTACCTCTTTCGAGGCTTTTTTTTATTTGTTTTTTGTTAAACTATTGAAATTATTTGGTTTTTTTGCCATGTTAATGTGTTTGTAATGACATTTATGTTTTCATTATTATTCTATTGGGAAAATACCTCCTATGTCTTTTCCTTCAACACTCACTGAAAAGTTGCTAATAGTTTTAAGTTAGTAAAATTTTAATTTTTTACAACTTTCTGGGCAACAAAACGAATGAAGGCTGGTTTTGTATTTCATCTCCACCCCATAATACAAGAAAATTTCATGGTGCAATTAGAATTCGGTTGGAAAGTTTTCCGAAGCGGAGAAAGTTGTATAAGTTGGTCCAATGCAGCAATTAACTTCGCTAATTCTTAATTAAGCTATGTTTTAAAACTTTTAACATTTTGAAGGGGTGTAATTGTTAATGTTTACAGAAATTCGGCGTTTTGTAATGAATATACGTTAACAAATAATTTAGCAACAATATTTGTACAACTCAAGAGTAGCTCTTGTACGTTCTCTCAAATTTGTGAATTTTCATGTTTTTACATTCAAATTAAACGTTAAACGGCTCATGAAGAAAAAAAAAGTTTTATTTACTTTCTTCTTATGATAACAATTCTCTGAATGAAGTTTTGAAAATCGAACCGAACTTTGACAGTCACACCGACCGCTAAAAAATTACAGAAACCGATGGCAAAGAAGTACCTTGAGCACTTCATTCAGAAGGCCACAGTAGTGAAAAAACGTAGCTCGAATCCAGCCTTATGTAAAAAAAATAAAGCAAAATACACCTAAGAATAGGCAATAGAGTTTTTCCATAACAAATCTTCTTTTACCTGTTATGTTTCTTTTTCCTATTTAGTTGGGTAAGTGTTTGGAATACCAGAATTTACTCCTCATTCGTTCAGAGTTCCAGCGTAGCCTAAACCTGGCCTAAACTCTTATATTAATATTTTTCGAATGTTATGTTCAGAGTTTTCAAAAGAAAAACAATTTTAAGAAATATAAATAAATAATTTCCAAACCTTTCTAAAAAAAGTTCAATCGGAATTTTCTCATATAAAGTAAGTTAATAGCATAATAGCACTCCAAAATTATATCTCAAGAGAAACTGACCAAAAAAAATTGACAGGCACGTACCGATATAACACACATAAGAGTCCTTTGTGGTTTTCTGAAGGTTTGTATCCTCCCCTACTTATGGCATTTGACCCAAAATACCACAATCCACTGGTTTTATTGATTCGTCAACCATTTTTTCTCCTTCAAGAGGTTTTCAATAGATATTACCTGAGTAATGACTTCGTTTTCATCTGCTGTGGGGTATTTTTCTTCATTTTTTTCCTATTCATAACTCAAAAGGTGTTTTCATTAAGTTGCGACTAAAATTGTTTAACTAGCACAATTCCTGCGGCCTTTCTCTTCTACTTAAATTAAAAATACAACACTGTCGTGAAAACGGATTTTTTTAAGCAATGAATATATTAATACAATGAATAAGCCATCTTCAGTAAATAATATAACAGTGATCAAGATGAAATTGCAATAAAAATTAAGGAAGACAGGATGGTAATGAAAAATCCAATGATCATAATTCAAAATGAAAAAGAAACTGATTACAACTGCAAAAACTCATAATATACAACAAAGGGTGTCTAGTTAGTTTTGTTTGTCAAGATGAATGTGATTAAGCCCTTCGTATTTTAACAAAATGTGATCTGAGGAACCAAATTTCTTAGGTTCTATTAAGGTTAAATTGCTAAACCTTTAAACCTTAATTAAACCTTTTCTCTGAATTTTTAAATTTTGAGTTGATTATGCTTGCCGTCCTAAACTGATTCAAAAATGAAGGCCCAAATATCTGGCACAGATCATTATTATTGTTTGTACTTATAAAACAGTACTTAATTCAACTTCTGTAGGTAATTGAGATCTGTGCATGACTTTGAGACATGGTAATTAGAAACTGTCATGCCTTATTATAGATTATGTCAACATAGGATAGTCTTTTGCTGCGTTATAAATTTAATATCTCTATACCTATCATTCTTATGTGCATCAGCACAATAGAATATATATATATACATATATATCACCCAATTTCTATTATAAAATGATGAAAATAGAAGTCCTTAAAAGGAGAAAAAAAAGGAAATGGGAAGTTAGGTTATAAGAATCTTTAAAAAAAAAACGATATTTTTTGAACACTTCTTCGTGCCTCTAATATTCTTATTTCAATAGAATTTCCTCGCATTGGAAGACATAGAAACTCAGAGACCGTGGCCATTATTCTCTTCAAAAAGGGGCATAAGGTCGGAAATTGCGATTTCAACCCCAAACTGACAAATATTAGCTCCCTTTTATAATCCTGGAAGCCTGAAAGATATTTCAACCGTAATGTCTCCCCATGCATTGATTCTTTGTTTCCGTTTCTTATTTAAGTGTCAGCCCTGTTGATAAATATTTCCCTACTAAAAAGGAAGGCCAGTGGAAAAAATATTTATTTTTTATAGGTATTTTTAATAAACATTACGAAAATTATAAGTCAAAGATACCTTTCCAGACCAGCTTGAAATTTTTCTTATTTTTGTTACATATCCTTTAGGTTTGACCTGAGGATAAGTTGATTACTTAAATTATTGGTAACTTCTTTGATCAATTTCAGTGTGATTATTTAAGGTTACGTAATTTGAATGTTTGGCTGTGAAAATATACGAAAAGAAAAAAACCATTTTTTGATATTATAAAATTAATTATAAAATGATTATGGGAAAGGTCTGTGGGGTGATTAAGTGCCAGACTAAGAAGTTATAGTCGAGTTCAAATCCTCTTTCCGTATCCTTTTATACTCGAAAATGGTGAAAAAACGGAATTAAAATTCACGTATAATTATAATATGATTTTATGATGATTTCCATAATTTTTAGACCAGCCTTTTTAAAATTCATGCTTGCACTCGTAAATAAAAAGAAAGCTAACAATTGGTAACTAACCTGGTCAGCTAACTTTCTCAGATAAACTATTTGAAAATATAATTCGAGATTTCAAAGTTTTAGAGGAAGAGTAAGGGGGAGCAAAACTTTCAAGTTTCAGATTTTTTAATAACAGAAAAAAGTTTTAGTCGTAAACACATATCTCCTAAAAAGTGTGTTTCTATAAAATTTAATTTTTAAATAAGTTAGGCGTTTAATTCAGAAAAAGATTTGACAACACTGTAAAGAAACTATCAGTACGAAATGAACTGTGGACTTTTGAAATGACTAATACTTTAACGGCAAATTTTATTGCACAAAGAAAAATTTACTTTGAAAAGGGAAAGAAGTTTAAAATGAATGGTTTTTAGTTTACAAATGATTGTGGCTGCTGGGTTTTTCGAGTGCGTGACTTGATTAGTTTTAAAATACTCCACCAGGTGTGCTGTCTTCAAACCGTTCCCTTCTGCTCTCGAAGACATTTTTGTAGTTGGAGTAAGCGTTAAGTGAGGTTTGGATTTGTGGTAACTCTTTTGTCATGCGAGTAGTTTTGTGTTTTTACAGTTTAAAAACTACCAAAAGTGCTTGTATTAATTTTCTTCAATTTTATGGAAATTAATGTATTGTTACAAATTTAGTTAAGTTTAAAACAGTGTCAGTGATAAATGTTTCCATGTTGGAATTTCAAACGTTGGAGTTTCTGTATTGGGCTTCATATCGCTTTTATCCGTACTTGAATGGATACCTTTACAATCACGTAAGTCACCAGTTTCACCAATTTGCATCAAAGTTAAAATTTATTACGGACTTTAAAATGTATGTTAGTTCACATCCCAAATCGTAATTAAAAATTTATCTATTCGTCAAGTAATCAGTTTTCGGTTTTTCTAAGCGGATTTTTTAAGTTTGTAAGGAATTTGAAAGATGTGGGTATGTCAAAATGTGGCATTTTCTGGCTTCAGTTTATTTTTTTTAAATACCAATTCTCACTTTCATTAATTTTGATTTTGATTCAAAGTAATAAATTTTTGCAATGGCAATGACGTAATCTCTTAGATTAAGATAACTATGGATGGGTGCAAGTTTCATGTAGGGAATTGTGGTTTTCACATTAAATGCATCGTAAGTAGAGTTATAAAGAGGAATAATGATATGAAGGCTTCTAAAAAATGAAATTCGTTTTAAACCTCTGTATCAAATTTAGTGTAAGTTAGTCTTTAAATATGACGATGTAGTGTTTGGCTTTTTGGCCTAACAAAAAAGGAGTTTTGGGTTTTTTGGAGATGAATGGTAGGAAGGAGAAACTGGGAGTAGTTATAAAAGTAAATTACTTAGAAGTAAAAGACTTTTTTTGACTCAGACGATGATGGATAAAGAAATAGCGTATGAAGAGTAGGAAAGCCCTTAAATCTTCACGGCAATATTCATGCACATCGTTTAAATTTATGCACTCTTTACTCGGCAATCTTTGTTTCTACATTGTGGAGTAATAATTTCTTTTTATTTTTTTAAATAATTTATTCTAACCACTTCCAGTACAACGTGCTTATCCTTCAATAAGCCACAATTATTTATAGCCTCACTTCTCCTTGGGCTTTATTCGAGCTCTTAACTACTAGCCGTTGGTCCATGAGTCTTCGATAATTATTTCTCTTCCTTTTTGATTTCTTGGATTTTTATATAGAAAATGATTTCATTCTTATCTTGGTGCCATTTAGAATAAGGGCTTTTAAATCAACATAATTAACTTAATTAAACAATATGTAAGAAGAAATAGTAATACACTAGTTTTAAATTCAACTCTTCAAATAATTAAAGTTGTTTTTAAAGGAAGCATGCTTCGGTTATTAACAAAGTAGTTCGAACTGTCGACAAAGGGAAAGGCCATAAACCTGGTGCATATGGATAAAATAAATCCAAAACATTTTTAGTGGCTTGAATTCGAAGTCAACTTGTTATGGTTGAGAATTCATAACTGGTATAGGACAAAAAAAAGGAAAAGATCAGGTGATTTATTGTTCGAAAAGCCACAGTCATATTATTTCGGTCGTGCTATAGAGTTTTAATAACAAAATTCGTAAGAGATAATTTTTTCATTTTGACCGATTCTTTTCCTTTCCCTTTGCTCTCTCTCTCATTGTATGCAGAAAACAATTTGAGGATACACGGGTCTTTTTTTTCTTATAAAATGGTTACATTTCTTCTCAAGTATATGTTTGATTGTTTGTTTGAACTTCATCTTTTATCTGTAGCGTTAATATGTTTGTAAAGTTTAGGTTCTAACATTCTATTATAAAATATTTTAAGTTCTTTACTTGTTTTATTTTCTAAGTTTTTAGGCCGGCCATTTAAAATGTTCGATTTGCAACAAAAATGTTGAAATGATTTATGTATGTAACTGCAATTATAAGCTTATAGTTTGAACAATTATTTTACTTTATTTGTATAATTTATAAAATAATGAGTTCATTAGACTAGGGATGTTTTGTTTTACTGTTTTAATCGCGACGGAGTACGTCAAGTAATAGTTATTTCAAAATCAGGTTTTAAAATGGAAGCGACAGAAGCCAATTAAAATCCCCTTTGAGCATAATCAAGCTTCGGTCGTTATTTCAATTACATTTCTTGTTATTCGGCCATTAATGTGGAGCCCCCTTTCAACAAAATAAATACGCCTTCATTTCTGAATTTGTTTCCTTAGAATCGTTTGAATCAATGTTTGATTTAGGCGCTCTTTTTTTATCCCTGTTACGTCCAACCCAAAAGATTAGTTTCGGGGAATGGTTTCCTCTGGCTTCTTTTTTCCGCGTTTCCTTAATTTGAATCCAAAAAGGAGTCTTGTTCTTCGTTTTGTAAAGAAATATTTTGATTTGAAAACATTAGAATTTTATATTGTGATTTATAAAAAAATTGCCCATCTCTTGTTTGACAACGTGCCGTGTAAACACTTGAAAATGCCGTCTAAAGCAAATAATTACTCATTCAAAGCAAAAAATTTATACTGAACACTTGAAAAGTTGATTTTTACTTTTACCAAGTGACTTATTTAGGAATAAAATGTTGTAAATGTGGTAGGACTTGAAGTATCTTGAACTTAAACTGCTACAACTAATGATGTCAAATCGAAATCACTTGGAATTGTTGTTTCTTTCTTTCTTTTTTTAATGAGTGTTCTGTATGTAACCTTTTTGGGGAACCAAAGATTTCAAAAATGTTTTTCACCAATGGGCAATTCATTATAATATCATCGGATTTTAATTAAATTTGAAACCTCGATGCCAAGAAAAATTGGTTTATGTAAAATTCGAAGAATTAATTTTGAATTTGCGGAAGTTGGAAGCAAGGCTTTCAAATTTCAGAGAGTCAGAAACAATGAATTTTATTGATTGAAATGTTTAGTATGTCGAAACAGTTTCAAGTGCCAGATGAAGTTCTGGACTTTGGCTCTCAACTCCATCTTTTGTATTTCATCTTGCAGCGGATGAGATTTTTGACATTCTAATAATTTTATCTCATATGGAATATAAAGAAGAAAAGCTAAAGAAAAACTGTTCGAAAAATCAGATGCTTATTCCTACGAACAGCCCTGAATGTTTACGTAGGCAGAACAAAATTAGGAAACTTTGAAGTCACGTGGCGCGCCATATTGGTGCGGTTAATCAAACCGTACTGGTCAAGGTCGCTTTAAAAAATTACGCAATCTTATTTGCCTGGTAGGTACTTGGTTCTGTCTTGAAGCTCACGCAAAATGTGATGTTTAATTTTTTTTAACTTCTATTATTTTGAACAGAATAACATTTCTAAATGAATATGGATCAAAAATATATAAACAACAAGTTGTGACTTGACCTAATTCTTAATCGAATATGGCGTAAAACTTTCATGAATATTTTTTTAAAAATGTTTTTGATACTGAGTATATTTGTACTGAAATTATATGTCTACATCTAAGGTACGTTGTCCTTTTCTGTTCCCTTCCTAGAACCTCACTCCTTATAGCATCTAGTTAACTTATTGATACTGAAGTATCTGGAGAAGGAATTGCTTTGGAACTGAAAAAAGATTCTGACTTCAGGAACTGGAGAAGTTCCTGAAGTCAGAATCTTTTTTGTATGACCTAAGTAATCAGGGAATGTAATTCTTTAATGTCAAAATAATCTCTACAGTAATCTTACTTTAATATCAAAAATTAATTTGAAGGTTGGTCTTAGTCTGTTAAGAAAATTTATGATTTATTTTTATTAAAAGACTTATAGCCCCAAGTTTAGAAAATCGTATAATGCGCCAATTATAGTAGTCATTGGATTATTGTAATGTTTTCTAAATGCCTGCGGAAGGAAAGAAGGTTTTGAAAAGCGCGGGCTAAAAGGAAACTTCAAAAATGTTCACTTGAAAATCTGTTGAGCATATCGAATGCTTTTACCTTAATGCAACGTGGAATTAAATATGTCAGCGACTTTGTTAAGTTTAAGATGAACTCATTTGCTGCTCCAATTTTTATTGCCTACTTGCAAATTATATTTTTAATATTTTTTTTTGTATTCATAAAATTCAGGTTTCTTCTCGTCATTACAGATGGCAGACTATGTTCTTGGATTTAAAAAAAAAATGAAATTCTTGTAAATGATTGTTTAGATTAGGGTGTTATCGCATCAGGAAAGAAGAAAAAAAACGTGAAGGAGGATATATCGTTGGTAGCGAGTTTTCAATGAAACAGAGTCGGAGGGTGCTAAAAAAAGGGTGAATAAGACCCCTAAATATTATTGTTAGCGAATCAATGTTAAACTCGGTGTGTCGACAGATGCCTCGACTAATAACATAAATGAAGCTGGCAGAAGTAAGCTTAATATCTGAATTTTGTTAAAGGAAACGACAATTTAAAAAGAAAAAACATTAATTATAGAGGAAAATTATGTATTGAGAAATTAAAAAATTTTTGAAATGTAAAAACGAATTAAATGAACGAATTAATGATTAAACTGGGAAATCAAAATGGTTTCGTAAGTACTAGACCATGAGCAATTAATGTGTAAATATTTTTTGCAGTACTTAGCATAGGGCTCTACAACTAATTGCTGATAATTTTTTGATGATTTAATATTTCAATGATGGGGTTTAAAAGTTAGTGTAAAAATCTTCTGTATGGAAAATTCTGTATCAATTCATTGCACAAATAAAACAGAAGTACACCCATACCTCGCTTTACGGCCTAGATACGTTCCACGAAACTTGACCGGAAAAACGAAAAGCCGTATAACGAATCAAGTATTCTAATACAAATTTAATGAGATTGGTTCCAAATTTGTTAAAAATGTAACATGGCTTGTCATTCAAAATGCATTTTATCTCTTTTAAATCAGAAATACATACATAACAAGTACATAGATTTGTACATAAATTAATAACAGACTCCAAAAACCCAAATTAATCTACAAACAAAAATGAAACAACTTCATGTGACATAAAATATGTGTATTTATACATACATAATTTTTAAAAATGGCTTTGATCAGAAGACAATGAAGAAATGAAAACCTGCAGATCACTGTCGTTATCATTTTTTGCTGGTAAATCCTTACCAGCCTAGCCTGGCTTTAAAAAATTGTCCAACGCTGCTCGTCTTGCCTTCTTGTCTATTTCGTTCTTCAGTGATTATAACAACTAATGTCTGAGCTACTTCCTCGAGAAACTTTAGCACTACGTTCGACATCAGGATCGGTTTCAAGGAGGATGTTTATTCCTTGTTCGAAATAGGAAAAAGCTTTCGACGAATTTTTTGATGTTAGTTGTTTGTATACAACAGGCTCTGTCTCTTCATCAAATGCCGGTTCCGCTTGCAACTGAATGAGTTCCTCATATGAAAGAGTTTTCCTATCAGCTCGAAGTAGATGAAACCCATGACGTTCGTTTAAGCCTTCAAAGCCGACATTATGTTCTGGATCCAAAATTTTTTGCCTAATTTCAGGAAGCAAATTAGCTTCTGTACCAGTGCTTTGACACGTTTTGGCCGTTATATCGAAACATTTTAGGCCGTAAATCGAAAATGTACCATAATTGAAGAAGGCCGTTACAGCGAAATGCCGTATAAAAAGCGGCCGTATAGCGAGGTATGAGTGTAGGAATAGATTCTGTTAGTTTTCTATAGTTTTAGGAAGTTCTTACTGGTTATGTCCTAGGAAAAATTTTTGTAATCCTTGTGAGAAACCCCGCCGGGCTGTTGGAAGCACCCTGACGGGTTAGAAATTATACTTCACCATGTAGACAAGCAAAAAAACTCGCGATCGAAAAGCTGTAACCTGATTTGTGAAGGTGGGGTAGAGTTACTTTGGAACATTTATGTTTAACACGTGATATTGATTTTCAGACGATGTTTGAGATTCCTTGTGTAAAATCTACCGGCCGTATGAGCGATATATTGAAACCCATAGAAAAAGAAAATTTTACTTAAATTAGATTTTGAGTTTAAGAGGAAAACTGAGGAATGTAATGACGACAAATAGTATTAGAAAATTTGTTTTATAAATACAAACCAAAACCTTTTTGCTTCAAAACTCCCACCACAAAAAAGTCGCGTTGGGTGCCTTTTGAAAAACAATTTCCGAGGCAGATTTCTCCACTTGTGCTTAAAAGTAATCAGAAAGTGTGTTCTGTGTTTTTGCTAATTTCATAACCATTTGAAGGAGTAGCGTCAAATGTAGGGGCAGGTCATATATCTCTCGTGGCGTGGGCAGACCACATAAACAGGACCTTTCCGGAAAAAATGTCGGAAGTTAGAGATCTTTCAATTAAGATAAATTGAAGTCGATGGCATGTGAACTTAGGGAAGAGAGTAAGAAATACATCCCTTAATTAGCTTGAATGCATAAATGGAAAAAAATTTAGTCTCGTCCAGAAAGAAGGCTTACTAACCTTAAGGTTTTAACTGAGGCTTAAACACTAAGTCACTATATTTTTTTTGAAATATTTTTCCACTTTTCTCCTTAGAGGTATAAATGTCTTGGCTTCAAGCACATTCACCACTTAGAATGCAAAGTATAAGTTTGGTTACTGCACTTTTTCATTTATATCGGAAAGAGGTGGGAATTGTTTTTTTGAAGTCTCAAATGAAAGAAAAAATCTCAGATCATTGATATCCTATCAGTTTGTCGATTTTTAAACTTTGGGAGACCATCTTAAATGAGTCGTGCATTATTATTATTTTTTTTTGGGAGAGGGGCATTTTAACACTTTTGTATATAATTTTGATCCAATCTATGTGCAGTATTGTGTAAGAAAATTTGATGAGTTTATGGTATTTTTAAGGTAAAATGAGAATAGTTTACTCACTTGGAGCTTATAAATATTTAATTTAGAATTTGTAGTCCAACTTTTTACCGCTTTCCGTAACATCTAAGGTAATTTTTGGGGTGTCGAGGGGAGGGGTTTCCCCGCCCAATAGTTCAGGTGACCTCATTTGAACATTTGAGTTAATTAATATGCCACGATTCATCATAACCAAAAAATTTGTGAACATACAAAGCATACATTGACCCACAGGTGATCATGAGGGTAAATTTACATCCTGGGACCGTTTGACCCACCGGTGACCGAGTTTCTAAAAATTCGTGTACGGATTTAGTAGTGTCTAACTTTAATAACTAGCACCAAAAAATTAGAATAAATAAAAACATAGGTGATTTACAACGAAAAAACTGTCAGTCCTCACGAGTAACACACCATTTTCGGTGCGGTCGTCAACGTGTTAAATACCAATTCTTGGCAGAATGCACTTGTTGGGTTTATCTTTTGGTTAAGTAAAACTTTGAACGTGGAAATTTGAATTGTCTCTGCGGATGATATATACCGTAGGACAGTCGGCACAATCAAATGTTTTGCTCCTTTTTTGGTTGTTTTTTTGTTTTGCAATTCCGAGCTTAGCAAATTAACTTATGTTGGCAGCCAACTCTAGAAATAATGAACAGTTCTTTTCAGGACAAAAAGCCAGAATTATTTATTTTCGATAATCATGTGACTTCATTACGAAGTAAGTCATATTCAAAGTTAAGGGTGTGAGAAAAAATCACTGGTTTTAATCAAAGCGACGGCCATGTATTGTATAACTTACTTATTTTAGTACTAGGCCTATATATTTGGGCATTTCGAACAAAACAGTTTTCGAAATTGTCGCATGATTCACACTATTAGTTTGCCTTTAAAAATTCAGTCATGACCATTAAACTGATATGGGATGTTTGATTAGAAAAATTTGATGTGATAAGATTTTTTTTGGAAATACCATTGAAAAATATCTTTTCTTGTAAGAAAAAAAAGCCACTATTGTTTCGTATTTAAGAACGTTAAAATTTAACTATTCAATCACATGGAAAGAGTGCTCATGACTAATTCTACCCTAAACAGAGTTGCTTCGTAAGTAATTTATAAGGAAATACGTTGTTCGAGTTTTGAATTGAAACAGTTTTTATATGGATGATGTTTTAAACAAATCTTTAAAAAATTGCAACCAACAATTGCAGAAGTTGCCTTGAGAGTTGTCCCCGTAATTTTATAACATTTTTTGAGCAAGTATATAGAGGCAACCGAGGCCCCTTCCTTCTCCCTTCTATCTATCTATGTATCTATTTAAACGGGAACTTCAGTCTACGTGTGGAAATATTCATTCAATTAATAGAAAAAGGTACCAATTACTTTTCGCAACAAATGCAAAACCAATTGGAAAGAGAACGGAAACTTTTAAGCAGACAAAGAAATAAATAATTCCGGAATTGTTTAAATAATTTCGAAAGAATTATTTGAGATTTTCAAACAAAGATTTTCTACGATGAAGCTTTAATTACGTAGTCCTCGGGATCCTGGTCTGAGTTTAAACTCATTATGGATTCTCTTTGAGGGAATACATTTAATTAGGGCCGCGGGTGGAACTGCATTCAAATTTGTTTCGTGGATTCCAGGGGCAATTTCCTGTAGACTAGTGTTTTTCCTCGGTGAGATTTCCACCCCCTTCTTCTCTTCGAAAAAGCAAACACTTTGATTGGTTAAATATTTACCTGTTTACTCCGCACAGCTTTTTCCCGTCATATTTTGGGAATAATTTTCGGAAAACAAAAATGAAATTTTTAAAAGTCTGCCGTATGATAACCCTGATTTTAGTGAAACTGCCATTAAGATATATTTTATGTTCAGGTCAAACTTTATCCAGATTTATCCAGACTTCTGTTCTTCATAGTCGTCTGCAAATATCCTTTGGATCAACCAATCCTGGAATTTTAATAATTGCGCACGGTATTGCTCTGCAGTGAGTCGAATTCTTTTTAGTTAAAAGCTACGTCTTTGAAAATAATGGGGTCGGCTATCAACAAAATCTACGGCTGAAAGTAAAAACGAAATTTCTACAATATTTTTGCACGCCTTCGGTCGTGTGGTTTATTCTAAACGAGTTTTCAGGTAAAAAGGATGGAATCATGGGAAAGACGAGTTTTATTTTGTGAAAGAGTTGTCTAATGAAAAATGCATTAATGTGAAGACTTGTGCGCTGTAAAAACTTAACTTTTTTCTTGAGTTTTCGGTTCTCTCGACTTAGATTACTAGTTTTTCCCCACATTCTTTTCTCTTTAGTAAGAGAAGTGTAATAGTTGCTACAAGCCGACAACTCAAATATTATAATTTTCTCTTCAAAAATTATAATTAAAAAAATAAGTTTAATAAAGTTAATTAAATGAAATAAATAAAGTTAATTTTAAAAAAATATTATGAAGATTGAACCTAGCACTGTTGCAACCGTGCAACAAAACGTTGAAAGGTGCATAAGCGGGGGTGTGGTTGTTGACATGGCATCGTAATGTTATTGTTAATTAAAATAAATCAACCATTTGGTTTGAAGTAAAGCATAAATTTTTATTCAATGAAAACCAGTGAAAATGTTGCTTCATGCAGTACCTGCAGTCATGTTTAAAGTTTCAGAGACTAATTTTTCTTAAAGTGTAACATTTATTTATTCGGAAAACAACCGAAGCATGTTCTGTACGCCCATTACTTAAACGTGAAATTCAAACAAAAGATTTAAAGTAAAGATTTTAAAAATTTTAGCATTGTTTCGGTACGACTGACGAAATGCATTAAACTTGTTAAGAGAACCAATCAATTTCGATCATAGTTGTGGAAATTTACCAAATCTGTAAAAAACAAATGCAAAATCTCTCCTTTAGAAAAAGATTTAAAGGCCTGGATGACGAAGTGTTCATTTTCTATTTAAAAATCTGCTCTTTTTTCTTTCTTTTCTTGGACTTGGTTTTTGTCCATTGCCTTCCTCCAAAAGCTTCTAAGTCTCGATGTATCATTTGTGAGGTGTCAGCCCTTTGTCCCTCGCGAGAAATTCACAATAAAAAATTGGAATTTTTTTTAACCTCTAACGGATCTTACGGTTTTAGAGTGCTAAAGTTAAATTCGTGTCTCATGAAGCAAACATAAAGCAAGATGAGGGCGTGACTTTTAATGAGTCCACCATATCGTCAATTTCCTTTGGACATAATATAAGCAGCAGGTGCATCTTAATTAGGGTTGGAAAAATAAAAAAATTCAAAAGTGAAATGTTTGTTGACTTGCTACAAAATTTTACTTTAAAAAATTATATTTTTAGTGCAAACACTTTAAAATTTAATTTTCTTTGTCCAATAGGCATAACTTGGGTTTGAGAAATAATTGTTGAAGTTATCTGTATTTACATTCAATATCTGGGTGTTCGATCTTATGTGAATTGAGGAAAGTAAACCATTGGTTCAGCCTGCTTTTTTTGTAAACTTATAGTTAATTTTTAAGGTTAGAGGAGAAAATTTGTGAATTAGGAATTTGGGTATTATTAGTGCACCTAATCGTCACATAAACCATGAATATTTTAATTCCATTTGTTTTAAAAATAACCATAAAAAACCTGTTTTTAGTAACTTTGTTTGTTATCTGCACATGATGATTTTCAATTTTTATTATCTATTTTATTTTCCGTTTTTCGAATTTTGATATGTTCAAATTTTGTGCATTTTTTATTCATTACAGGTAGCTTTTTCCTACACTGTTCGCTTTTCTAATATATTTGAGTTTTTTCATGTATCAGATGTGATTGCAACTTTTCTTGAAACAGTATTAATAAATTTTCTATGAACTAAAAAAATTAAGCCAACGATCATTTAATTTATTTACTTATAAGTTGGATAGAATCGGTTCGAATAAGTAGAGAAAAAATTTGTTTAAATTTTGGTTACATTTGGATAATCATATACTGTCTTCTCGTTCTCGGTTGTTTTTCCTCTCTTCTGTCTCTTCCTTCAAACTTCGTCTTTCGTTCAGTGAATGCTTTGCGTGACAACTTTATACTCGCTTAGCCTTTTCCCTGCTGCCCTGTTTGTCACGAAAACATTCTAAATCCTCTGAAAACCTTTATTGATCAGCAAAATTTAACACTTTCTCATTCTACTGAATTTTTGCTTTGCTTTCATTATAAAATTTCACGCTCCATATATAAAACTTTAAATCCAATTCATTAGGAATGAATATTTATCGGATGACATCACTAACAATTAGATGAAAATGGAAACCCTGAGGGAGGAAGGGCTCAAATTCAATGAAATTGAAATGATTTTTTTTAGGTTCAGTTAAGTGCTGAGTAAGAATTGAAACTTTTCTTCTACTTATTATAATATATTATTGATTGAAGATAACTATGGAAAACCTATATCACAAGAATACAAATCCAAGTCTAACTCATTATGAACAAACTTTTTTGGCTCGTGAGAATATTATCAGAACTCAGTTCTGGTCACAGAATTCTTCTTACTAAAAACTGTCCTTCATTCGTGCCTATGGGTATGAAGTTCTTAGCTAACTTAAACCTGGAGAAGTTGGTCAACTCTCCCTGCACAAAGAAGTCACTACATCATACGCAACAACTTGTCGATTCCAATCGTCAAGGAGGAAATGACTAAGTTCACGTTAAAATATTCCTCCCAACTGGTGATCTGTCCTAATACTTCAACAGTATATCTTCTGGATGAACGACACGATCGAATAGGCCTCAATGAACATTGATACCACTTCACTCCATAACACCCTTCTTTTAGCCGTGAGTTTTACTATTTCCTTTCTTATTATTTTTTCCTTTCCTCTTTACTAACATTTCTTTTACCTTTCTCCCTTATACTTCCCCACCCCTTTCTTCGAATAGATTCTCTCCTTTAGAATATATTTATCAGTGCGTACCAGAACAGCGCGTGGTTAAAATCAAGAAAAAATAGACGTCATTAATTGTCTCAAATTTTCAATGAAAAAGAGAGAAATACACAATTTTTGTTTAATCTGAACTAACAAAAACTTCCTCGAAGCCTTTGTGGATTCAATGATATTTATATCGAAATTTATTCATAAAGTTGTCCTTTTTTGGAACTTAACGCTATGTGAGTAGTAGCTTAATGCGCACAAAATTTTCCAACTCTAATTTTTATTTCAGTAAAACAATTTCAAATTTAGTTTACCGTGAGTGTGTGGATGGGTGGGTGGGGGGGATTGGAATTGAAAGATAAAAAAAAGGTCGTATTGTTAGTTTCGAAGAGTTTATGAACTGACAAAAATAATTTTCCCCATAAAAAGTTTGTCAGCTTCTCAGTTTTATGTCTCTTGGGATCCAGTACGCTGCAGTAGCTCACGCACAGACATATTTGAAATGTGCGTGTCTAGATCTCTGTACACGTAGGCACGCCTTCTCCATTTTCCACTTTTCTTTTCCTTTGCTTTTTCTCTCTCTCTTTTTTTAAATTATAAATCTTCAAGCGAGTTATTGTCAAGGAATTCGTATCCGTTTTGAATGGACAGAAGATAGCGTTAGTTGTGTTAATCAGATTTTTACTGCTTTTTCTGAAACCCTTCTCTATTCCTAAACTTGTCTTTTGAATGTGTCTGACTCTTCTTGCCGTTGTTCGAATGATTAGTATTAGATCTACTGGAAAGTTCTGTCCGTTTCTTGAATTATACAAAGCTATAAATTTATCATACCATAAATAATATTTAGGACCGGGCTTGCAGGGAGTTCGGCGAGCAGCTTGAATCCGACTACGGATCTGCCAGGAAAAAGTTTTGGCAGACATCCGCCGCCTCAGAGGGAGGAATCGGGGTGCCGTTGGAGGGGTAAAATCCAAAGACGACACTCTCCTCTCCGAGGAGGGGGCCATCCTTGCTCGTTGGAGAGAGTACTTCTAGGAGTCGCTCAATCCAACTCAGGGCACCGAGGGTGGCAGAACCGGCGCCACACTTGGGGCGGAGAATAGTCCCACCGTGGTTGAAGTCGCTCGGGCGAATAAATCGCTCAAGAGCGACAAAGCTGCTGGTGTGGATGAAATTCGGCCCAAGATGTTGAAGGCACTAGGGGAAGAGGGAGTCCTTTGGCTCACTCGCGTCATTAAGGTGGCCTGTCAGGGAGGAACAGCACCGGAGGATTGGCAGACCGGGGTGATTGTCCCAATCTTTAAGAAAGGGAGCAGGAGTGATTGTTTCAATTATAGGGGCATCACCCTGCTAAGTCTCCCCGGGAAAGTCTTTTGCGAAGGTGCTGGAGGCCCGTTGCAGATCCGTGGTCGAGGACAGGCTGGGGGTCAATGTGGATTCCGCCCCGGAAGAAGCACGACCGACCAGCTCCTAACCCTGAAGCTCATCCTCGAGGGGTCCTGGTAGTACGCCCGACCAGTCTTTGCGTGTTTCATCGACTTGGAAAAGGCCTACGACTGGGTTCCTCGCGGGAGACTCTGGGAGGTCCTCCAGACATATGGCATCGGTGGTTCCCTCTTGAGGCCATCGGGTCATTGTACGGGGGAGGCTGGGTTGAGCATCCAGCATCTTCCGATCCGTTTATGTTCCTGTCCTCCCTTATGGTCATGAGGTGTGGGTGATGACCGAAAGGATCAGATTCCGGGTACAAGCGGCCGAAATGAGGTATCTTCGAGCGGTGGCTGGTGTGTCGAGGCTGGATAAGTGTCGCAACATAGCCATTCGCGAGGGGCTTCAGGTCGAGCAGCTTCTACGGATCGAGAGATCCATACTCCGATGGTTTGGGCACGTGCAGAGGCTCCCCCCAGAACGTCTGGTTCGTCGGGTCCTGTCGGAGTGCCCGGGAGGAAAGCGACCCCGTGGCCGTCCGCGGCAGGGTTGGCTCAGGGGAGTGAAGGCCTTGGCCGAATCTCACCTGATAACCCCGGGTTCTCTGACGTCAATAGCAGAAGATCGTTCCAGCTGGAAGTCTTTGATTGCTTCCCTCACCCCGCGATCCTAACGGATAAGCGGGTTCACGGAAAGTAAAGTAAATAAATAATATTTGTCGAATAATTTAATTGCCATCATTATGTGCTTTTTCGCATCGGCAATCTCCTATGCCATCAAAAAAGGATTTTGCTGTAACATGATCTTGAGAGTATTGTCTTCGATCAAAGACGGTTGCTAAGAGGATGACTTAACATACAAGTCAAAATCACCCAGTTGAAATTGCTCGAACCATCTTCTGCAAGTTCTATTAGAAATTGTACCTTCATCTAACACCTTAAACAGATTATCCACTACTTTTGAAATTCGTACCAAATACAGTAGCTTAAACGCAATTTATTAGTAGCCCAATTCATCCTCATTTAATACCAACATGAATCATATTTGTTTTAGTTCATTAGTTAAGTCAGTACGTGTACATTCAGTATTAAAACGAGAAAACCAGAAAAGCATCACATGATACGGTATACGTACACTGGGAGCAAGTACTTTTTAGTATTTGTTTCCTCTCGCCCAAGAAGGTAACCCCTCAGTTTTGGTCTTTACTTATCGAAATGTTTCCTTAACGATCTTCAGTAGTGACTTCATTTGAAATTTGTTGGGGTTTCTTTGGTTTTAGCGATTTATTTTAGCAATGCACTGCTTTACATCCAAATGGGTTCCTACATCAAACAATAAACTGGCTAAACATAAATGCCAAAAGAAGTAGCGAAAATATTATCGTTTTTTATTCGATTAAAATAATGGAAATGAAGTCGAAAATATATGTTTAAAAAATATAAAAGGAAATTTGGAAAAAGCCCTTGGAAAGTATACTGAGGGTTTTCAGAGAAAGGAATTGGAATGCATCGTGCTGTTTCTATTTAAAATCCCCTGAATTGAATTTTAAGATTTAACTTTCAGTTTCTTTATGTTTAGAGCGTTGGCCCGCTCTGTTTTTTTCCAGAGATTCTCTACATCCCTATTTTTCTTTTCCGACCTTTTTTTCTTGAGAAGGTTTTACATTTAATTATTTTTTCGGTTATTTCTGGGAGATCCACAAGTATTGAACAACATCTTTTAACTTGATTTTTTTTTAAGTTTGAATTTTATGAATTTATGGAACAGTTTGGGTGCATTAACTTTGAGAGAAACTTCAAGATGATCCCGTATTGCTCGCTCGAAGGCGTTGGTCGACATCCGTTTGATTTTTGCTAACAAACAAATCGTTTTCTCGCATAACGAAAATGCATTAAAAGAATTCGAGGCAAAAGTTGAGTCATGTAGGTTGAAAGTATTTCTTGTAGGTAGTTAACGAATAGGACCTTGAACCTAATTGAAGTTAAGAAGTTCCAGGCACACGTAGAATCTCTCAAGACCAAAACTGTTTTTCTTAAAGGTAGGACTCACACCTACTGCTTATATTAGCGAGCGTCCGTTTTTTTTTCATGCCACTTAACTTCATTAGCTTTTTATCCTACCGATAATAAAATTTTCAAAGTCGTTTAACTAGCTCTGACTACATCCAATATTTACAAGAGTAAATAAAAATTTACCTGTATTATTTCATTTAAAATTTATCTAATTTAATTTTGCACTGAGAGGTTGAAATGAAATACTATATTTACTCATTTCTTTTCAAATAATAAAATTTTCGGAAAATGGTTTATTTTTGGGAATTAAACAAGCCCATAAATGAATTGGCGACATTTGTATCTGGTCTTCAAGGTTAAAGGCTCCATACTGACTCTGTTTAAGTTAAATATAAAAAAAATTATTGAAATTATTTGTTAAAATTATTGTTTTATTAATAAAATAGCTATGTTATAAATGCCTTTACAAAACACACCGAAATAAAAATTGTTACTACGGCTTATTCTTTTGGAATAATTTTTAAGAATGTTATAATGTGTTAATAATAATAATGTCTTTTAGTAAAACTGGAAAATAAAAATGGCGTTACAAATTTGAATTAGGAAGTGAGATCACAAAATAGAATAGGCAAACAAAAAAAAACTGATTTGTTTATATAAGTATTTTAGGAAGGTCCTTTACTGCAAGATTTAACAAAGTGCAGACATGAGTAAAACTTCTTTCTAACGAGACGATCACATATCTATTCATTTGGAACCCCAGGAAATAAATTTTTAGAGTAAATAAATTATTTTGAGCTAGGTTTAAATTGATAAATAGTTTCTTGTTACGACGAGTCAGGAAGACTGACATTATACAAAGCAGGTTTTAAAAAAACCAACGTTTGCCTTATAGATATTTTCTTTCGCTTTACAAAAAAAGTCCTGTGTTTCAGGATTTGGGGGTCCTAAATTTATTTGCTCTGGGAATTATTATTTCTTTCTCATTCTTCGCTAATTTTACCTTGTGTCTCGTGAGAATCTTGATAAAGAAGAAAATTATCATTCAATATAAATATTTCGAGGAATATCAGTTTACACTAAATTTTAATGAACCGGTTTAAAATAAAACTTGATCAGTTTTAGGTCTGATATCAGTTTCTGATTATTTACCTGTAACCATGCTCTAAAAACACTTTTAACGTGAGTTTTGAATTTCCATGGCTACTACTCCTACCATTAGTGTAGTTATTTTGTTGGCTAGTTTTCTAGGCCGAAAAATTCTTTTATCACTCAGTCGAAACAATAAATTCACCCTTTGAGGATGCCGGTTGCTTTTGAACCAGGCAAAACATCTGCGGAAAACGAAAGATGACATAGAAAGAAGAAACAAATAGTAAACTTGACGCACCATAATAACCTACAAAATAACCGCATTAATAAAAACTTGTATTTCGATTTCTTGTCTTCATTTTGTCTTTTATTTCCCTCATAAAAAATAAAGATTTATTAATTAATAAATGGATTTGACTTGAGCAAAACAAAATAATTTTCAAATCATTCATGTGCTAAACAGAAATGTCATAACGTATACATTTTAAAATTACCTTCTATAGTTGAACGAAATAGAATTATAAACAATCTAGATGCAAGCTAAGTTTAGTGTTAGTTGAATTTCACCTGTTTTAGTAATTGAGACCAGTTCTTAATTGCAATTAACATAATTTTTCTGCTTAATCAGGTGTCGACAGAGGACGGATTACTTGTATTTAAAAAATTTTTAATCAACCTATAAATTAGGATCATTAATAAAAGGTTCATATGAGCAAACTTTGATTATTTTTTCTTGGTTTCGGTTTTTCTTTGACAAACATATGTGTGTGTGCATTTAGCAATAGTTTGTATTAAACGTTCTCGTAAAATATTTTCTCTATTAATTTGGATATTTAATATTTGTGTTCAATTCATATTCGCGAAAAAAAATAGGGACGTTAAATGTGAGTTGTTTTTTTCTGTAACGAAATCTTAAAACTCGCTAAAAACAAAATTTGGGGAGAATTCATTGTGTCATTAAATTCTGAACACTGGCAAAAAGTCCTCGCGCCATTTTTTTCTGAGTAACCAGAATGCAATTCAAAGAACAAAAAAAATTCACGGTTCACGTAACTCTTCAGTCTTCAACCCGCGGCCCGCCGATATGTTTTCTGCGGCCCGCCAACAGCACTCTCAATGACGACTACAACAAAAAAATTTGCAACCAGCAATATTAAACCAGATATTGATAAACTGGTTAAAAATAAGTAGTGTCAGACATCTCATTGACCAATTGCATTGTATTTATTTTTATTTGCCCCTTTTGTTGATGTTGGTTCAATAAATAAATGTTTTCTACTTGTTTAATCATCCTGACCAGTGTCAATAAAAAATCCTTATAAAAATACCTATGGTCCGGTCTGCTGTGCGGAAAAAAATTTTTTTTGGCCCTTGATTTGTAAAACATTGAAGACCCTTGGCTTAGAATAACTGAAGGGGAACTTTTACACAGTTTATGTTATGTTTATGTCACTCTTCAGATACAGTGGATTCTCGATAAACTACCATCTCGCATAACGAGCAATAAAAATTTTTTAAAAAAAGACCCGCTTTACTAGCAAAGTTTTGCATAACGAGTGACGTGGGTAAGGTGATTCTTGAATTGTGGTGTGGAACTCATCGTGTCATCTACATCAGTTTGTATAGAAGCTGTTGCGCTAGCATTTTGGTGTTTATTGACACTTATTAATAATTTAAATGTATTTTTCTTTGAAATAAAAGTTACATACACCATTTTTTTAGTAATTTTCTGGAAGACCGGAGGAAGAGGAGAAGGAGATCAAAGATGCAGATTTCGAGAGAGAAATCCAGAAGCTAAAGATGAGAAGAGCACCGGGATGCGACGGACTGAAGAACGAAGTGTGGATCTGGTCGGTGGGAACAGAAACACACAACACTCTAAGAGACCTAGTAAAAGAAATTTGGGCAGGGGGAGGATTCCCAAGACTATGGAAAAAAGGTATTATAAAAACCAATTTTCAAGAAAGGGATAAGACAGATTTAAGGAATTATAGAGGAATAACGCTTCTAAATACAAGCTATAAAATATACGCTGGACTGATCAGAAGACTTCTAGAAAAAGAAATTGAAGAGAAAAGGCTGCAACCAGACACACAAGCAGGCTTCAGAAAAGGTAGAAGCACAATAGACAACATCTACATTCTGAGAACGGCCATAAACAAATACATTCAATGAAAAAGGTGGACACCTCGTAGCATTCTTTGTAGATTTCAAGGCAGCTTTTGATAAAGTGGACAGAGACGAACTGTGGAAAATAATGGAAAAGATGAAAATCCACCCCCAAATATGCAAATCCATAAAGGAAATACACAGGGAAACTATATGCACGGTAAAGATAGAGAAGAAAGAAACGTCTGAATTCTGGACCCTAAAAGAACTAAGACAAGGCTGCCCCTTGAGCCCAATGCTGTTCTCCTTATATTTAGCAGATCTAGAAGAGGTCTTCAGAAAAGGACAAGACGGGGGAATAGTGATAGGAAAAAGAAACATATGGTCGTTAGCATATGCAGATGATGCTGTGTGTCTGTGGTCTTGGCGAAGAAAGAAAAAGAAATGATGGAAATGATTAAAAGAATAGAAAAGTATACAGACAGAAAAAAATTAGAACTCAACGTGGACAAATCTAAGATATTAGTTTTCGAAAAGGGAAGAAGAAAGAAAGAAAGAACGAAATGGATGTGGAAAGAAAAAGAAATAGAAGAAACAGGAACTTTCAAGTATCTAGGAACCACCTTTCAAAAGAATGGGAGCTTTGAGAATCATATAAGTGAAGTTGCCAGAAGGGCGGTCATAAGTATGAAGAGCACATGGAGCATTGGGGAACTTCTGTTCCAAGGGAATTTTAAACAAAGATGCTACATGTTTGACTCTCTGGTGAAAAGCGTGATGACCTACTCAGCAGAAGTTTGGGGGTGGCAAGAACACAGACAATTGGAAGGAATCCACGAAAGGTACCTCAAGTGGACTCTGGGAGTGGATCCCATGGCTCCGGGATATATTGTTCTCGAGGAATGCAAAAGAGACAAGGTAGGCATAGAGACGGGAAAGAGAGCCATTAAATTTGAAGAGAAAATAAGGAGAGGAGACAACAGCCTGCTAAAGGAATGCATGGTTGAAATAGAGAAACCCAAGAAGAAAGAAACAGGCTGGGAAAAAAACCGTAAGAAATACCTAGAAGCGAACGGTTGGTCAGTCATCGAATTAAAGAGGAGATCAGAAAGTGGAGAAAATGTGGTAGAACAGCTGGTGAGAAGGAGCAGAGAGGCCCAAAGACAAGAGCAGTACAGCAAAATACAAAAATCAAAATATAATGAAACCCCCTGTACCTACAAAGACATTCTAAAGGGAAAATGATGGAAAAAGAAGCCCAAAAAAGATGCAACGGAGTGAGGTATTGGCAGTGTGAATGAACAATATTTGTTAAATGTGAATTATGTAATGCCGAAAGGCGATCATTTGTAATTATATTATTCTATTCTATTAATAGTAATTTTCTGAAAAATTTCAAGTTGTGAGTATTTTTTTTCGACACAGAATGGATTATCGTACTTTACTTCAGTTTGTATGGTAAAAATTGTTTCGCTTAACGCGTGTTGGGCATTATGTAGGACTCAGGAACGAATTATGCTCGTTATGTGAGGTTTCACTGTATTTCTTTTTTTTTAAATATAACAGTATGAATTCGTTCTTTTTTTGTTACTTTGTTTTCATAACTACTTTTTTTCTACTTTCACTAGTAAGTTTAATTTCTTCTCAGTGATTTATGTTTTACAAAAGCCGGCACAGCCAATTTGATTTTAAAATATAGACTTTGCAAGTTTATTCCATTTCCGCTATTCCGTTTGTTAAGTTCAACCCAAAATTAATGATATTTTTTAGTTTGATTGATAGTTCTTCGATTGGTCTAGGAACAAGGATTGAAGGAAAGTAAATGACAAACCCTCGACGTCGAACGCGGACTTCGGGTTCCCAATCCATGACTCCCTTTTGGGATTTAATAATTGCTTTTCTTTGGTTACGGTTTACGGCTCTGTGACCATCTTTCTGGGAATGTTTTTTCATTTTCCATAATGTTTTCCCCTCGCGGTTTTCTCCTCTGCCTCTCTTCGTGCCTTCGTGCTCTCAGTTCTTCTCAATTACGAGTCGAATCCCTACCACTTTTCACCGTGTACATTATTAAATTTGCTTCCTTTTTCTCTCTTTCCCAAGGGCCGTGGGTCTATATGTGATGATAAAAGCAAAAAACAATAATATTTGCAAACTTCTCTTTGAAAAACCGTTCGGCATGAGATACTTTTGTTATTTTCCCTAGCTGGAGCAATTTTTTTAAGCCGAGCGTTCTATTAAAAATGTGCATAAATTGCGGTTTATAGAAAACCGAACAAAAGACTTGTATCTCATTAACCCGACATTCTCTCTTATTCTCCTTCAACTTTTCCATTCAAATAAAAAGTTTTCTTTATAAAGAATTGGGAAGCTTAATTATTTGACTTTCACTTAGTTTGTCTGTTTATCTACAAGCTTTTCCCAATGGAAGGTGATAGCATAAAAGACTTATCGCTCGTCTAATTGAAAAAAAAAATGTTACGCGATTTCTTTGTTTAAAAAAATTTTAATTCGAAAGGTGTCACAAAAGGGGTTGAATAAGGGTTTTCGACGCCCAACTGTTTCCCTATCTCGTGGTATAAATATCAAATAAACTGAAAAGGATGAAACGATAAAAACGGGAAAAGACAAAAAAAAATGTCTATAATTTCAGAAAGCCTTTCTCAGATGTGAAACAAAACAAAAAAGAACCCTCTTTGGAAAAGCATTAATAAAAATGTCTAAAAAGACAAAGGAGAACGAAAGCGGGAAGAAATGGAATGGGTAAGAAGGAGGAAGAAGATAGAAGAAAAAGAAAAGAAAATACAGTAACAATCATCGTGGTGGAAAAGTTAGAATTTGGAGTGGTTTTCTTGCCCTTTCTCCCATTGAGGGTCAGACCACAAAAAAGGAAGAAAAGCAGGAGGAAGGGGTGGAAGGAGGGACGGCGGGTGCACAATATACAACTTTTTTGAATTTTTTCCAGTTTTTTTCCAGGCTTTTTAATACTTTTTTAAGCGAGTAAGATATTCTGAAGAGGCATTGTAAAACGATATCAACTTTATAGGCAAAGACAATTTCGATTTGCACATGTTTTAAAGCCTTCTCCATTTTTCCACCACGAACGACATTTTATTTCATTTTTTTCTATTTTGTAATTCCAAGTGAAGAACTTTAGAAAATATCTAACAAGTTTCTTACCACCTTGGGTCATAAGGTAGACGAATAGCTTAAAGACGTGAGAAAATACTAGTTTGAAAACAGTAAAGGGAAAAAAAACTGAATTTGTGTTCTTTTTTGCTTCTTTTCTTTTTTTTCTTCTTTGGATTCGATGATAGAAACGCGTCTGCGGAACTCTAGAAGTATAGGTTGAATCTTTCTGCCCGGGGAGTGAAAATATCACTTAAGGGACTTATTTTTATGAAGACTTTTTCCCTTTTTTCCTTGACATGTTATTTTACACTCTTGTTTTTTTTTACTGCCTTTCCCTTGGCTTTTGGATTTTAAGTTAATTCCTTTCCCACTAAGTGAAGACTTTTATTGAATGTTTATTTTTTTGGAACGAGAACAAGGGACCATGGAACAAAAATCATTTCATTAATGTGCGTGCAGAAAAGTGAAAAAATTTGTCGACTTTTAAAATTAAAGAATAGAAACCTGTGATTAAGTAGTGAAATGTGTTTTTTAGCGTTTTTTTCACTACTAGTAAGGTGTATTTGTGTTGTCTTGTGTCTGTGTGTATCGTCACGTAGGTGTGAAGGAAATAAGTTATATTTGTATTGATGTTCTACTGACAATGTATTGCCACTAGAACACTGCAACTCTGTCTGTATTGTAATGCCGGTGTTTTTATTTTTTGGTATGTTTGTTTTTATTAGATGACTTTGCAGGAGGGGTGGCGGTTCTTTTATATGTATTTCAGCAGTGGGCATTCCATATGTTAGAATTGACTTTGTCATTGCTAAGTAAAAAAATTTTAGGGTTCTGAAATGAACATGTTTTTTCAGTTGATAGGTTTTATAGATAACTCCTCTTGGCCTGTTTTGTTAATGTTCAGTGTGTTGATTGAATGTAATAATGTGCTTTGATGTGTTCGGTAATAATAATAATAAAAACTCACATTATTCGGGGTGTCCTTAGGATTCTGTTTTGCATCCTGAAACATACCGTTTAATAGATTCCGACAAATACAATCTTGTGTCGTGAGATTGAAGAAATAATAATAATAATAAAACCATTGGCCTATTTGGGCAAGAAAAAAATTGGGCGCTAATGAGCAGGGCACACATCCTTCGTAAGGTGCTATGAAAACATCAATTACCCAACACGTTCCTGAATATGCTTGTTGCATCTTGGAACCTGTTGTAAAATCGATCACCGACAAATGTCACTCATAGTCGTGATATACAAATGAATAAAGATAACGATAATAATAAGGAGGATGCCCTTAACTTGCCGCCACGGACTACATCAACCGGCACAACAACTTGGCGAAAATAGTCGGTCTATCAAGAAATAGCCAGATATCATAATCCGACAGAAGAGCGAACACCATACTGCAGTCCTTCATACTTGAGTACAAGAGCATAGAACCACATCTGGACCACATCGTATCACCCCAATGTCGTTCCTAAAAATACTTCACATGCCACATAGTAAGGAAATTTCTAGGATGATCAATAGAGGACATTTGACTTCCTTTTTTGTTCAAGTTTATATCAACTTCGGGTGCTTTAGGACATGTTAGGACTGGTGCTAAAAAAAGTCTATTAAGTTTCGTGAGTGAATGAAGAATGAAGCAAGGGCACGAAAGGAGATTTGTTGGGGCCTTAATTGGTGGTACTCTTGTCGACGATTCACCTTCGAAGGAGGACAAAAAATGACGATATTATGATTGACTGTCGTTCTTCTTGTTTATATCTTTTGGGGAAACGTCAGGAAGAGAAATTTCAACTTTTAGAAGCCACGTTCACTGACTGAATACACGATGAGCTGGTAAAGACTTCAAAATCAATCGATAGAGTCATGCGTATTATCATTATCATTATTATGAATAAAAAAAATCGTCTTTTTTTATTTCACGTGAGACATGAAAGGTGAAAGGAATATCTTAAGTGATTTCGTAGAAGTGTTGAGAAAAATAAGAAAAAAATATGAGGCAAAGGAATGGGTTAGAAGATTAGGTCGAATGCCTTTACTCCTTGATTTTTGGATGAAATAGACGGCATGGGCTTGATGGTAATTTTAAAAAGTTTGATTTTTCTTATTAGGAATGTGTAAACCAAGAGAAAAGGCGTAAGCCAAAACCAATTAACTCTGGTATAAAAAATACGGGATCTGTGCCCTGTAACCTTCATTAGTCGTCACTTCTTGTTCTTCGCCCCTTCTAGTCAATCTATTGCTCCTTAAACTGTTTTCTCTCTCAACCCCGTCTGAATAAAGGTATACAAATAAACTACAAGAATACATAATATGTAAACTAAACTACGGAAAACAATACAATTTAATTAATTTCACTTTACCGTTTGCCTTGTGATCAACTCATAGTAAGGACACTTTACTCTTTTCTTTTGAAACAAATTTTCTCTTTAACCATATAATTTATAAGTGTGTCTGCATATTAATGAGATTAATGTGTTTGTTTATTTTTTTTGTAAATTATATTATTATCGTTATATTTTGGCTAAATATTTTTACAAATTTTTCGCGGCCATTGTATGTGGGGTGTGTTTGTTACTTCCTGTCTAGTATAATAGATACTAGTATCTAGGTAGTATCTAGTATAATATGTAATAATATATGTATATATGAAATATTTGTATTATTAATAGTGTAATATAACATAAATAATATATAATAAATATATTTATTATAAATAATAATATTCTGACCAAGAAAATAGGTTTTAAGCGTAGAATAATCCGAAATTCAAGAATCATTTATGGTCATTCTGTAAAAAAACTTTCCTCATTTAAAACTCCATGCGGAAAATCCCTCATTTTTTTTATTTGACCTCAAGAATTGTATAAATCGTTGATTTGTAGGTTTGATGCCGTTTTTAATTTAATAATAATAATTATTATTATTATTTCTAGTGCATTATAACGGTCTTTTAAAGCCGGTTTTTTGTCTCCCCCCCCACCCCTTCTAATGATATAATGAGTTACTTATCACCCCGATTGTAGTAACGTAAATACTAACTTTGATTTTATTTTATTTTCAGGTGACGGCATCTAAGAGATGCCATACTTCTATGAAAATGACGCAATTGCCTTTACTCCAGATTCTGTGCGTCGGATTATTACTAGCTTCAGCGGTTGAGGCTCTGGATTTTTGCCCCAATGGTTGTAGTTGTGACGAAGTCACGCTCGTCGTGTCTTGCAAAGAAGCCAATTTGGACGTGATTCCTATCACTCTCAATCCCTCGATACAACGCCTCGTTCTCAAGTACAATCGTATCAAGACAGTAGACGCAGCTTTTCAGTTCTACGGGGAGCTTCAGTACGTGGATCTGGCTTACAATCATCTCGTCAGTATTCCTGTGAAAAGCTTCGAAGCTCAGAAAAAGTTGGTGGAACTGCATTTAAACCACAATAAAATGTCCTCTATCAATAATCAGACCTTCGTCGGTTTGAAAAATTTGACTGTGCTAAGTTTGAGGGGAAATTTTTTAGAAGAACTGACTGCAAGATTGTTCAACGCTCTGCCAAAACTGCAAGAATTGGATTTGGGACTCAATCGAATCTCGAAAGTTGATTCCGCTGCCTTTGCTGGATTGTCTTTTCTCCGCGTACTATATCTCGATGATAATCAACTCCGATCTGTGCCCACTCCTTCGTTCGCGTTTTTGGGCAGCCTCGCCGAGCTACACATCGGCCTAAACGCGTTCACGTCTCTTCCTGATGACGCATTTAAAGGCTTAAGTAAACTGTATAAGCTTGATCTAGTGGGCGCGGGATTGGTGAATATAAGTGAAAACGCCTTCCGTGGACTGACCGGTTTGCGAAATCTGGGACTGGCCGACAACAGGCTGGGCTCAATACCCACTCGACAGCTGGCAGTCATGACCAGATTAGAAGACTTATCTTTGGGACAAAACGAATTTCAAACTCTAGAAGCGAACGCGTTTCAGGGTTTGACTAATCTTCGTCGCCTCGATGTTTCCGGGGCTCCACAGTTGGAAAAAGTGGAAAAAGGTGCGCTGAGAGACAATTTAAATTTAGAAACTCTTACGTTAAGTAGCAATAAAAGACTGTCTGAAGTCGAAGAAGGTGCTCTTGCAGGTTTACCGAACCTCAGGAATTTAGTGCTGCGAGACAATGCATTCACTACTTTTCCAGAGTCCCTAGTGGCTTGGCCCGAACTTCATAAGGTCGATTTGGCCGAAAATCCCATCCAGTGCAGTTGTGGATTGCTATGGCTGAGAGAACTTTTGGCTCAGCGAAACTCCACTCAAGTTCTTTGTGCTTCACCGATGCATCTCAAGGAACGGTCGTTAAAGGCATTGTCTCCCGAAGACTTGGGGTGTTCCTTTCACGATACGAGGCAACAGGCTATAATAGTTGCGATTTGTTGCATCTCGGCAGCCGTCCTCGCCCTTATAACCTTCCTTCTCTATCGTTACCGGAAGTCTGTCCAAGATATGCTTAAGGACTACAAGTGGAAAAATAGAGCAATCACAAGAAAAGAACATGAATATCAGAAAACATTTTCAGACGATGACTACATCGTTCGAGCCAATCAGCAACCAGCCTTAAAGCCAATTCCTGTTACGGAACTGTAGCTAGAGCTTTTCGCCTCCAACCCCAATCCCGGAGTGTTTTACCTCACGGGAAACGGCACGGGGGTTGGACGGCGACAAAAAAGTCTTCAGAAGCAGCATAAATCGTCACGTAATGGACAACGCTATGCTGCCAACGCTTTCACGTTTTTAAGCGGGGCAAACGTATGCAGAGCTAGCGGTCACACGGTGAATGCTGTGGATGTTTATCGCGGGGCATATCAACCCAACGGACTGGGACCGAATCGCAGTGTTTTTCCGTTTGACAGTGGAACATTTCACAGTAATAGGTCTCGTCAGTCGAACGGAAACTGTTCTCAGAGTCTCCAGTAAATGACTAATTACCTCAAACAGTTCGGTTCTACTGCTTTGACGTTTGTTGTCATGTTTCGAACTGAAAATTCGTTTGAGCTCCAATAATTACTTTCCTTCTTTTTAAACGCATACAGACGTAAAGGAAGGGAAAGGTTTTATTGCGGGTTTATTCATCATCTTTATGAATAAAGCTACAGAGCTCAGGCCAGGTGAAAGATTTTTGTTTTTGTGTTGTATACACATTTATGTTCCTGAAAGGGTTGGCATTGTGAAAAGTCAAGCAGTTGAGCCATTCTGTCGAGGTGTTTTAACGTTAACTAAGCAATAATTCTTTAATATAAGAAGGACTGAAAGGAATGAGAGGACTTTTGAATTAGACGGAGAGGAGAAAAAACAAATTTTTTTTAAAATTCTCCTTCTCTGTGTAAATAATGACGAAAATCATTGTTGGAATTTAAAAATTGAAAGAGGACACAATTTGTGTCATTTCAATGTTGCCCCTGTTTGCGGTTTGTGTACATATTTAAATTTGAACTGAAAAATTGTTCAGGTCATACATAATAAGTGGTTGCTGTTTTCATTCTTAACATTTTTTAGGTGCTCCGGTTTTTACCTTCCGCGAGCAGAAACGACTTTGAAAGTACTGTTTTAGCAAAGAGTTTTCTCTTCTTCCTTTATGAATTTATTATTATTATTATTATATCTGTGATTTTTCTTTCATGAGTTTTTATGAGTCTTTAGTGATTCTGCTCGATAATTGATGGGTTGGAATCAATCTTGCTTTGTGTGTAAAATTCAGGAAAAAAGAAGAAGTAATGATAGGAGTTGAAATCTTGGGCTTTTATTCAAGAGAGGGAAGTCGAAGAAAAGCAAAGCAAAACCAGTGAATGACTTGATAAACTTAGAAAAAGATAGAATTCTGTGGGCGGAAATCGTAGTAAAATTTAAAAGCTGTGAAAGGATCTTAAAAATCCTTGGTGCATGTCCATATCGGGAAACCATGTTAATTGCCCGATTCAATTAAAATCAAGCTCGTTCAATAATGAATTTTTTATTTTTATTTTTTATTTAAAAGCTCACTTTTAACCTTAGAAAGTTTGAATAGAGTTGTGTTTTGTGGAAAAGGATGTCTTTCTGCTTACATGACTTGTTTTCAGTATTTCTATGCGGATTTGCCTAACTCGCCAATGGGCTCAGTTAAGAGCCTGAAACAAGATTGGATAATTGGACGTGAGTAGCGCTTAAAACAAACCTAAATTGAAACCTAAAACTGTGACTGCATAACAGTTTGGTTCTGTTCATTTCCGTTCACCTCTCTTTAAGTGCATTCCAATTTTTTAAATATAATTACTTTGCAGTTTGTTTTAATGTGGAAATTTTGTATTTTTGCCGGACTTAAAATAAAATAAAATGGAAAAGGTTTGAAACGTCCGACGTTAGGTGTTTTTACAGTGCTAAGTGCCTGTCTTGTGTTTTGCATTGCGTCCAAAACAAAAAAGCCAAGAGCAATATTTGTGTGGCTAATTGTTTGACTATTGTTTCTGTTTTTATTTCCCGCACAACTTTCGCCCCCAAAAAGGAACTCATTGCAACTTATGTTTAACTCTGAGTTTACCTCGATTTCCAAACAGTAAAGTATCCACCAAAACATGTTCAAGTTTTTATTGGAGAATTGGCTAATTTCATTGAAAAGGAAAGTTATCAAATCATTGTACGAATGTTTCGCTTAATGCCTGGCTAGCAGAAAAAACATTCATTGTGGCGATGTTCGTAATACGAACAGACTCGTAAGGCCTTAAAAAATTCCGTCCGTCCGTCTTCAGTTGCATCGTGCAAACTAAAGATTCTCTGATTTAAAAAACCAAAAATTCGGACGCGATGTTTAAGTTCCTAAAAAAGGAAAATGTAACGACAGGAATACTACCTTAACAACTTAGACATTAAATATTGTCAATTATTAATCAAAAGCCCAGGGTGACCCTGGTTAGAGGCGATTCTCGGACTGTTTTGGGTCATTCTTGGCTAAACAGTCAATTCGATAGTCAAATCGCCGCACCTTGTCTCATTCAGTGCCAGCTCTCTCTTTTCATCCACTTCCATTTGTGCTTATGTTCAGGTTTGTAAAGGAAAGTAGGCGACAGAGGAATTTCAGACTAATAAGAACTCTCTGTTAATATTTATTAAAATCGTTTTATTAATTTCAGTGAAGTGGAATGAGAGAAAAGTTCCAAAAATGTTTTTCTTCTTTTTTAATATTTTCCAGTAGTGGGAGGAGTAGTGTAGTGGTTAAAGTTCCTGACTTGGACGCAATGATCGTGAGTTCGAATCCTCCCCCCACATCCTGTTATACCCAAAAAAAGTATTCAAAACGGGATTAAAACCACCGCCACCTTTTATTTTCCAGTAGTGATCTTAGTGGACACATTCCCATTTCTTACAGTCCACCAAGATTCTTGCTAAAAAATGACATATCTGATGTAAAATTTCGTTTTCTAATTTTACATTCCTTAGCGACGCGTTCGGATTGTTCGCACGTGAACATGGAATTCGTTGTTAGAAATGATTGACCTGAATTTCAATAATAGATGCCAATTAATTTGAAAGGCGGATGTGATCCTTTCATTTCTTACATCAACCTGTGTATGGCATCAGAGTTTGAGAGAAGATGTAGGAATTAAGGAAAGATCAGACTGGTTACCACCTGATCGATTGCCTCCTTAACCGCCTGCTGTAACTGGTACGGAGTTTTTACTTTAACATTTTAACGATTAGCGTAACATCAAAGAGTTCTGAGTCTGGCTCGACCTTATGAACGCCTCGTATAATGTATACATTATAGTTGGATGAACAGACTTTTCTATCATGCTATTGCTTTGGGACCCCTAAATTTCATTCTGCTGCTTAAGGAAGTTTCTCTGTGTCAGATAGCTTAGTACGTGAAAACTTCTCTTGAACTATGCCAGGATAATATTTCTCACATTTTTCGTCTCTTGTTGCTTCATTTCTTTCCCAGGCATCTTGCTCTTTTGTTCTTCCTTTTATTTTTTACATTTCACTGTCAAATTTTTCCCCTTCCTAAGGGTGACTCAAGTTAAACAATTTTGGTGTGTTCCTTTTTCATTTCACCTCATGTAGACTGCCATTAAGAGATTTTCGTTTTTATTGGCAGATTTTCATTTTATAAATTGTGGTCATTGTTGTTTTACAATTTTTTTTAAATGAAAGGCTTGACTACGGGAATAATATGTCCTACTCGATCACAAAAAGGCGGGTTAATGGTATCTGATAAAATTCAATTAACTGCATTCTTAATACTGTAATTGTTGATAACTACAAGGCTTTTTTTGAAAATGCAGTTTCGTGTTTTTATAAAATGTCTATCAGTTTGATGAGTACAAAAGAAAAAGATTTATTTTTGTTCAACAAAGGAGCCACACAACATATACTAAGACATTCTGTAAAGACACAAAACACCGAGTATAAAATTCTGTAAGTTTTTGGATATACATTTTATAAAGTGGTTTTTCTGTAAATATATATATATATACATCTACATATTTATAATTCTGTATAAATATAAACGCCAAGCATTTGGCAACGCTGAAGATTTTTTCTTGATTTCTAATGATCTTTTTTTTGCAAAACCATCTAGTCTTTTTTTTTTCAATAAAACTATATTAAAAAATTAGTTTTTACTGTTGCCATAGTTTTCTTTTCCATTTTTATTACCAAAAAAACATAGAATGTATAACTATTGTACAGTGTAGTTGATAATCTTCTTACAATGAAACTATTCTTTAAATTGAAAATGATTGTTTTCATTGATGTATGATCCTTGCTTGTTTCCCCCCTCGTCAGCTTTCGAGCCAACGACCACATTTTAACATCCAATTTTTTATTTGACTCCTCGTCTCAACACTTGAAAAGTCTCATAAGTCATTTCTATTACGCAGACTTGTCACTGAGTAGTCCTAGTGCACAGTTTAATTGAAATTGAGAGCGACCGTGAAATTCAAAACCTTTTGAGCTTATACCTTTTTATAAACTACTACTTCTGCCCAACCATTTTTGACTTCATTTAATTTCTTCCTTTAAAATATGACATAAAATGGGAGGGAAAGAAGTCGTGATCGAGCCATCGCTAGAAACTTCGTAGAGTGACGATCAGTTCGTCGCACAAAAAAAAGGAAAACATGGTAAGTCTTTGAGGAATTGATAAGAGAGCAAGGAAGAGGTTTTCTGCTAGAATCATAATCTAAGCTACAGAAACGCCGTTTTCTACGTTCCTTCTTTTGATTCTCTGTTTTTTACCAGAGCGATATTAAATTTAATTGTGACTTCCAAGAGGTCCGCAAAAAAGTGTTCGTGTCTTACTACCTAATGGCCTTAAATGTTTAGAAGACCTGACAAATGTCTTTGATTGAAACAAAGCTGAAACAGAGGCATAAGAATTTGTGTGGTATTGGTTGAGCAGACAGTAAACGAAAAGTACCAAGGGCCTTAACTCTAATCCGAATTTCGTTTTGAACCCATCATATCCTCGTCCTTATCGATATTCTTAGTTGTAATATTAATTATTTATGTACAACAACAACTGGATTATTTTTCAGTTGTGCCAAGCTAATTCTGACTGTTGAGACCACAGACATACAGTGTAACATTAGTAACATCGTGTGCTCATCGCCTCTTTTACCGATCCTCCCAGCAATTCCACTATTCCTTCTTACCCTTTAATCTTTCAGGGAATCTTGAATGCTTCAATTCTTCCACATACTTCTTTAAGTTCATTTTCTGTTATTCTTCACTTCGTTGTCCTTTCTTTCGTTTCCTTGGGATAGTTTCCAGGCGAATAACTAAACTGAAATTAAATAAATTAAAGGAAAAATGAAAATATATTATAGGTAAAATTCATTCATTTCAAAAGTCGTAAAAGTCATGAATAAAATTAAGAGTAACAAAGCGAACAAATTTTCAAATTGCTTGTGCACATTGTCTACACGTGCACTCAGACATAATTACATTGGACTTTGAACTACATAGGAGTGTTTCCTTTTTCTTCCTTTCTTGCCTAAAATTTATCCTGAATAGCCACCAATGTTTTTCTTGTCCTTTAGCCCATAAATTTCACATTTTGGATCCGTCCCGTTTTAATTTTTTTGAAATTGTTTTCTTTTTTAAGTTCTGCAAATTTTGCAAAACCTTGTCTTGGTAAAAAATGAAAGAAACCAAAATAATTTTTTTCTTTAAAATTTTTGAATGTTGGGGAAAAAATTGACACGGCAGAAATTTGTTTTCCGAGAATTTTATTCTTGTTGAAGCATCATCTTGAGATAAGGCATCATCTGGTGGTTTAATCTCATTTTGATGAAAGATTAAATGCGGATTAAAACAATCCTGGACAATCTAAAAATATTTTGTCTTTAAGAAAGCTAACAATGAGTTATAAGCATCTTCTCTTCAACAGTTTTCTCACGACTTAACCATTTTTCGAGTTTCGACAAAAAAAAATTTAATATTAATAGAAGTTTACAATTTTCCACTTTCTTCACTTTCACAATTCGGCGTAAGGTTGTAATTCGACATTCACTTACCTGTTATCATACTGATTTAGAACAGGACTTGTGTCCAGTTTGAATGGAGATAAAGAAAATTCCCTTCTAAAAGGCCATACACATGCAACAATTCGGTCACCTAAAATTATGCTATCTCAAGAGGTTCGTCAGTGAAGATACTAAGCACCTGAATACTCATCTGTTTTATTTCTCTTTCTTACCCAATTTCCTTTCCTAACATCTAAAAACTGTTATTCATCTTTCCGATCCAAAGACATTCCACATTTGTGTTAGGAGTATGAATTTAAAAATGGTTTAATTAAAAATTTGCTCTCTGTTTTAAGAAAAGCCAAACATTTGTTTTAACCAGGCAAAAATACGACAATTTTTTGAAAAGGTTTCTAAATCTTTAGAAGCTATGTGCCGGACTTCAAACAGTTAACGATAAAACTATTTAGGCTTCTGAGTGCAAACTGATTTTGACTCTGGAATTTTGGTCTTTCAGTCGTTTCCTGTTCAAGATCAAAGCTGAAAGAAAAAAAAAATCAAAATGTCTTCTTTAACGTTTTTAATGTTTCGTTCTCTGTATCATATTTTCTTTTATGAAATTTATATTTGCATTTATTCTTTCTTCTGTGTTGGTTGGAGATAAAAAAATTTTAGTTTTTTGCCTTTGATATGTTTTCGTGATACCCCCCACGCAAACGAATCCTCTCTCTTTCATCATTCAACCCATTTGCCTTAGTCTTGCTAATTACTAAGGTTACTCTACCATTCAAAACATTTTTTTTTTTCAGCATCAACCTTTTAGTTCAGTGTAAAACAAAGATGAAGTGACATCAGTTGATACAAAAGTAACCTGTACACTTTGTTGGAGTTTAACCCATTAAGTACCGAATTTTTTGTTCTTTAATTTTTGATTCATTTACGTTTATTCACATCCCAATAGTAAGAAAAAAATTATTTTCATTTTTTTTTCACTTTTCACATTATCACCGTTTTCAAAAATTGCAAGTTAAGTTCGATCCCCAAATGGGGATCATGCCACATGCCATGTACTTTTGATGCTATGTCTGAAAGCATTGCATACGCAGGCTAGCCTCACATATTTCACATTGTTTCCTTAAATTTCTTTCTCTTTAGTTCTGCACCATAGTTTAATCTAAAACAAGGGCCTAATATGTCCATGATTGGTCAATAGTCCTATGCAACTGCTGTCATTCTATGTGACAGTCAGTTTTGGAAGAATCAAATCGGTGGCCGTAAGTCCTCCTCGTTGTTGTTTCGTATCTTTGTCTGCTCCAATTTTTCATCCTGTTCAATAGAACAGTTCCTGTTGCTTGTACATTGATGTCTTGTAAGTGTTTCATAAGAGAGGTTCCGGTGAAAATACTGTCATACTTCGTGTTTTCAAAATAGAAATCATCTTTAGGACAACAGATGTTCCGAGTCCGCTCATTGATGCGTTATCGTCAATACCTATTGCCTTCATACCCTTGCACTTGATAACAACAGTCAGTTTTGGGCAACAGATCGCCCATTGCTTGAATTCAAACCGTATAGGCTTATACCCAATACATTGGCTTTAGGTAATGTCGTCCATAGCATTGAATCATTTGTCTATCGATTCTGACATTTTCTGAAAAGACTCCAAATAGCAGAAAGTTCTTGTTCAACTGGTCAACCAGTGGTCGAATTTTCAACAGTTTATCACGTTCCTGTGATGCCATGTATTGTAAGTCGGAATTTTTACTAATGTGAAGGTACCGTTCGATTTCTAATTGTCTTTTACGACTTATGCATTTTCCTATGCTTTCAATGTTTATACCATATCTTCACACCAGCAAAGCTTTTCTTGAGGAAGATAATAAGATTGTCCAGAGAAAATAAGTATCCTCAAAAATTTCGAAAGCATTCGTTTGAAAATATAAATTTCAACATCTATTCGGAATCTCAACAATATCTATGGGCTCTTTGTCAGCATCCCTATATTAACAAGATAACACGACATCACAACTTCAACAACCGATGTTCCTTAAAGAAATAAAACGTTGAGAAGTCATAACCCCCAGAATATAAATCCAATATACAAAATCCTAATGTACGATAAAAGTACACTGCATGAGGCATGATCCCCAAATGTGGATCGAGATATTTGGGGCCGTATTTCCCACTTAAGTTACAGTAGCATCATGGAACCTTTACTAAAGTATACAGTACTCATCAACAATTAAAAATAATTTGCCACTTTGGAATTAACCTCCGAGAAAATAATTTTTATCGCGTTCAAAATTCACGAAACTCACTAACGACAGAAAATCGCGACTGGCCTGATAAAATGACCTTTTCTGACCAAGGGGATGCATGTTCTTGGGCGGTTTCGGTGTCTTTATATTGGTTCTTACTGAACCACGTGAACGTCGAATTTTTGTTCCTCGACGTCAGATGGATGTTGTAGGTGCGTTTAAGCACTCGATCCCCATGACAATGTACAGTGATCAAAATGTAAGTGGAAAAGAGAATAAAGGGAGTTCACCATATGGAATGCGGAAAAATGCTGTAGTACAAGACTTGAAGACTTGAGGAGGGAGGGTGGGGCCTTTTAGAACTAGAAAACTTTTCAGTGTTGAAAATGAGGTTCGGTCAGGCCCAAGGAAAAAACATGGAAAGGGGACGAAGAGAGAAAGTTATTATCCTAAACAAGAAAAACTTATTTTTAAATTTGTTGAGGAAAAGTTTTGAGAAAAATGCAGAGACTTAAGGCAAATTGAATATAGGGGCTGATTGAGGAAGCGAATGAAGAGAAGAGGAGAAGGCGACCAAAAAGCAAAGGGAATAGAGAAAGGCCATTTATCTTATTTTCAATTTCCGTCTGATGTATTTATAGACCTCTGCAATTAATGGCCGCTGCGATTCTAACTCTCTCTGTGACTTTTAACTCCAACAAAAAAGGCAAAAATTTTCTTTTCTCGGTGAAATATTAATCGAAATTTTAGTTTATACACATTTATAACTCCCCCAAAAACTTTCGGCATTTATCGAAATTTTTGTAGTTTTATTTGAAAAATGAAAAAATGTCGAATGAGCAAGAAGCTTTGAGATTTTTGCTCTAGTCTGGTCTCGTCAAATGAAATGAGGCTACTTTCTGTATTTTAATTCCGTATTCGTTAGAACCTGAATTCCTTCTTTCACCTTTGAAAGGATATGAATATTTGGTTTTTACGTCCGGTTGACATTTCAGAGAAATGAAAAAAGAAAAGATACCTATTCTTTCAACTTAAATTTCTTTCAAAAGACGAAGTTTCAGCCAAAACCAACCAGAGATCCACTGGAAGTGCCTTTAGCTTCCAAAAAAGGCGAAACGTTTGGTGAAGGTAAGAGAAAATTCTCTTATTCTTCGAAAATGTCGACGCGGCGTAAAAGCCACACATTATTTACAAAAAAAGAAAAAAAATTTTTGAAAGGAGTCGAGGTGAAACCTCTTTGCTTTCTGAGATATCCTGTTTATCAGCAACTCTTACAATGCCATTTATCGCAAATTCAGTCGAATTATATCTTGAAATATTTATTTCGTTCGACCTGAAATGCAAATTTCTCCCATGTTAAAACTGAAAATTTTCTGCTAAAACCAGTCCTAAGATATTGACAAATCACCTCCATATTAACAGGAACTCGCAAAACATTTCCTTTTCATTTATTCCAACCAAGTATTCGGTGGAAAACCTGACTTCGATTTGATCTTCAGAGGTAGAAAGTTTCTAATGAGCAAAGAATAATATGATATGGACAAATCATGTTGAGAAAACTCCATCCCTTCTTATCTCTCAGTCAGAAATGAAAAAAACAAATTAAGTGAAACATTCTGCTTTGAGTGTTACACGGTTAACAACCGTCTCTGGCTATGCCAACGGTTGTGCTTTCTCATCTCACTTTTAACCGAGAGCAGGATAAATCAATACACACTTGTAAATCAAAACTAATATAAAGCAAATATTCTATTAACATTTTCAAATGTGATTTGTACTACTTACCAAACTTTCTTATGATAGAAAAATGAATCAAAGACAATATTTACATTTTCGCTTACTTCAAAACAGACGAAGGGATAAGTATTTACATTACAACAATGCATCGCATAACTTCGCATAACTTTTTAAAGATTAATACAAAATTATAATTATAATAATTAAATATAAGTGTGTCTGAATTTCTTGAAGAATAAATTAATTTTGTGCCTTTCATCAAAATGAAAAAAAAAGAAAGGTTCAACGAAAATTCTTTAAGTATAACTCACTAACTTAACTGTTTGTATTTGTACTTAAAACCTACAAAACGCACACATCATAAGAAAAAAAACATAAATCTGCACCCAACAGCGTCAACCGGTATACTAAAATATATACAGAGATTTTTCACCTCCTTGACTTTACAATATGATACACTAATACATTGCATCAAGTTGTTTTGAATCAACAAATGCATCTGGTAAAAAGATTTATACTTCAAGACCACCAAATTATACTAAAAAAGCGTATAGGATTTTAGCATCTTTTTTTCAAATTTTTTCACCTTGAATCAATGTCTCAAATCAATATCTTCGTGGGCCACGAAGCTAACTTCTCCCAAAATAAGCTGATTAACAAAGTGTGTGGAATCCATATGATCATGGCTCTTAATATATTCAATGTAATTCTATATCTTTTGTAACTAAAAAACGACCACAAGATTATTTCGTGCAAAACAAACCTCACTAACTTCCGAAAAAATAATATAGGTTTTAAAAACATTTGCATTAATCAACTCAAATCCGAAAAGGGTAAAATATCAAAAAATTCGTTGCTTTCCTAAAATAATTTGTTATTTAACACAAAAATATTACTGGTTTGAATGCAACCCGATATTTTGTGAAAACCGGGACTCAAAAAAATTAAGAGATTTGTTATTAGCACAAAAAATCTTTTTTTTTTTGAAAATTGTTTGTGGCACTTTGAAAAATTTGAAAATGAAAAAGACAGCACTACTTGCTGGTTCTATTTAACTTAAAATTAAAAACAAAAACAAAAAGGCAATTTAAAGCCTCTACTTAAAAGATTTTCTATTACTTTACAAATAAAAACCCCATAAAAGTCCCTATTAAAATTTAAGGAATCCGTCGTTCAAGTTAAATTTTGTGACAAAATTTTTGAGGTATGGTGTGTTGTTGAAAAACCAAACGGCTTTATTTGTAGAACCCTAGTACAGTAATCTATACCTATGCTACACACCAATCAAAACTAAAAGACAACTACCATTCTACTGTACCAAAATAAAAATATAAAAAAAACTTAACGAAATAAAACCGGTGACTTGTTATCCTGCAGACTTCATTCTCTTACTCTAAAACCATAATAATAATAATTCAGCACATTACAAAAACAATTTTTGTATCATAAATTGTAGTTTAAATATTGTTCTATATTATACAGTAAAAAGACTCATAGAAATGAGAAATTGAAAAAAAAATTTATAATTCAATTGATCTCTTGGTTTATTTACTCTTTCGAATTTTTTCTTCCGATCTTAGTTTTAACTGTTTCTCAAAAGCGGACAAACTTACACTTAATGTAACTTAAAATCTACTGCACTTTTCTCATTACAATTTTTTAAAATTATTTAAAGGTGCTAACTTCTGCGACAGAAATCGATATGATGAATTCATGAGCTGATGAAGTGTTTCTTTTACGCAATGTTTTCCTTGATGCCCCAACCTGCGGAAAAAAATTACATGTGATTTTTTAAAATACACCAAATCGTTTTTTTTACTAAATACAAGGAATTCCTTATTGCTTTTACAAAGCATTTAACAAGAAATTGGAAAGTAATTTATTCTCATATCGTCTACGGCTTCTACAAATTTAACACATGTAGCCACTATCAGTTGTTTCATGTTATTTTCATAAGATGGGGCGTGGTCGAGCGCACAAAACGTCACAAAAATTTGCTGACAACGATTGCTAAAATGTCAAATCTATTTTATCCTATATGAACTCAGTCTACCGCTATTATTGGAAATTTCCACGTATGTATGTCGAATAAGAAAGCTCCGTAAGGACAGGTGAGCCCGTGAGCATTTATCTCGTCATCGAGATGCAAATAATTTCTTAAAATGAATATTTTTAACAGTACTTAGAAAAAAACTAGGTGAATCACTTTTGTTATTAGTTAAATGTTAAGTTTATAAAGATTGTCGTAAAAAAATGCTTTTTGCTTGACAACAATAAATAAAAGGAAATAATCATAATTAAAGGAGCTGGGCGTGTATATTGAGAGTACAAAATAAGATTTTAGCAAAAACTAAAGCTACACCTTTTGTGAAAAACTAAAAAAAAATTGCCGCTTTAAACTACTATTTGATATATTTCAATATCGATATATTTGATAATTAATTACCAATTATTGACATTGATAATATTTAAGCACTCTTTATGAGATTTTAATTTTTTTCTCAATACAAAGCGATTCATATACTTCAGGTTATGAAAATTTTTAACTCTTTCAGTCTACTCATAAATGGCAGGACAACAGAATTAAATGTGTATAAAATCAATTACTTTTAATGAATTGAAGAAGTGCAAGAAGTTTGGCGGTTATCATTACTGCACTTCCCCTTCTGGATCACTAGGAATATCTGAATCCTCTTCCAGGTATTCCTCTATAAATTCCGATGCGTTATTTGAATAATTTTGGATTGACGAGCTTCCATAATCCTCATCTGCTTCTGATTTTGACATTTCTATAAATATCAAAAATAAATATATATAAACTTCAAAAGACACACGCACGTAGGATCTTCTTTCCCAACACCAAACATACATAAAACTAATTATGATAACAGAATCCCAACAACAGTCAAAGAACTTTCTCTTGTATTTCCGCTATCTCCCTATGCTCCTTCTCATCATATTTATTTGTCCCAAATATTCTTTGTAAATCAACACAAAATGAAGACTTACATACACACAATTTGAATTTAATGTTCCCATCTCTAGCACACCCAGTCAACAAGGAAATGTCAACTGAGCCGGCTTAATAACATGGGGTAAAAATATTTATCTTGGGTTTTCAATCGGAGCTACACTTACGAACAACATAAGGCTCCAGAGACCTAGGTACCATTTTTCGTGCTTTGGTTACGTTTTCGGGAGTGCATTCTCTCGTATCCAATCCCATCATCATGCCCATTCCCTTCAAAACGTGCATGTCGTCCTGAATTTCGAATTTGTCATCGAAATTAAATAAATACTCAGTTCTGCAAAAAAATATTCAATACATTTCATTTAGGATGATAATAATGTAGCAAAAATAATGTTTTCCCTTTGTCAAGACAGTGAAACTTTGATGGCACTTACTTGTCATTAGAAACGCTACAATTCACCATCGTGTTCCGACTTGTGTTTACAACTAAAAAAGGCAATTCAACGGCAGTCGTCTGAGCTGGTCGACCGCTTTTCTTTTCCAGCCTCTTGTTCCTTTCCACTAAATTTTTAAATGCGATTTGCTGCAATATTAAATTATGCAAGTCTTGCGTCTTCTGTTCTATCCTTTCCAGTCTTTCTTTTTTTTCTCTTTCACTGTCTTTATCAGCTTCGAGAATGGTTGATGGCAAACCTATCCATCGTATTTCCTTTTTTTCCTTTGAAATTATATTCATAGCCATCAAGACGTTTAAAGCATCATAAACTCTTCTCCTGATATTTTTTTGATCGTAGTTCTATAAGAAAAAAATTTTGAAACGAAGAGTACAATCTTCAATAAAGTCAAAGAATTGAAGAAAACGCTCAAAAGGCAACACGAAGCTAAACTCACTTGCTCCTGATTAGGTTTGTAGGGAGTCCCCGTAAACTCAGCCACCAATTCGTCAGCTACTTCATTGTATGACGTAGTACCTTTTTGTCGAACTTTTTCGCAGACTTTCATGGAAAAATGTCGAAGACCCTTACCTAATTTATCAGCTCTTCGACGTTTACTAAAATTAAAGAAACATATTGTAATTAAGCAATGTTGTTTTAAGTTTTCACGTTTGCATAACAACCATGTAACACTTACTAATCTGTCATCGACATAGAAATATCCGAATCTGTGCTCACACTGATATTTTTTTTACTGTTAGAATTAACAACTGATTTTGCCAACATTTTGCTGTGAGAATTGTATGACTGGCTTGGTGAAGGTTTATTAACGGTATTCGTCTGATTACTGATTGCCTGCTATTTATTAAAAAATTAAAAATTTAAATCAATGTCTACTTGTCAGTCTCATATTTAAAATTCATTTTTGCAAATTGAAAAAGAGTTTAAAGAATTCATATTACTTGCTTCTAATAACTAAGTAAAAGACTTTTATTTAATTTCTAAATAGAATTCAGAAGAATACGACAAATCTAAAACTTGACTCGACTTTCGGCAAAGAAGAATCCTACTGTACACTGTATACTGTAGTCTTTAACTCAAGGTTAAAACATATTTCGCTTTGTTACTCAAAATTCCTCAAGCTATTCAAACTGGTGAAAATTTGGAAATTACAAGAAAATATATTTTTGCTATCAAAGGCCACACTAAGTTTAATGACCAATTTAAATATTTTCTACAAAAATAATTGCAAAAGAAATTTACTTTGTTGAGACTTTTTACAAACGTCTACATTGAATTTTTTTTACTCACTAGCTGTGAAGCTGATAGCTGTACTGTCTTTTGTGTGACTGATCCACCAGAACCGTTACATACTTTGATTGTACTTTTCTGGGCCGGAGTTGAAGCATAACGCGTCTTCAAAACTGTGGGACTGCTGCTCCCTATCTGAGACCAAAAGTAAAGCTATAAATTTTTGATCTCTAGCAGAAAAAGCGTGATCACATACTTTATGTTATTTCATTTACAAGTAAATGGCCTTTATCTCTGCTTCATTATTATATATTATATTATATTGTATTAATTATAAGATTCGTCTCAACGGCTTATCAACATTGCGTGACAGATAGTACCAATACAATACACAAAAACTAAAATAGCTAAATTCTCTACAAGTATTAAATATTGTGATTTGATAAAAAAGCTACAACAACAGAGCTAACATGTTCATTTTCATTAACTTTTCTTAAACTAAAATTTCATTAAGTCCTCTTCGTAGAGACGAAATGGGTGGTCTCACATTAAAGAAGAATCTGTTAAGGTAAGTCGATAAACAATTTGAAACTTGGAGGGTGGAAACAGTGTAATGGCGAAAGATAAAGGCTCCTTGTATAAATTGACCTGATTTTTGCACCGAGTGACGATTGAAAGAGGAAGGAAAGGAGGCTACATTGCCTCTTAGGAGGAATAGAATATAAACACTTCCGTATCAGGTTGAAAGCTCCTTTAGGTTTACATGATCTGTGTTTATATATTGTTGTAATCTTGTTATTCAGTACTGAATATTTGTACGTGAAAGTTCTTAAGCAAAAACCAAACAAAACATGAAACTCATTAAGAGTCCTGAAGACCAGCTTAAAGAAAAGTACAATGCGTAATAAATAACACCAATAACACCTGTAGTCATGTTTGATGGACAAGATAACAATAATAATAATAATAATAATAACAATAACAACAATAATAGTAATAGTAATAATAAATGTGAATGTGGGCACAGCGCACATCCTCCGGAAGGTGTTGTGAAAAACTCACATTAATCGGTGCGTTCCTGAGGATTCTGGTTGCATCCTGGAACATACCGATAACTAGGTTTTGACAAATAGAATCTGGTGTCGTGAGATCGAAGAAAGAGAAAATAATAATAATAATAATTATTATTAAGGGTTAATTAGAGGTTAGTCTACCTATTAAGGAGCCTGTAATACGGTAGGGCAAGAATCAGCAACCTGCGGCCCTTTGCCAAATTTTTGTGCGGCCCGCCAAAGCACCAATATAATCATATTGGTGAATTTAGATATTACGTCGAATCCAAAACTGAATGCGCGTTGGATAGGGCGGAATGGAGAACACTCTTGTGGAAGGCCAAAGCCCATACAGGGTTGTGGAGTTAATTTTTTCTATATTTACTTTAATTAATGTTTATACTAGTATACAATATAAAAGCACTACTTAAGTTACATTTGAATGTGCGGCCCGCATAAAAAAAAATTGATTTTGAAAATGGCCCACCGTCCGAAAATGGTTGCCGACCCCTGCGATAGGGGAATACCTCCTATATCTGGGACGTAAGGAGGAAACAAAATATTTGTTGCCGAAGAACAGGCAAACAGCACCTGTCCTTAAAGTTAGACGCGGCTGAACACTAAACGGACGAAAAGAACTGCCTTTAATTCCCCCTCACCATTATACTCCAGTGATTAGAGTGGAGGCCCGAATCTAGCCGATAGTAGGAACTATTTCCAGCAATCAGTGAAAATCGAGTGGGACTTAGGAACATTGATTGAGGGCATTATGCGTTGCAGAAATGGGTAGCTAGAAAACTGTTGTGCGATCGCGAGTTGGAGATCTTGAGATTCTTAGTAACGATTTGTCAAAAACGAGGTAATTTAATTGTAAATAAAAGTGAGCTATAATTAGAACAACAAATACAGATGATTATAATGTGCCGTCTCATACAAAAGTGTCAAGTAAGCTTCTAAGCCGAGTAACAACAGTCCTGATACTGGACAAACCACGTATTCTAGTCAAAGGTTCCCAGTGCAGAATAGAACGCCACCGGAAAATGGGAAATAGGGAGGAATATGAAGAAGTGCCGGAGCCAAAGCTGCCGGAGCTGGATCTGAAGCAGATGTGTATTCAAAGAAGACACATTCTGAAGGACAATAAAATTCCAAAAGAACAGCTTATCATAATTCACAAAAAATGCTGAGGAAATACCACTGGAAAGCGAAGTAAATGAGCAAGGTGAAGAAGCTGATGAACAAGAAGGGGAAGAAGACACGAGTAAACCAGGTGGAAGAAAATCGAATGCCGAGATGGATGGGTGTTTCACATGTGCAGAAATGAACCTCAAATATCTTGACACCCTACGACTCGCCCTCCGAGAAAAGATAAAAAAAAATTCAGTAGCAATGGAGTTAAGAAAAGCTCATGTACGGTTGTACTACACCGTTCGTACAATTAAAGCGAATATGCCCGATATAGTAACTCGTGACAAAAGGGCAAGAACATGGCATTTAACTGATATCTTGGTGCCTTGTGACGCCCATGTGCAAATGAAGTGTCTGAGAAAATACTAAAATAAAATGATCATTCTCTCAAAATTAACAGAATGTCGGGTGTAAGGACGGAGGTTTTGGCAATAAAAATGGGAGCTCTATGAGTCATCCTAAACAATTTAAATCCAAGTCTGAGTCCAGGATTCAGTAGGAATTGGATTGTCCAAAATATCGCCATGATTTGAACGTCTCTTCAGCAGAATTAAAAAATCAATGTGACTTAGTTCTAAGAAATCGGGATGATTCTTGGAATGTGTACAATCCGGAACCACCATCTAATAACCGAGATGAGGATGATATAATATTAAGTAATAGTAATGAAAATAACGCCATTAAAGAAAATTGTTTTCTCTCTCAACATTCAATATAAGCTGGAAATTCTGTAGAAAATTTTTCTCATGAAACGCTGTACATCAAAAAATATTCAGACATATAGACTAAATTCAGGTTAAGCAGTCAAAAAAAAACTGCTTACATTCTTTTATTTACATGTATCCAAAGGTGACAAAACAGTAATACACTAGGCTATTTACATTTTTGATGATCATGCATTTATGCGGTAACCACATGTATCGATAAATACATTTACAGAAGGTTTGCTCGTGTTTGCTTTCGAATTCCGCAACTGAAGTGGCCATAAATTCACCACTATGATTCTTAACACGTAACATATTTTAGGAAAACATTCCAAATTTCTTAGGGATCTAAAATGACATGTAGCGAAAAGAAGCCGAGATGGTGAAAGCACATGGGTGACTAAGAATTAAACAATTTTATTAAGACAAATGTAAGATATTTCTACCTATAAACGCATGCTCAAAAGATGAACAATGGCATAAGAAAGGGGACAAGCTTTAAAAAACAAATTAAATTAAAGTATAACTAAGCCTTAGAGTCACTTTAACAATTATAGTATCTATGGTAACATATGATTACCATCTGATTATCTCACTATTTTATAGAACAGGAAAATCCTTTATATATCATGACAATTTAATACACACACAAATTGTATTCTAAGCATAATAACAATCATTTTAGAGATAAAGTTTTAACAAAAAGTATCCACTGTAACTTAAAATAAGGCTGTTTGGGAAAAATTTTTCTGCCAGTCTCTAGTCTCTTTAAGCCTGAGATAAATAAAGGAATCTGGTCTGAAAGACCAATAAATAACCTGGAATTTATAAATTTTGAATCAAATCTTATTAAGTAAACTAATAAGTATTAAACATTTTATATTTCTGTTAAATTCCTAATGATTAAGTTCAGTCAATTAATACTTATAAGTTCAATGAATCTGTATTTTCAAAATGAGAAATAAGCTGTTTTTTAAAAACAAAATAGATGTTAAATATATATTTCTTACCACATTTTCATCATCAACGAATATTTTCCTTACTGGAGTGGGTGGCACATTAGTCTTGAAAACTCCTGAGCGAATAACTGATTTTCCTGGAGTGAATCTTGGTCCTTTTCCACTTCCAGTATGTAAAACTTTTATTACCTGGGGCTGGCCTGTTTCATAAAAAAAAAAAAATTATATAAAATGATGAAAATTACAACTAAAAGATAACACATTTCAATAATTAAAAGAAGATGTCTTCACATCAAGAAATTGTTTACAAAATGTATCAAAACCACAATTAAGAATATAGGTACAATTCACTTGAAGGGTGTAAATATCTAAGCAGCACATAATTATAAACATTCAGTATTTTTTTTTTTGTTTATAATTATGTAGAATTAAAAAATAATTATATTTCATTTAAAAAAGCAAAAAAATTGTTTTTTTGCTCTATTGAAACAAAATTCTATTCACTGTATCTAAAAGTTCCAAAACTTGCAATTTTGCATTGAGAACTACTGTGCATTATAATTGTACTCCACAAATCAAGCAGACAATTAAAATTTATTGTAGCTGTATAAAGTTCAAAGCGAATTTTTTTAAGTTCAAAAATTAAGTAAAACAATTCCTCTCACAAAATTTTTTATCAAAATCAATTTCATTTCAAATAGGCGTTCATTTCCGCCCAAATTTAACCTTAGCCAAAATCAATTTATTTGATAAATAAAACCTGCTAATGGGCCCTTAATGAAAAGCTTAATTAACATTCTTGTAAATAATACTTTTTTGTATTATTTAAAGAGAAAAATTTGAGACCGGTCCTGAAAATGTTTGAAGGACAAAGTCACTTCGAGCAGTCCGCCATTCATACACGCTACCAAGCCATCATAAGGTCACAAAAAATACTCACCGTTGGCGTCATGTATTAGAAAATTTGTAGTGCTAACTGTTTCGGACATTTCCACAAAATCAAATGCCCATAAAATCAAAAATCGAATAAATTTTCAAACAAGTATTTAACAAATTTTATTCATTTACATTTGACCACCTCTTCGACCAGATCCAGATTCTCCACAAAATGGCGACTCAAGCAGAGCATCATTTCTCTTAAAGATATATACTTTAATATTGTAAATAATTCTTTTGAAATATATAAATTTGAAAGATAAGATTTTAAACCATAAATACCCACAAAAACCTAATAAAACACTTTGTGAATTAAAGGGAATGGAATAGTAGAAATAGACGAATCACTTGCAAATTTCCACTAAATAAGCTTGGCGGCAGATATAGAAACAAAGCAGAGCAGCTGATTCGCGGCACTGATGTCATGTGACCTAATACGCAACCTGATCATAGAGTAATTAAAATCGACTAATGCCACTCGCATTGTCTGTCTTGACTTTTAGGCAAAAATAATAAATCACGAACAAAATTTACTAAGTACTTTTATATGTAGCTTATTTATGTATGACGACCAGTAAATGAAATCAAGCTCATGTTTATCAATATGTAATTTTAATACCAATTTTCGAATTTATTCAAAAAAATATTACAAGCAAAAAAAGTTAGTTTTGTTCTGAAAACGGAGTATCTAGATATTTGGAGGAAAAAATTATCAATACAGCATCTAAGTCAAAAAGGGGACGTACATTACGCTTTGAGACAGATTTGGCGCCAATAACTCGATACATAAAGAAGTGCCACATTGTTTACATATTTATACACTCTGTGAAAATTAAAATCGTCTCGTTACATTTGCTGTAATTAAGACTACGGGAAGCCTTCTCGTCGTAGCAAAGAATCAAGAACTGAGTAAAGGAGCAAGATGGTTAGTACCAAATTTATTGGCAAAATTTTATCCCCTCAATCCACCTAATTTTATTTCTTTAGATTCGACATTTAATTAAATTTTGTTTTATCTGTTTTTAATGTGTTTTAATTTAAAGAAATACGAGTTTTTCTGAGTTCTACCCGCCTGAAAATTAGGTTACAATTTAGGTTAATTTTTTGCTTCTAGGGTAAGGTAAAATGTTCAGAATTAAGGACGAAGGACAAAAAAGAGTTGCTAAAGCAGCTAGAAGAGCTCAAGACCGAGCTTACAAGTCTACGGGTAGCTAAAGTGACAGGAGGAGCTGCCTCCAAATTGTCTAAGATGTAAGTGAATATGTTAGTAATCTGTTACTTCGTTATACGAGGTATTTTGTTTCACATAGTTACTCGAGGTTTTACCATGTGGCAAATTTCATTAAACAAAAAATAATGTTGTACAAATATTTTGATATGATTCATAAAAAAGTAAATTCATACCAATACAAGCCTGATAATTTATGCCAGTAGACTCTTGCATAAATCCTTAGACACATTGTTCATTCACCAAAACAATTTCTGGTTTCTTTTCAGACGTGTTGTCAGAAAAGCTATAGCTAGAGTTTATATTGTTATGCACCAGAAGCAAAAAGAAAATCTTCGAAAGTTTTACATGAATAAGAAGTTTAAACCTCTAGATCTTAGAATGAAGAAAACAAGGGCTTTGAGAAGAGAGCTGTCAAAACGTGAGCAAAATAAAAAAACGAGGAAAACACTAAGGAAATTGAGTGCTTATCCTCCAAGGATGTATGCTGTCAAGGCTTAAAAAATTTAATAAAATTTTCAAAAATATGTGTTATGAACTGTTTTTAATATAGAAAATTCTCCTCTTCAATTTTGAGCCTTTTCTAGGTATTAAGAATTCAATTGCTGAAGACATAAACTGGTCTACAAATTGAAGCCATTGGAAAGGTTTGTTCAATGTTTTTTTGCTTCATATACTTGTTTCAATATTAATAGATTTTACAAAAATTTACATGAATATGTAAGAGTAGAAATATTTAAAAATTCAAGTGATAAAATATGCAGGCTTCATAAGTATAAACAATATATTAGTTTCCAAATGGTCCAAGTCTGCAGAGAGTTGCAAGATGTGACATAAATAAATATACCTTAACGTTAGGGACGGCTCTGGCCCCTGGGGACCGGCACTGCGATTTTCGTTTGTATGGTTTCGATCCGTGGGACCGATAGTGTTAACCCTTTGCGGTTGTATTAAATTTGGACGTGGGTATTGTAATAGTCGGAATTAAATTTCATCGTAAGAGACATTTTCAAAATGTCGCAATATTTAAAGTATTTCATTAAGTCTTTCACTGTATTGGCTCGTAAATAGGGTCCGCTCCGCTCACAAGAATCAAAGCTCCTTGCTTTGGTACTGCCACCAGACGGGTGGCCACGGGCCAAAGACAGAGTTTCTATTGAAGAAGCTCACTGGCCGCCCAGGTTCAGATGTTCAGCTAATAGGAAATAAGATCAAATAAAAAGAAAAATGTCAAATGGTTGGCGACACTTTCGTCAACTCATTTTTATATTTACAGTTGTATGTTACAATACCCCAAATTGTCAACCCTCAATTGTACCCCAATGAGTTTCAATTTATTATATATAAATACTTATATTACTATTATTACAGTTATATATTATTAGGTATTCCATTGATAAATTGAGTAAATGATGTTTAAATTAAATTTTTAGTTATTGTTTTTTTTCAAAATTATCGTGGGGAGCTATAATATGAAAGATGCTAAAGAGGCGATTTCGTTTTTTTTTTGCTCTTTGCCATGGGGTAATATCAACTTACACAAAAATATTTTGGGGTAACGATTGAAAAAGTTCCCCAACCCCAGCGCTAGGGGAAGAGGGAGTCTGTTGGCTCACTCGCGTCATTAAGGTGGCCAGTCAGGGAGGAACAGCACCGGAAGATTGGCAGACCGGGGTGATTGTCCCAATCTTTAAGAAAGGGAGGAGGAGTGATTGTTCCAATTATAGGGGCATCACCCTGCTAAGTCTCCCCGGGAAAGTCTTTACGAAGGTGCTGTAGGCCCGTTGCAGATCCGTGGTCGAGGACAGGCTGGGGGAGGGTCAATGTGGATTCCGTCCCGGAAGTAGCACGACCAACCAGATCCTGATCCTCATCCTCGAGGGGTCTTGTGAGTACACCCGACCAGTCTTTGCGTGTTTCATCTACTTGGAAAAGGCCTACAACCGGCTCCCTCGCGGGAGACTCTGGGAGCTTCTCCAGACATATGGCATCGGTGGTTCCCTGTTGAGTGCCATCGGGTCATTGTACGGGGGATGCAGGAGCTACGTTAGAATAAATGGCGTCACGTCGGAGCCTTTTGACGTGTCCGTTGGACTCCGCCAAAGGTACATGCTGTCGCCTCTCCTTTTCGTAGTTTATATGGAATGGATGCTACAGTGCAGCCGAGGAAGTGAGAGTTTTAGATATGGGGACCTGAAGGTGGGGCATCTTGCTTATGCGGATGACCTCGTCCTTCTGGGATCCACCCAGCCTGAACTCCAGCAGGCACTGGACGGTTTCGACGCCGCATGTGCCGGGATGAGGATCAGCGTGACCAAGTCGGAGGTTATGGTGATCTCGAGAAAGCCCGTTATGTGCCACATTCGCCTTCACGGAGCCGCGCTGGAGCAGGTGAAGAAGTTCAGGTACCTTGGGGTCTGGTTCACGAGTGATGGCAGAACAGACGCAGAGATCGCGTCGCGGATCGCTCAGGCTGGAGCAGTAATGCAACAGTTGGGGCTGTCCGTAGTGAGGAGGGCTGGACTGAGCAGCCAGGCAAAGCTCAGCATCTTCCGATCCGTTTATGTTGCTCTCCTCACTTATGGTCATGAGGTGTGGGTGATGGTTGAAAGGATCAGATCCCAGGTACAAGCAGCCGAAATGAGGTATCTCCTAGCGGTGGCCGGTGTGTCGAGGCTGGATAGGTGTCGTAACACAGCCATTCGCGAGGGGCTTCAGGTCGAGCAGCTTCTTCTCCGGATCGAGAGATCCATACTCCGATGGTTTGGGCACGTTCAAAGGCTCCCCCCCCCAGAACGTCTGGTTCGTCGGGTCCTGTCGGAGTGCCCGGGAGGAAAGCGACCCCGTGGCCGTCCGCGGCAGGGGTGGCTTAGGGGGGTGAAGGCCTTGGCCGAATCCCGTCTGATAATCCCGGGGTTCTCTGACCTCAATAGTGGAGGATCGTGCCACTTGGAAGTCCTTAGTTGGTTCCCTCATCCCGCGACCCTAACGAATGAGCGGGTCTAGGAAAGGGCCGTATCCGACCCGTGGACTGCAGGTTGACGACTACTGGATTAAGGCTTTTGTTTTGTAAGTCGCGTGGCCCAGTCACAATGGTCACAACGGAAATTTGGCCCGGGAAATAATATAGTTTCAATGAAACTATCGTGTTAGTGAAATTTATAGGAACATTTTAAACAATCATACAGCTTAACTTAACACAAATAAAATCTTTTTTGTAACATTTTTGGCTATCTATCTTGCGGCCAAATAGTTTTGAACTGTTATCATAACATTTTGAACAATATCTTCGGATTTCATTCTTTTTTTTTACAATCTATGAATAATTCTTTATTTTTAAGTCATTTATATGTCGATAGCCGACAAAGCTCACCAACACATAAGCTCTACTCAGTGCATGAAGTCGCAACGTTGCACCACTTCATCGCTCGTTGCCAGCCGAACGGAAAGTTTAGCCAATTAGGTGCCGTTGCTAACGTGTTAAGAGAAAATGAAAGGTGAAAACATAATAAGAAATGCTTGTCTTGTGAAAATTTTCAAAAAAGGTTTTAACATTTTTAAAATCTTAAACAGTAGTGTATTTGATATATACCATACAACTAAAACTTCTAATCAAGTTCAACAATTAAATTCTAAAAAAATGCCACTTCATTCATCCATCTTGAAACAGGTGATTTCTTTTTGTTAAAAGGTATTAAAGAGCACACTTTTTTTGGTAATGTATAAAATGTTTTTTAGAATAGTTGAACACAGTTTAATATATTTTGTATACTAATGTTTCAAAGCAAATTTTGGGATTTCCCAAAAAAAATTCATTAGCAAGCATAAAAATTTCCACATTAAATGTTGACTTTCTCATATCTTCGACAATCTTTTTAAATTTTTAACCATCTCTATGTGCAAATGAAATAGGAACTTTTTAAAACAATATCATTCTGGTAACAAATGTCTAACTTCTATCCCAAAACAATTAGTTTTGTGTATCAATTTACCAGCTTTAAATAACTAACTTATTGCTAGTATGTTAAAAAAAGCAATAAAAGAGATCTCTGGTGATGTGTAAATACAGTGTACAAGCTTGAAGCATATTGTTTAAAACAATTTGGATAGTTCAGTATAAAGTACTCCTTGAGTTGATTATAACAGAATAACTGCTCAAGTTCCACATCTATTTGCATCCCTGCAATTAAAAAATGAATAAAACTGTCAGCTTAATAATTATTGTGATAAAAGCATAATAAAAATTGTGCTTTAAAATGTTAAATTTGTTTTATAACTTACAAGTATCTGGTGAGATCTTCTATATCAACAAGCATTGAATCTTGCTCCATATGTAAGTCATCTCTACCAATCAAATATCGCACTAATTTTTCATTCAAAAATTCAATTCTTGTATGCAATTCATTAGCTATAATTTGAAGTTGGGCTATATTCATTTCAGTTAATACTTGTCTACTGAGTCGTCTTCTATCAGTAGGAAATACAATGCCAACCTTAAAAAAAATCAAATAAGATATGACCCCTGGATATGATTTAATTAAAAATTAACTGACTAGTTTTTATTGTTAGTTAATTACTACTAAGAAAATCTTTTCAATCTTACCTTTTCTAAACTTTTCCTTATCATATCTGTGATAGGGCTAATTTTGAGTCTCTGTCTCTCAAGTTCCATTTGCATGTGTGCCATCTCCTTGGCTTGTAATAATGCCTGTCTAGCCTCTGCCTGAAGTTGGGCTTGACATGTGAGAAAATCTGATTCTTTCAGTAATCTTGTTTTCAATTCATCTTCAGAAGTTAAAGATAGCTTAGGAATGGAAGTTAAAGGCCTTAGGCAGTTGCCTGATATTTCATCATGATGGCACTTCTGACAATTTAAAAGGTTCAGAAAATTAGTGAAAGATGTATCAATTATGTGGGAACAATGTAATGTGTACTACAGCTTCCTTTACCAAAATTTTTTAAAACTAGAACACGCATTAGAACTCAAACATTGAGTTCACATGTGTGATCCCAAACCAAAAAAAAGAAAATTATTTTAAATTTATTTGTACATTGTTTCAATTTGGCAATTAAATTTTCAGCTGAAAAATTCTGCAAATTATAGCACAGAGCAAAGTGTTTATTGCGTATGAGAAAGTCCAGAATTAATCAGGAAATATCAGTATCTCTCCTTTAGGGGCATAATATCTGATTAAAATCAATTATTATATAAACTGAACAATTATACTTACAGTAACAGCCAGAGAATCTGGCCTTTTGACCCCACTTTTGTCTCCACTACATTTATGTGAATTTTGAAGTGAATTATTACCAGTTTCTGAATCTGAGTTTAAAGATTCATTGTCAGATGTGGCGTCATTCATGAAGCAAATCTGCAAATTCATACCACTCTGAAGTCTGGATTGTAAACTTGGCTTTCTATAAGTTCGCTCACCATTATAATATTCATCATTGTCAGAGCCCATCGCCAACCTTCTTCTTATTTCCTCCCTATCAGTTCTTTTCTAAAATAAAAAAATTTCAATACTGCTAATGGCAAATACTTTATTACCACCTCAAGTATAAACACTGAATAGATGCCTCTTCAAAATATTTTTGATTCCAAAAAATTTTACTTGTCTTTACAGTAAATAAATCATGTATTGCAAATTCTTATTTACCAATACCAAAGTTAGTGATGCCACTAATATTAGTATCTTTTATTATTTAAGTTTTAAGCCTAATTATGAATAGGGGCTAAGCGATAGACTAATGATGAGAAACAAAATTCTGAACTCCTGTATGAAGTGTAATGAAACCAGGTTTCAGCTTTCCAACCAACACTAGGTACATTCACAATCAAAGTAACTGCCTGAGCAGTTGGAAAAGTCAGGACTTTATAATATTTCAGTTCTGACACCAAGAATTTGTAGCAGTTGGGATAAGCAAATGAAACAGATCAGGGATGGCGAACCTTTTTTGATGTCCGTGCCACAAGGTCATATAAATTCTTTTTTTAAATAGGTGACGTGCCAAAATAAAATTCCATTCGAAATGTTAGCGTGGTCAAAACTATACGTATAAAAGCAATTCTTTAAACAATTTTTTCTAATGCACATTTGTATATACTTCGCGAGAATTCGTGCGACATTTTAATAATAAAACGTATAATTTGACGGCCTTAGTTAACATACTACGATAGGTATTCAGTTCTACAAATTTATATCTTAAATTATAAATTAAGTGTAGATTAATAATTAATTAAAAATTTATAACAAAAAAGATAGCTTTCTAAAAAAATAATTTTGTTTTTGTGCGTGTCATCAAAATTTTCAAACGTGCCACAGATTCGCCATCCCTGAAATAGATGATACTTCAATTTCACAAAAGGCTAATTGAATAAGGTGACCATGTTTTTTATTTCAAATCCGGGAAGGGAACTTGTAGTGGGGGGTTAGTTAAGTTAAATAACTTAAATATGATTTTTTAAAATTATTTTCTTAATAAAAATTATACATAACAAATACTACTTAAGGATGTAATATAAATCAGCATTTTTTTAAGTGAATAAAATTTTTTATAATACTGAGTACAAAACTTTTTATATTTTTCTGAACTAAGGATCTTTTTCGGTAGGTCTTTTTCTCATTGATGCATTGTATAAAATTCTGTACAAATTTATTCATAATTAACAACTTTTTTGGTTCAAACTTTGTACAAATAATTCTAGTTAAAATATATGAAAAACAAATATTGAAAATAACAACCTTTTCAAAAATTTGGGCCAATCCGGGACAGATATTGCTTCTAGAAAAATCAGACACTCAAGGTAAAAATCCTGGACTGTCCCAGCCAATCCAAGACATATGGTCACCTTAATTCAATCTTCTTATTTTGCTCTTTTACACAAGTCATATTCCTTTAAATATCCTTAATCTTTACTGGTACTCAAATATATCTTGAACTCGATTTTTTCACTGAAATGCAGATACACACTGGGATCACTCTTTTCCCTCACTGGTTCCTACTGGTTTTTTTCTTACTACTGATTCTCTTTACAATTACCTAATGACTTTTTCTTAACTACTTGATTCTCTTCTTAACTAGCCTCAAACTGACTTGGGTGGTATTTGTACTGAAGAGAACAGATGACACATCCATCATGATTCAAGGCATAAGTATTACTTTTCTCACCCTTGACACTAGGCAATATTATCTCATCCTCTTGCCTTTCAAATTCCTTCAATTACAAAACCAAGTGATTCATTTATAGTCACTTGATTTGAACTTTGAAACAATGAGTGTTTCTGGCTGACTTGGGCACTAATAGCCCAGATTATCACAGCTTCTTAAAGCAACTTATATCACTTCCATGTGTACAAAATCTACACTTTGATGCAACACTTGAAAGAAACAATAAGCAAGTTTGTCTTGGAATAAGATTTTTTTTAACATATGAAGTTAATTAAGTGAAAAAAATACTTTTTACAGTTTAGAATTTTTGATGCTGAATGACTCCTGATAATGAATAGTTCATAAAAACTTATCCACTTTTTTTTTACAATAAATACAATTTCAAAAGAGATAATAACATTTTTACTAAGTTTTATGTGTCAACTTACATTATTACTTCTATTTATATTTGACATGAATGTGAATCTTTCAACAATATCTTCAGCTCCTTCTCCATCAGCAGGCATATGTAACCACTTCAAATCTTTACAAACAGTATCTGCCCATTTTTTTTCATTTCTACTATTATGAATTAAGATTGTGTTTGACTGGCTTACTGTGTTTAGTTCCATTTCTCTAAACTGCAATGAAAAATTTTTGGTATAAAATATTTGAATTTTCTAAAGTCGACCCGTTTGCCTCTTATTTTGCTTTAAAGTAATGACAGACACGATTTAGTTTGCCACTGAAACTTTGCTCGTTTAAAATAAACGAGCGAAAGTCTATCAAATAAAATTTTAAAGAAAGTAAGTAGGTATATTCAAGTAATGTGTGCATAGATATATATATATATCTTAAGAAATACTAAAGGCCTACGTTTCTTAAGCTGCCTTCTTGATTTAACAAATCTATAAAAAATTTTTTTTCTTAATCGACAACAATACCAATACTTTTATTTTAACTAATTCAATAAAATTTAAGTAAAGGGAATTTGGCTTTCAATTACTAACACCGTGATTAAATAAAAATACAAAAAAGAAAAAGAAAATAATACTGAGTAAGCAAATCAATTGATTGGAGCAAATAAAAAATTTTGTTTAGGACTATCGTTCAAAAAGATTGTACTCATAATAATGGGCGTGCTCATACTGTAACAGATAAATTTCTTTCCCCTAAATGAATTTAATTTAAATTCGAACATTAGAAAAGAGCATTTTAATTTTACTTTTTGCAAGATTTCCTTTTAAATTACTCAATTACAGACGATGCATAGCGTTGTAATGTAGATCAAAACGGGCGCTTCGAAAAAATGAATTGTTGCCTGAAGTGTAGCAACGTTAATGTAAGTTCAAGAATTCTTCAAACTTCGGGTAGCGTAGTGTTGTGTTCTGTTGTAGGTTATTGATCGAAAATAGAATGCCTATATTAAACCCAAAAATGACTGCGTTTAATATTCAAATAGTTAATCCAGCTGCTTTAGAAAAGATTGAAAGGTTTGTACTTATATTTTATAGGTTAATTGGACTAGTATTGAAATGGAAGATTTGAATTGATCCCCTTGGTCTGACATTTTATCATTAAAAGCGTAAGTAAGACTGGTTTTTGTCTATTGGCTATGACGCCTCTAAAAAGTAAAAATCTTCACATAATATGTGAATTTTTGTAAAATAATAAAGTTTAAGTAGAAGATGACTCATTTACCATTAACTAATCATTTATAACTTGCTTTATCATCTAATCCGTTCCAGTTTTATCAATGATCCAGCCTACTGTGAAATATTAGAAAATTCCGCAAGCTATAACTCAAGGATATGCATAGAAAGAGGAATGAGAATGCCATTTCTTGATAGTCATACAGGTGTAGCTCAAAATCATTCAGATTTATTTAAAAGTAAAAGACAGAGAATGCCTGGTTTTTTGCAAGGACAAATATATACTTATCCCAGTAAAAGATGGTGTAAAAGGAGAAGACAGTATTTAATGAATTGGATGAATCCAAGGAGAAAGGAAATTGATGATGGTGATTCAAATACAGGAGATAATCCTGCCATTAATGAGGACAGTAAAGATAGTTGTATTCTTAAAGAGGAAACTGCAAAGGTGAGTTAAGAATTTTATTAGAGTTTAATAGCTGAGATAAAAATTACTTTTTAAATTAACTGAAAATTTTTTTGATCACTCTTTTAATGTAGATTTTTCTTGGTTATGTCATACCAGTGATCCATTGTAACTTTAGAGATATATTTTTATCTATGCTTTTATTTTTTTATTCCATGCATTTATGTAATTATTTGTTTTTTGCTTAAATCAAAATTTGGACAATATTTTGTGAAAACACAACTTTTAAATGCTAATGGGGCAATTACTTAATTGCATAATGTGCTTTAGTTACCTTGTTCCCATTGTAGAGTCCTTACTTCAAAATACAATTTTAAAATGTTGATAAATGAAATGTGATGAGTATAAATCTTGCCAGTTGAAGCTTAATATTTGTGGGATGCAGTATTTTATTTTCTTTTGAAATTTAGTGTGAAACTTATTTTAATGGTTTCCCATTTCAGGATTCATGGTATTATGATGATGAGATGATTGAAATGGATGGTTATGATGAGCCAGATCCAGATTCTGACTTTGATTATGAAGATCATTACAGAGGAAGAAGGAAGAAGAGGTCTAATAAACCTGGGGGCAGGGGCAGAGGTGGTCGTACTAGTAATGCTAATTCCCCAAAAGGTGATCTCGAGATACCTGCTAGTGGGGGTCGAGGAGGGCGTGGTAGAAAGAGGGCTTTATTGTATGATATGGACAATGATAAGCCATTTGCTTGTGAATGTAAGTTTTTTGATATTTTTAATTTGTTTTTCTTTTGTCTATTTAAATTTTAAAGTAATTTTTCAATTCCTTAATGAAAACACCAAGGAATTTTTTTTTCTATATGTAAGATATTTTTTCAAAGGTAAGATTTTAAGAAGAACTCTAAAGTTAATTTTGTTTTGTCATATCAAGCTCTGTATTTAGTTCAAGGTAATGATGTTTCAGTCTTCCAATTGTTCCCTTGAATGAGACAGCACCCAGAATCATTATTTTAGTTATAAAGATATAGGTTTGTTAATTTATTATGTAATAATATGCATCATTGTCATCATCTGACACTATAGTTTTTTCCCCCTTCCCTTGACCTTCCCTTGGGACTTCTCAACAAGAATTTTTTTTACACTGTAGGGCTGTTAGCCCCATGCCCAACTCCCTAACTTGAACTTGCTTGGCTCCTATCCTTTGACCTATTTGAGTTGGATGGCCATACCAGGAGTCTAAGCTCCTGACAGCATAGCTTGCTGGGTCATTGGAGCAGGCAAACATTAAAGTGATATAACTTGGGGAGGATTAGCTTTTAAAATTTTAACACTCAAGAAAATTGAAGATTAAATGAGCCAATGATGAAATCAGGCAACTGAGAACTATTCAGACACTCACATACATTTTAAAGCTTTTCCTCTTTGTAATCTTGGTGTTGATTACGTCTTGGTATTATTCTTCACTGTAAGGGCAAAGAGACAATTCAAAGCTTGTACAACATAAACTAGGCTGCCATGTTGAGGTTAGTGGCAGATAAGTTTTACAAGTTTTCATTTTTTACCTTCCCCACCATTTTTGAAGTTTGATTTTTGAAAATTTTGAGTTAAGTTAGACTTTTCAGAGGTCAAATTACTCCTAGCCCTTAAGAATTTTTAAGAAAAAGCATGTATGTGATGTGGCTTCAAATGTAATTGATGTGACTTTAGTAATCTGATGGCTCATTAATTTATTGTTTTTAACAGCCTGTTTCTGGATTAAAACTAGCCAAACTGAGTTTTTATAAGGCTTAATAACTAAGAAAGAACTTAACTGCAAAAATTCATTTTCATTTTAATTTAAATAATGCACAACCCTTTGAAAAATTGTTTATTTATTGAATTGTAAAATCAAATTTTTTCAATTCTTCTTGTAGATTTAATTAAAATAATGACAGCCTTTTGAGTGATTTTAAAGGACGTTTTGGACTAGTACAGTGTATCTCATTGTCTAGTCATTTCTTAAATGTCTTCAAATTAAACTGAAAGAGATAAATGGCATATTAAATAATTTAGGAGTTACAATTCAATGTCTGTTCCAGCATTGTAATTTGGAAATAATATGATTCAAGTGCTTTCTTGTTTGATGGAATTATTGTTAGAATTGAAGGGTTAATCTTGTCGTGATCAACAAATTATTAACTCCAAAAATGGTTTCGTTATTCCTACAGAAACCTTAAGGCTTTCATTTTGGCCCAATTTAGGTTTTATATATATTTTTTTTACAAAGCTTAAAGGTTTTAGCTTAATTTATTCTACTATTACACATTTTCAATTTAATTTTTTTATTAGTTATATAGTTCATAATCCATTTTTGGTTTTTATTTGTCTGGGTGTTTATTGTTAAAGATAAATATTTATCATTCGATAAACTATAGAGTAAAAATTAGCAGTTGAAGAGTTTTAAAAAGAGCCTATAATTCCCAATAAACGTTGTTATGGAGTGTACTTCACACCAGTTGTCCGTTGCGCACATTTTCTTTCTTTTTTTCTATTTTTAATGTTACAGGGAAAATGACTATCACTTAGTGGGGGATCGATACACTCATCGAAAGGGGCACAGTAGGTACAAAAACAATTGACGATTCAAATGGAGGGTGACTTGTCAGACTATTTTTTTCCAATAAAATAAAATAATTAATAAAAACTTTAAATTTTACCAAAGTTAAAAGAGAGCTCTGCTACCGGTAAGAATCTCGAATTTCTGCCATTTAAAACTCAAAAGCAAAAGATAACTATTGTTTGGTTACCTTAAACATTCAAAATCAGTTTTTTGCGAATTCACAATCAACATTTTTAGCCATTGAAGATCATATTTATCTTTTGCTTTGTGTATTATATTTTGGGTTCTTTTTCGACCTCTTTAATTGTGCCAGGATGCTTTTTAACCTGCTTTCCTGTTTCCTTCCAAAGGGCTGACGTGTTTTGATAGCTTTGCGGGGATATTTTATTCTGTAAATTTTTTAACCGGGGCGATTTTTAACTAAATAGTTTTTATAAAAATATCACTGCTGCTCTCTTTCAAATTACAAGTAACATTCTTTTCCTGTTATTTTTGTTGTTCTTTTGATTACTAGGCAGTTCCGGTCAACATTTTTCGAAGAATCCTCGTCCAAACCTTTTTTTTGGACAAGATACGAGTATATTCTGTTATTTATTTCAAACATGACTCGAGCGGCGTAATGGTCAAAAGAATAACATTACTAACATTCGGGGTAACATCGTCAATATTCATTAAAAATAGGGTAACAAATCTAACACATTGTGTTAAAACTTGCTAACAGTTGGATTTCTGTGGCTTATTCTTTAGCCGAGTATTCGGAAAGTCATTATAAGTATGAAAGTAATGACGGCAACCAAAACAATACCACCACCACCAATAATAATAATAACAATAATTATGAAGCTCCCAGGGTGCAGGCTGACTTTCTTCGGGAACTGGGAATTCTTTTGTTGTGTGACTCCAACTCAAATGAATTCTCCTACAGAATACATTAAACAGTGGTTCTAAACAGTCTTCGAATCTCGCTTCTCCATAATATGGGTTTCCATCTCTTTATCGTATCGAATTTTGTATCACTGACGACTTACATAGCTTGGGGCTGACACAATACTCTTGGCCGTTATTGTCCTAGTTGAAACATCACTTCAAAATTAGCTCCCGTCCATTTAACATGCTATATTTTTCGGACTATAAGACCTGAAATTTAGAAACGACTTATTGAAGGAAAATATATTAATTTTTCCTTCGGACCCAAAATTTGATTTCATTTTTCTATGTAAAAATACGGTAATAATTGTGTCATACGATGTCCCAGAAGACTATAGATAGTAAAATCGGTGGTGGAATGAAGCTTTTTATCAAAATTAAAATTAAAGAGGCACGGTAGAGCATCGCCCATTAAGGTAAGAATAGGACTCTTTTTCTTTCTTCCAATTTGGCGATGATCTCCTGTCTCCTTCCCTCTTCTCACTTCCTTATCAATCCGATTTTTTCCCTAATTATTATTATAATTGTTGTTGCTATGGTTAGTACTTCTACCATTGTAATTGACATTAGATCTCTTTCCCCCTTCCCACTTATTATTCTTTCGAATCAGCCCTTTGGTAATTCTATTCATCTAAGGTGAGTTTGAAAACTTCCCATTCACCTGTGTTCAACCAAAATCAATTTTCTGCCCCAAATTTAAAATTTTTGTAGGACTATACTCAGCTTTTTTCATATAAACTTGTTGCTCTACTCGATATCATTTCTTCCATTCTTTATTAGCTCTATATACGAAGCATTTAATTTAATCTTAATCAAGAATTCTTGATTAAGTAGTAAAAACTGGGAAACCGGTCGACACGCCACCATTTGACGCGAATAATCATAGCATTGGTTCTTCTTTTCTTCTTTATTCAAATACTAATACTTATTTATCAATTATTCTCAGAATCATTCGTAAAATTAGGTCGTAAAATTCAGGTTTTTAGTCGACATTAATAATGATGCATATAATAAAAATAATAAATCGTGCACCTGTTAGGTTGCGGAAGTTACGTCGCCGACAAATATCTGTGGTTACAATAACAATATATAATAGTTATCCATTTAATTTTAGGCATTTATTTTAAAAATACTTTTGCTTAACCGAATTATGAAAAAGAACCGGCTCAACAGTTTTATAAGAGACTATATTAAATAAAGAACGGTTAAAATTGATTGAAAAATTTTTTACTTTTCAATTGTCAAACGTAAATTTTTCCCCAGTTTAGTTCCAATTAAGGGTCTTAATGGTTTTAACCGACTGGGTTTTGTGAGAACCAGGTCTTCGTTTTTAATTTAAACTCCCCTATAATGCAATTTTTTTTCTTTGTAAGAAATCATCTCTTTCTGCTTACTAAAATTTGGCGAATGGCTTGATGTCAAATATTGAATTAATTTTTTATTATATATTTCATAGAATTATAGAAGTCTTTGTGAATGTGATTTTCACAATTGTTAACAATTTTTATTCCTCTTTTTCATTGGAATTTTTTTCCCTAAAAATTGTAGTCGTTTAATTCGTTTCTTTGTCTCTTGTAAATACGTCTCCTGTGATGATGTATCGATCTTTAATCTCAGTGACAGTTGTTTTTAAAAACCTTAGGTTTCACATTGACAGGCAAAAGGTTAAAATTGACAATGTCTGAAGCTTTTAACAAGTAATTTTTTTCCCAAGTCTACTGAGACTTAATCTGTCAAACAACCATAGGCTTTACCTTAGAGGTTTGTTTTCAGTGTGCAGCGCTCGGTATAAAACCCGCCCGGGATTGACCTACCATTACACTCACACTCATAAGGAAACTAAAGAATGCGACGTACCTGCAGTGGATTGTGGTGAGAACAGTATGGAAAGAGGCTCGCCCAAACAGAGTATAATGACTCCTGCTCCTCCGCCGCCAACTGTAGCACCCGTGCACATGGTGCCTACATCGATGCCTATGCCTTCAGCTGGAACACCTCTGGATTCTTCTGGGCCTCCAGGTTCGGGGACAGTTTCAGGAGAGTTACCTCACATTCCTTAAAGTACCCGGTATGCTCTCACTTAACGCGCCGCTGCTGCTTAATCTTTTTTTGATAATTTAAGCGCGTTTTTTTCGCGTTTTTTTCTTTTAAGCCATAAAATTCAGGTGATTATTTGTGTCTTGAACACTGTAATTATCTCTATTTTGGACGAGAAATAATCCTCATTTGAGCATCATTTTGTAATTTATTATATTTTAACGCGCTTAAATTTTCCTGCTTTTTCTTTCTGCTTTCCTTGGCTATTTACTTTTTTTAACTTTTAGATTTATGCACTAATATTTTTATTTATTTTTGGGTTTGGTATTTGGTATAGTTATAAGTTGCGTTTATTATGTCACTGTTATTTTCATCTGCGTATATCGGTCTGTAACTTTGAGAGGGACTTCTTCTCAACCGAAAATGTGTTATTTGGTGCTCAATCGCAGTTTCTCAGGACCAAATACACGAATTCTTGTAGCAGCTCACATTGTCGTACACTTACTTTATTATTGTTTCCTCAAAAGACCATAGCCTGCAATGCAATTATCTTTCCTATCTGTAACTTTGAGTGAAGCTTCTCAAAGACCGTCCAGCTGGCTTTTTTTCCCTCGTGAACTACTGTCCCTCGCATCTACTATAATTGTTTAAGTTGTAGTTGATATGTTGAAAAATTTTTTACTTTACGAAGTCAAATTTAAATTTTTCCCCAGTTTACTTCCAATTAAGTTTTTTTTTGAGAAAAGATTTTTTTTTTAAACGAAGTTTGAATATTTTATGAAATTGGAAAGCCTATTTATTTGTGCTTTCTAAGGCACGGCATTTAAGGCATTTTTTATTTGTTTTACTGGTTAATTAAATTCCTTTTATTTTTATTTTTTTATGTTTTAACATGTTACACCAAAGCTCTTTCACAAAAATTTGACGACTTTGAATAAGTTTTAAACCAGGGGCTTAAATAAACAAAACCAAGATTTTAGGACGATATGATTTTTCTAATAAGATCTGGGCTGACAATTGTTATAACAGTAGTTCGTTTGTACGCGTAAAATGAGTGAATTCCTATACAATTTTGGTCTTTATCAATTCATCGGAGGTTATGGAAAGGAAAAAATAAACTTGTGATGGTTTTATTTTTTATAAATAGCTTTTTGAGTGCTGACTGGAATCCTTTACTAGTACAATCTTTATGTTGTTGTTCCTCTGATGATACGAACAAAGACTAAAGTGTAAAGATGGGAAGAATCGGCATTATTTGTGTGGTAAGTTCAGTAGTGATAAAAACGGGAAGAGAACTCTTCACTTTTAATACTAACTCAACTGCTTCAGATTTTTCCTTTTTTGTGTAGAAAAACAAAAAAAAATTTAATAGCACCTCTGTAGGAATTTGCCCATTCAGAGTTTTCGAAGAAGCACTTAATAATGAGTACTATTTTTTTTGAACTCATGAAGGAGGCTTTCGTCGAAGGCGCTCTTATAATCAGGGTAAATATTTGCCCCAAAATAATGGAAATTCCTCGGTAATATGATATTATTGCTTAAATGGCTAATGTTAAACCTTTGCCAGTTTTTTGTTCAGGCTCATTTGTTGTAATAATTTTCAATTTCTGTAAATTCCCCTTAATTAAAGGACATATGGACCTTGCGTATAACTGCTAGAAATACCCAAAATTCCTTTTAAAATGTGCAGTTTGGGCAGAATTAACCAATGAGTTAGATGGCGAACTATACGAATGAATGAGAGCAGTGGCAGGAAGTGAGGCTTAAATTTTACACTAAAAATGGAAATGTCTTGATAAGTCTAGTGTCTAAGCAATATAACTGATGAACTCGTATTACACGGCAAATGGTAAAAGGCTCCCGTAAGAGGTATGGTATGCAATAATTGCACGATTCACTGAAAACCACATTGTGACTTTTCATTTTAAATTAGAAGGTAAAGTCGTGTTGCAGGGTAATATTTTGAATGTAATGAATAATTTTTTAATGACTGAAATTTGGTTAAAATTATTATTATTAAAATTTTGGAAACAGTTATGGAATGTAGTACTTTAATAAAAATGTCTTTCTGTTTGCTTGAACTGAGAACTAAATATTTTGTTTGTTTGTTAATTTTATTCGTGTAGAGCTCTTTTGCTTATCGCTCGTGCTTTGGTTGGCATTTGCTTCATTTGTCCTGTCCTTTTCTTTCCTTTCCGTAAAACTCTCGACACAAAAACCTTACTACTGGAAGACTCCTTATCCTGAGTTTCACAGTAAATTAGTGAATTTAGATTAATGGTTTTGAATTGTGGTATTGTGAGAATTTTTATTATTTCTCTTTAACATTTGTTTGAATTGAGCTTTTTTGGGTGGTGGTTTTAAAAAGCATTTTTTCTTTAACCGAATAAAGACTATAATTTTTATGAACAGGAGGTAATCGCCGCGGTCGTCAGAATTCAACTCTTATGTCCGGTCCTCCCGTAAGTGTATCGTCTGGGTCAGTTCTGCCTAAGCCAGTTCCTTCTGTAGCACCTATAGAAAGTAAGAAAGAGGTTAAAGATGAGAAACCTGCATCTTCTCCTGCTCCGAAAAAAGAGAGGGAAGAGGCACCAAAGGTTAGTTTTGATTGTTGTTTCTCTTTCTTAAAAATAGATGTATTTAGGGGGCTATTCCGGCAGGTTTTTTATTTTTCTGAACAAAGCCACAGACGCCTTGACAGTTTGTTTTAACATCATTATAATTTTATTAAAATTGCTTCTCGGCATGCCTATTGAGGCCAGTTGTTGTTTCAAATGTTTACTTTTTCTCGAGGAACCGTTTTTATAGTCGTGAGTGTTTGTCTTAAATTCAAGTGAAACGTTGCCCTCACTGTGTTTTTTATCCTTTATTTTTATTAGAAACGTTTTATTTTTATTTCACCAAACTCTTAATAAAAGGACATTTTTAACTTAGCTTTTAGTGTGCATTGCAGATGTGTTGTGCATGGTGTACGCGTGCTTTCATTATGGCAGCTACGTGTGTACAACCGTTTTTACATTTTTCATTTTTCTTTATATCTCTTCATTCAGAAGCACGCTTTTCAATTTTATTTACCTTTGTTAATTGTTTAACAAGCCATAGTTTTAACCTGTTACAATTATTTTGCGGTGAAATTTTTCATTCGGAATTTCTGTTTTGCGGCTTCAAAGGGCGAGCCTTTGAAAGAAGAATTGCTTTGATTCGGCTGAATGTGGCATATTAATTTAGAAGACACTGTTGTAATGTGACTACCTTTTTCCTTTGACCAGTCCTTGAAAACAACCTCACAACTAATGCCACGTGCCTAATACCTCCTCAAGTAACTACTCTCTCTAAATCAATATTTAAAAGCTAACCACCCTTATCAACAACTCTACGAAAAAATTTTCAGAATTTCTCTCCCTACATACTTTTCCTTAAATACGCGAGTTAGATTTCTGTACTTTTTTCCTTTCCTCTTCTAAACTAACCAAATTGTGTAAATTTCTTTGTGCAGTCCAGCTATGACATTCGATCTGTCAATGGTCAAGTCTATTACCTGTTATATTATGCTTGATTTCACTTTTGGGAATCTTCAGAAAATTTATTTTGCACTACTCATCCTGGTTTATCTAATTATAACAAACTATCAGGTTGCCCGACAGGCATTAATACATCAATAATTACTTACGGTTTTTTAATAATTTACGTGTTTCTACAGATCATTCTGGCTGAATTTATAAGCCTGCTTACTAAAGTTGTCCTTTTGGGTCTCTTGCTTTTTCCTACATCATTTTTCGTACTTCCGCCTCAACTGTTGTACTCTTGTTATACATTTTTTTGTTACAGTAGTCTCTTCATCAATTTTACGCTTTCCTTCCACTTGGGTAAAATTTTTGTTAACTTTAAAATTTCAGATGGATCAAATGAAGAAGTCAGCTTTGCCAGATGATAAAGCCAGGGTGGCCGCATCTCCTTACTGCGATTTTTGTCTTGGAGACTCTTCAGAAAACAAGAAAACCAACGCGCCAGAAGAACTAGTATCTTGTTCGGATTGCGGACGATCTGGACATCCAACTTGCTTACTGTTTACCCAAAACATGATTGTATCTGTGAGAAAGTATCGATGGCAGTGCATAGAGTGCAAATGTTGTTCCGTGTGTGGGACTTCTGATAACGATGTAAGTTCCGATTTAATATAGAATAAAATTACGTAGAGGAAAATAAAGAAAAGACATATTTGGTTTTTGTCTTAATTCCTTAATATTAGTATTTAGTATTATCTGCAATTTTTTTTGCAGGACCAGTTGCTGTTTTGCGACGACTGCGATAGAGGTTATCACATGTACTGTCTGACCCCTCCTTTAATGTCACCTCCTGAGGGATCTTGGAGTTGCGGCCTTTGTCTTGTCGAATTTCACCACCGTTCCAAATAGAATGAACTTTTTTTTGTTTGTTCTTTATATGTACGAATGCATTAATTTTTTTCCTCCTTTTTTCGTTTAACAATTTTTTCTGTAATAAGTTTTCCAGTAATTTCTTAAACAAGTGAGTGAATTGAAAACAAAATTTTTTAAATAAAAGTGTGAAAAAAAAATCGTTATTTTACTTATCAACTATTCATATTTAGTTGTTTAAAACTGGAGTTTCGTTTCATTTGCTTATTTGAATAATTTATTTTTTTAAATCTTTCTTCTCATTAATTATATTTCAATACTTAACAACACATCAATGTACACATCAACATGTGATCTTTTGATTTTACTTATTACTAATAACATCGGTAACATCCACTAATTACTCACGTTCAGATAAGTCAAAAGATTTCGATGATTCTGGTGTTTTCAAGTACGATTGAGTTGAGTTGTAGCCAAGGTTTTTACTCTGGGATATAACGGGATATAGGAAGGAAGAACTTCCCTGGTCAGGCGCTTTAACCATTCAACCACACGGCTCCCTCGATATTTTTAAGTTTCGTCAAGTCAGTTTTTCCGATTGATAGAAACGCATAATATCGCCTAGTGAACTAATAGTCACCTCGAAAGCCAATACCACTATTTCACCAACATTGAAAAAATAAGAATAGCTAGCGTTATTTTCTAGTGGCAAAAGCGGTTTAAAAGCGTACCAACAAAAAATTATCAGCCAAAGCCTCACCGTTCTAAATTATGAAAAGTTAGCCTTGATAATTTCTTAGGATGTTACATAAAGGAAGTGATGAGTTAGCCCTGTGGTATAAAAGAGTCATGGCGTTAATCTAAATTGGGTTTTAGGAAAAAATGCTAACTAATATTGTTTAAACTTTCGCGACCAGCCAGGTAGTATATACTGTTGTTTTTTAAGTAAGTACCGTTTTGAAATTAAATAAAGACGTGCTAAGATATGTTAATAATTTCATTTTAACATGGAAGCCTGTACCTTAATCTACTTTTCAAAATAATTCCCGCCTATATTGAGGCACTTGTCACAGCGTTGTACCAGTTTTTTGATGCCCTCCTCATAGAAGTCTGCCGCCTGACTTGTTAACCACTGCATCACAACTGTTTTGACTTCGTCATCGTATTGAAGACGGAAAGTCATCCCGCAACGACGAAATCCTAAAGCGTCAGTTTTCTCTCACCTTACTGTCCACTTCCTGCACCAAATTTCGTGAACCATCCGTGAACTCCACAGATCTCACGATGAATATCGATCGCTTTTAGGCCTTTAGCACTAAGAACTCATGTAACAGTCCGTGCTTCACAGTCAGTGGGACTAAAGATTATCGGAGCCATTTTAAACACTCAGTACACAACATAAACAAGGAAGAATTAGACTGTAACGGCGTCAGTGCGTAGGCAACAGATGTAGGTACCCAGTGAGCATGCCCGCATGAACGCAGGCCCGCCGCGCTTCCACCTCGGTGTGGCAAAACGGTACTTACTTAAAAAAAGCCTCGTACCAAGTATATAAACTCGTGTTTTCTTTACCACGGAAACGGTCCCGAGAATTTAAATATTATAATAATATACCAAATATTCTATTTTTTATAAGTAACAATATAAAAAACCATCACAACTACATATTTAAAAGTATCTTAGAGAAATAAATGTTCTCTTCTGTACCTTTGTATCAAAACGATCCTGGGTCATGATTCTGTGCACCACTGGAAACTTCGTGTCACAGCTTCTTTCCATTTTAAATGCCTTAAATCACGATCTAGAAAAAATAAACGATAAAAGTGATAAATACGTAAAAATAAGTTTTGTTTTTAAGAAATTACTAATAATGTGTTTAAAAAGGTTTGCTTAGATAGAACAAAACCTGGGAAAAAGGCTGATGGAATAATTATAACAAAAATCTGCAAATAAACAATGCAATTCTGACATTGATTGCAAATTAAATGTTTGGGACTGGTTTTTAAAGTAATATGTTCAAAACGTATTTAATGGAAGGCCGAAAAATAAATCGACCATACAGATATATATATCATGAATACACTTTAACGAACCTTTATCAGAAATTGAAGGCAGGAAAATTTTGTTAGGAGGCGGCGACATCTGACTGAAATTACAAACATTTATTCCTTCAGCACTTCCTGCAGCAAACGCTACTCCTAATGCTGTCATCTCACTATTTCTTGGTCGAACTAAAATAAAAATTGGTATTCAAGCAAAAGTGCCAGCAAAATAATTTGAAGTCGAGGTCACAAACCCTATAAATATTGTATAGCATTTATTTACTATGTAAAATTTCACGGTCTGTCATACAATACTTTGGGATAAGAGAATAAACTTTGATAATCAAATATGAAACATGTATAGTCAAATCCCGTTCTTGCTCGTGCAAAAAATTTAGAACCTGTGTTCACTTTTCTATGTAACACAGGCTCTCTTTTACTGCTATTCTTACTTTATTATTCTTATCTGTGGTCCCATCTGTTGGGTAAAACAAATTTGTCTGTATATTTTTTTTATTTATTGTCCGAAATTGCCTTCTCGGCTTTCATCGGGCATTGACATGACCTTACACACATACATATGTAAGTTATACACTGTAACACATATCACATTGTTCTTATATTCTGTTTTTTTATTAAAATGCTCTTCATAGTCAGGGAGATAGATGTCCACGCCGTCTTGGACTGGAGCATGTTCTCCACTATGCTCCAGTATCCAATTCTGCCTACTTTTTGTCTGAGATGGGCCCTCTCGTCTTCCCAATGAGGACACTCATCCCAGACGTGCTCCGGTGAGTCTTCTACGCAGTTGACACAGAAAGGATTTTCCTTTTTAATAGACTGCAGGTATCCTCCGAAGGGGCCGTGTCCAGTTAAAAACTGGGTAATTGCCCAGTCCACTTCTCCGTGTTTCCTAAGGTACCATTTTTTAAGTAGTACAAGTTTCCGAGTTCGCTGAACGATTTAAGTTCGAGCAGCCCATCTTCTTTCTCACTGTTCTAAAGATTTCCATCTCGCCTCTCGTTTATTTGCCGTTGTGTCTTCCTTCAAGCCGACAGATTCCAAAATGAGAAGGTCGATGGGGATCATACGGGACAGGACCAAGACCGCGTCGGTTGAGACTGTCCTGTAGGCTTGGCACATGTACAGCCCGATCTTCCGTTGTTCTCAACCCAGTCTTTGGATGTAGGACTTCTCTTCTACTACAAAGGGTCCCCATATTGAGGCTGCATACAACAGGATGGATTCCACAACATTTTTGTAGAACCGGAAGATTCCTCTGCCGCAGGTTTCTCACGATTATACCCCAGTTGGCCGAATTAAAGACATTCTTTACATCAAGTGTTACCAAGATGCAAATACCTCGGGCCGCAGGTTTCTTTTTGGCCTCCAAGCGAACAGTTTCTGCTACGAGATTCAGGCCGTCACAAGTACTCCTGCCTCTCCAGAATCCAAACTGGTTTGGGGAGAGACCATCGCCGTCGGCCAGACTCTCTCTGAGTCTCGCACATATGAGTCTCTCGAACAGTTGGCCCCATTCATCGAGGAGACAAACTGGGCGGTACTTCTGTGAATCGTCCACTCGCTTTTTGGCTTTCGGAATAAGGACCACCCTGGCCCTTTTCTAAAGTTTTGGGAATTCGCTTCTCTGCAGCAGGTTGTTGTACACGTTCAGAACAATTTTAGGCTCCAGGTCCGCAATTTTTTTTAATAATGGCTGATGGGATGCCATCCGGGCTTGAGGCCTTTCTTGCCCCTGTTTCCTTTACTGCCCTTTCCAGCTCCGCTACGCAGAACGGAGTCCCGTTTTCAATGCTGTTTTCTTCCAGACTTTCACCTGACGGGATTCCTGGAGGGGAACAGGTCTTGTATAATAGACTTCTCTAGCCCAGGTTCCAGTTTTGGGGGATGATGGCCGATCCTCTTGGCCACTATTTTGTAAGTCATCCCCCCAAAGATTGTCCTCTACTTCTCTGCATAGCTCCTCCCATTCTTTCCTTTTAGTGTTTTTAACCTTGCGGACCAGATGATGCTTCTTATCGGTATCTTCCTTCTTCGCTCTTTGCAGCTCTTCCTCAGAAAATGTCTTTCGAGATCTCAGTCTGGTAAGGGTCCTCCGAGCTCTGATGCAGTCCTTCTTCAGTGTCTGCAAGGAGCCATTCCACCAACAGCACTTAGTTTTTTTTTAAGTGACTTACGCTCTGGAATAGCTGATTCACAAATGTCATATGTCTGCTTTACAAGGCTTTCGGGAGTGCCATCGGCCATGGCTCCTTCGTCAATCCGTTGGCGGAGTTTACTTTTTAATATTTTTTTTTCATTCAGTCTCCGCACATCCCAGCCCTTCTGCTCAGCTTGATGTTGTAGAGTATTTACCCCGTTTTGAATACAGATCTCGATATAATTGTGATCACTTAGAGTTTCTGTGTCCAGGACTTTCCAGGTAGATCTGGAAAGCAGACGCTTGCAGACCTCTCTGGAACGTTGGCAAGCTTCCATCGCTCAACAGGTACCCAGTTCATGTTTGGCCGCCACCTCGAGTACTGAAGTTCCTCTCTTGTCCAGATATGCTGCTCCTGCCGCCGGAATTTTGGCGTTGAAGATTCCAGCCAATAAAGTTTTCATACGACGGTGCCGTTCAATTGTCTCCTCTGTTTCCATCAGGATGTCTTGTGCCTCCTCAACCGTGATGTCGGGCGAGATGTACACGCTAATTACGAGAATTTCTTCTATTATTGCCTATACGTGACTTTTTCCAGCTCCCATTTTTCCGACTGATATTTGGTGGTTCGTGAGCCATATGGAGGTTGATCCATTTTTGGAGGAGATCCATCTGGGGGATTCCGTCCTGGATTTATTTGGTTCGGACGCAATCACGATGTCCCAAGCTAGTCGTTTGGCTTCATTCTCAAGAGCATCGTGGGCTGCTCGTGCTCGATTCAGGTTAATTTGCATGATTCTGAGCATTTTTACGGCTGAAGTTTCGGTCTCATACTTCTGCGACAAGTTGGGAATACTTGGGGCATCTAAAACTATCCGCCCTGTGCCCCGATCCATTACAAATGAAGCATCTTGCTTCTCCAATCCAATCTTTAGCAATGTGCCCGATTTCGCCACATTTCAGGCAGCGGATACCTAATGCAGGTGGATTTTTGCACTTGAAGCGTTGGTGTCCATAATCCTGACATTTACCGCAGAATGCAGGTTCTACTTTTTCGAAGATCGTGCAGTGCGTCCAACCCATCTTTATCTTTGTCCTATTAATTATTTCCCTCGCCTTTTGCTCCGGGAGAGCAGCAACCACGGATTGCTCGCCGTGTCAGGTTTTTCAGATATTATGTACCTTGATTTCGGCAGGTCCGCATTTTGTTTCTCGGAGGAATGTTTCGATTCATGTCTTTTTTGACAATTTTCTTCTCTACTTCTGGAGGTGATTTCTCCAGCCGATTTCACCTTATTCTGTCTGTATCGATTGAATAAGTTTTTCCTTATTCCCAACCCTGTCTTCTTTTACAATAAGTTTTACCCCTTCATTTGCCTTTTTTTGATGGCCTGGACTGTAACGCCGGCTTCCTCGAGTTCATTTGATTTTTCATTTCGGCGACTATCTGGGCGAAGGTGGTTTCGCCTAAATTTTGCGGGTTGATGAAAATTGTATAATAGATATCGTCTTCCTACCTTCTCTCCCTACGACTTGCTCTCTGCTTGTTCCCTGTCCTGTAGTGAGTTGAAAGTTCAGATGATCATCTTTGATACCAACGTCCAGAAGCTTTCTAACTCTTTTAGGGGAGCTGTTCCGAGGAATGGACAAGACAGAATCTTGGACATTGTGTTTAAGTAATTTGTTCCTAATTTGAGTTATGATGTTCCTCCATTCAGCAGTTCCGGAAGTTCCTTCGTCGATTCTTGGCAGTCCCACTATCATTAATAGCCCCTTGCTATTGACTTCTTCGTCTTCCGACCCTTCGTCCACGATACGCTCAGCTGTGTAGATCTGAACGATCTTGCCAGGAGCGGGGGTTTCTTTCAAAATATTTTTTGACGGAGAGAATTTGGGCACCAAGTCTTCTTAAAGTTGACTTTGATTTTCCGTCATCTTCCGAATAAATGAAAACATGGTTTTTATAATCTAGTTCCTAGGACAGGAAATCACAGCCACAGTTATAGTTTTCCTGAAGACTTCCTCCAGCCACTCCATTTCTAGGACCTCTACCAGTTTTTCTTCCGTCATGTTGGGCGAAATTTTGCTCCAAATAGCGCTGGATGCCCTTTCTGCTTTTGACTGGTTGATGTTAGCAGTTTGAGTGGATGCGTCCACCATTCTTGTGGATCTAATCCTTGGCTCTTCCAATTTTGCTTTCTTAAGGCTGGGGCCGTATTTACCAAGTTTGGCGTTTGAAAATACGGCCTGAACCGAGTTTATGAGTTTTAGAACTCCGCTCCGTAACTCTTTTTTTGCTGTGGGGCAACCCATCAGGGTTTCTTCTACCCCTTCTGCTACCTTCATCATAGTGTGAATCTCAAACAGTTCTCGACGTAGTTCCTCCGATTTTCCTCTTTGTGCTCCTACCTTTGGTTACCTTTGTGTTCTCCAGGGAGACAGGGCCTTTGTAAGGAGATCTCTGCAGGGTCTTTTTTGGACGGAAGGGTTCCGGCGTCCGACATCCCCTCAGCCAGTCTCGCATTGGATCCTTGGGCTACTTTGGGGCGGTCTCACAGTTCCCATCTCCTTGAGGTGTGTCCATGGAAGCTAGGGGATTTTATATTCCCCTCAAATCCCGCTGTTAGTGTAAATACAAACGATCTTGAGACTACACGAAGGTACGAGGAAAAAGACGCGAACGTTCAACAACTCAAGTAGTAGTCGCGACCTTGAATTTCCTAACGGGTTTTGTCAAAGCAGGAGAGTGAAAATTTCACTCACCAACACGCCTACCGCCTTAGTTTATTACGGAAAGTCTTTACACACTGTCCGAAAAACTGTTCCAACGGATATTTTAATTTTCTAGAAATTTGGTATGTAAAAATTTATAAATTAACACGCACGGTTTTCCGTTAACTTGTTTGTCTCGATCAACCAGAACCCGAACTTGACTGTATACTAATTATATTAAAAGCTCAGTGAATTTAAACAAAATCGCCGACCGCTGAAATGTGTCGAAACATCCTTACCTACTGGAATCCCTGCCAAATCAGCTTGCAATTGCATTAATAAATTATTTTTCGTCATTCCCCCGTCGACCAACAATTCTTTTAATACAAAACCGCAGTCTTTCTCCATTGCTTCTAGAACATCTCTCGTTTGAAAGCAAACAGCTTCTAGTGTAGCTCTGAGAAGGTGACTATCTTTAGTACTTTCGCTTAAGCCCACAATAACCCTAAATGATAAATTAAAAATTATCGGATAAAAAATAATACTTAATACCGCACATAATTAGCATTTAAGTTCATTGTATTGTTTTAACACATAAATATATAAAAAAATTGAAAATTATTACAAGTTAAAATGTAAAAAAAAACAAAATTAATCTTTCGCTTGGCAATTTGTCCGGCCACTTTTAATATTGATTAATTAAAGTTAATAAAATTTTACAAAGGGGTGATGTGAAAGTTTTGCAATACTTTAAATTTTTTTAACTTAATAAACTAATTTTTATTGCACTCCATAATACCCTGAATCCAACCATGGAGTCTTAGTAATTGTAGTACTTGGAAGAATCAAACAAAAGACATGGATGGTTTGATGCCTGTCTATCTCGTACAACTACTAACATTAATTACAAGGTAAAGAAAACGGCGACCTAGCCCGCTGCGAAAGATAAAGCAACTCTGTTACAACTTTAGCGCGTTTCAATTGATGAGATGTTTCCCAAGGTGTCCTACACGTATTCCCCAAGGGTACCGAGAAGTTTGGATATGGTATGATCTGCAATGGGCTTTACTTAAGCCTGGTGAACAGATAGTTTGAAAACAAACTTCATAATTACAAAAGAGGCACAAAGAGGCAGGAAATTTGAGAAACCCTGATCTAAGGGTGCGATATGATTTCCATTAGATTTCGCACAGCAACTACGAGGTCGAGCTAAGAGTAGTATGTGCTTGAGCTAAAAACTACACCTATAAAACTTCCAAAAGCCATATCAGTAGTCATCTTTTCATCTTTAACCATAAAAAGAGATAGAGAGTACGAGTAAGTTACGTCGTTAGTCTTCAGTAATATTCACGGCGCAACTGATGAAAGAGCCCACGTAAGGCCGGTTTTACAAGTGAACTTGATGATAAATCTATGGGAATCTTCTCATTGCAAAAATTTTTCAGTCTCCCTCATTTTAAAATGGTGATTCAAAACTCCAAAACACGACATGCACAAGAGCCGATAAAAAAGTGCCAAACGTTTCGACAACGTATAAGCTGTTGTCATCGTCAATGGTAACCGTCTACTGAGTGTTTTTTGCAAGGCCAAATGGATAAAATATATAGAAAGACGGTCAAACACGGAAAAAAATGAATTAATTTAAAAAGAAGGACCATGAAAAACCAAAAAAATTGTACATTTTGTATATAGCTCGACAATGAGCGGCCACGACAGTTTAAAAACATTGTTACAAATTTACAAACCCTCTTGCATCTTGTTGCCAATAAGGGGCATATAACCCTGAAAAGGCAGGAACGAAGTAAACATCGTTTGTTTCCTTTACGGCTTCGGCGACCGCTTCTGCAGATATCACGTCATTCAAAACCCCCAAATTGTCCCTAAGCCAATTTAAAGCAACACCAGCGACAGCGACAGAGCCTTCAATCGCATATATAACCGGCGCATTCACCCCCATTTTAAAAGCAACAGTTGATATCAATCCGTGTTTAGAATTAACTTTTGTACACCCTGTATTACATAGCAGAAAACATCCCGTTCCATACGTGTTTTTGGCCTGGCCCTTCTCCAAACACATATGACCTAAAAGGGCCGCCTGTTGATCTCCGAGGCACTGTAGAAATAAATTAAACAACGACGTGAAAAAACTAATGTTATATTAGCCGCACAAAAAGAGAATCAATTATTATTGAAAAAAATTAACAAAGCAAAAGCGAATGAGGCAAAAGTTGATTTCACTCACTTACTCTGAAGTCTATTCTTTTCTGATTTATTGCATTTAATGTATTTCCACTCACCCCGGATATGGGAATCCCTTTCAACGGTCCACTAGCTATTAAACCGTATATCTCAGACGAACTTTTAATTTCCGGAAGCCAATGCGAGTCAATTTCAAAAAATGTACACAAGTCCATATCCCATGTTAATGTGTCAAGATTCATAAGTAACGTGCGTGAAGCATTCGTACAATCTGTTAAATGTCGTCCACCATTCTTCCCGCCAGTTAAATTCTAAAAGAAACAAAAAAATTACTTTTTTATTCTTTGAAAATTAATTTTATAGCACTATTAAAAAATCTGACAAAGTTATTAGTTTGAACTTTAAAAATGAATTAATTAATGGGAGATTTAGAGGTATTTGTAGTGACTATGACTTTATGATGCTCAGAATTTGTTTACTTCACATTATTTTTAAAAATTAATGCAGACTTGTTTCAAAAAACAATTCATGTCATTTAATAAGCCCAAAGGCTTTGATTTTATTATGTAAAATAAGAAGTAATTGTTTAGGGAAATATACTTACAAACAGCAACCAAGAATCAACTGTACCCAAACAAAGTCGATTGTCTGAAGCTGCATCTTTCACCTGTTGAACATTCTCCAAAAACCATTTAAACTTAGGAGCACTAAAAGTTGGAGATAATGGAAGTCCACAAATTGGCTTCCAGTAGTCAGGATTTTTACTGGGTAATTTTTCACACAATCTAAGCACAATATTCTGGGTCCTCATATCAGACCAAACTAAAATAAAACAATGATATCAAGGTCTAAAAATTAGAGTACAAAAAAATTCTCTTTTCAGAACAAGAAAAAAATTTTTTAAACTTACCCAAAGCATTATACAAAGGTTCCCCAGTTATTCTATCCCAAGCAATGGCAGTTTCTCTTTGATTTGTTACACCTATAGTCACCAAGTCAGATGGCTGTATTTCTAAACTGTTTAATTTTTCTAATATTTTTTCAATGCACTGATTAACTATTTCCATGATTTCCACAGGATCTTGCTCCACCAGACCTTCTCCATGGTAAATGCTCCTCAATGGAATTTGGTGTAATGTTATAATTTCTGAAGTACGGGGGCAAAACACTATGAAACGAATACTGCTTGTCCCAGCATCAATGGCACCTACTAATGGGCCAAATCTCCCCTTTGCATCAGTCATAACTAAAAATAAGTCAATTAAAACACATGTGAACTCTATGATACTGCACTGGTAATTTTATAAATCCTTTCCTTATATACAAAGAGCATATATCAATAATAGAGGTGGCCCACATTTTCGCACATTTAAATTCTATGTTATAGAAATCTTAATAAATAAGTAAAAAAAAGGTGGTATTGAAACAATTCTTGACAAGTTCATATAGGAAAAAACACTTGAAAGTACCTAATACGCCTCTTTAACTTCATTAAAACAAGGTTCAAAAGCGTTCAACATTTCATGTATATCAAGGCTGAATGCAGGTGATAACGTAAAGCACAAGAACTATTCGTTATTACCCGAAAACCCTTCCTCTTAATAATTGTTCACCTTCACATCTGATAAACTGATAAATAAGAATTATCTTGGCGATACTGTAAAAATATACTGTATGTGTGATTTTCAGACCATAGACACTTGCTTTGCGACTAGGCGCACGGAACAAGTCAAAGACAAATATGAACTTTATTCGTTCCGCGGCATACCGGCTTAGGAACCATCGCATTAACTGATACCATGGTTTTAAATTTGTAAACTCCTTAATTTTGGTCTATGGTTCCGTGGGCTGTATGAAATTGGTTTAAAAAACATTCGTTTTTCTTACACTTCATTTCATTTCAAATAGACTCTTTAATTGCTGCAGCTTTAATTGAATAATAACGAATATTATTTTGTGTTAAAAATTAATATTTACTTGTTTTACTTTTATCATCAATCTGACTTGCATTTACAGAGTTTAAAGGAAACGGCATTTTTTAAGCTGATGGCAGATGTATTTTACTTGTAAACAAAGTTAGATTTGCCTGTTAATTTCCTTTTAAGAATTTGTAATTGTTTGACAAAAAAGTAGGTGTTCGACTTTAAAAAGAAATTATGGTGGCTGAACATATTTTAGTTGAAAGCAGGATAGATTTGGCAGGATCTAAAGGTACTGTAAAATATGTGGGTGAAGTTTCAAATACTGAAGGTGTATGGATAGGAGTGGACTGGGATGATCCACAGAGAGGAAAACATGATGGAACTTATATGGGAAATCAGTATTTTAAAACCAGGTAAAAAATGATCAGTTTCATTTTGCAAAAATATTTTTTTACAAGTTGCACTTAATGAAATTCTGTATTTTCAGTTATGCAACTTCAGGCTCATTTGTGAGACCTGGTAAAGTCAATACTGGAATTTCTATTGTAGAAGCCATTGAAAAACGTTATGGTTTAGTGTCTGATCCTAATGCTGGTTTGGATCTTGAGACAATGATTCAAGTTCAGCGTGAAATTAAGGCAAAACTGTTTGAAGTAGTGGGAGCTTCTAAATTAAATAAATTACAAAGGTAGGTTAATGAATTATATTGTTTTAAGCCCAAGTTATATACCAACTCCTCATTAAATTTATTACCTTCACCTGTAAATTTGGATTAATAGTACATGTTTTACACAATTGAAACTTTCTGAGTAGTAGTCAGATTTATGTGGAATAAGAAAGGTGGTGAATGAACAAATCATGCTTGAATCACCATGAGTTATTGATTGATTTCTTTGTTTCATTCAGTTTATCATGATACCTCATTCATATCTCTTGGTCATTCTACTGAAATGCTTACAAAATGAAATCGTAACCTAGGTTTTACTAAGTTGACAATTGAAGTGCTGAACCAGTCTTTCATTCCATTATGACTGGTTTAGCACTTGTAGTGGACCTGGTTGCACAACATTTAGGCAAAAACTCAACTAGAACCAAAAGTTGAGTGATAAAACTGTAAATAGTAACCTGTGGCAAAGTAATTTTATTAATTTTTTTCAAATTTATGCTACTTGAATCCTTTTTATTATCTCTTTATTATAATTGCCACCTGTCTTCAAATCTGAGGTAATAAATAATTTATTTGTTGCATCAAGGGGTAGCATTTCTCTTATTCTTAAAACTAGAATGTTGTGTATAGCCTCAACAATGAAATTTTTGGAGCTTGAAACCTCAACATTTGAGGTAAAAATTTTTTGTTGTAAATCAAGGCTTGTTAAACTGTTTTCATTCATGGCCCCATTTATGATTGCGAGTTTCCTGGCGACTCCATATAACAGCGGTCAGGGAACTTTTTTAATCATTACCCCAAAATATTTTTGTGTAAGTTGATATTAACCAATGCGAAGAGCCAAAAAACAAAACCGCCTCTTTTTAGTATCTTTCATATTATAACCCCCCATGATAATTTTGAAATGACGTGGCCTGCATATGTCGCAAAATTGTTTAAGTTGAAAAAAATACTAACAGGTTTATAAAATGGCAAATTAAAAATTATACTTTTTATCCACAAAAGTTTCATTTTTACTCAATTTGGGGGAATTTACCCCGGTTCCCCGGCCGCTGTCATATAAAAGAAAGATAAATAAATATTTTTTGATGATTTATTTATTAGGTAACAATATGGATATAAATATGAAAATATACAATTTTAGAATTCGTTTAGAAACATACAAAAATCTAAGATAAGATGCACAAATATTTAAGTATTTGACATTAAAATCTCTCGCGACCCCAGAATTTTGCTACACGGCCCATAGTGTAAGAAGCTCTGTTGTAAGTGATTAAAGTCAGTTCCTGGGTTTCATACACAATGCCAGCTTGAGATATTAAAAAAATCTCACATTTTCGGTAATTAATCAAGAAATATTTGAAAATATATTGTAAAATTCATCCAATCGTTTTCTACAGTTCTTGGAGAATATTTGAGATTCAAATTGCTGTGCTTAATCATCAATAAAGGTTCAAAATAGGCAGTGTTTTCGTGCATCAATGAAATCGGGAATGAACATGTCTGGTAGGCTCTACGGGGTAGAGTCATTATTATTTTATATACATCTTATGTGGTAACTTAAATTTCACTGCTATTTTGTTTTTATCGACATTTTTTATTGTGAAAAGATCCAAAACAATTAGCTTGATATTAAAATTTTCTTTGTTCCCAAAGTTTCGCATGCATTTTCTTGTTGGTTGTTTTTCCTGCTTAATGCTATCAGTACCCGCTAAATATAAGGAAAAAGCAGGCAATTGAAATTGAAACAAGGTCTGACATTATTGTACTCCACAGTAAGAGTGAATCTGACCTAGTGATTGCCGCTGAGTTAATAATATCGAAGATGGGTGCTCATGAAACGCGATTCAAAGAAAACGGTAGACCCCTGGTCAGGAAGGCCGACAGCGACCCATCCAGGAACAATACTATTATTATAAGTACTAGCAAGTGAAATAGACACCCAACAACGCCAGAAATTTTGATGTAAACAAATTACGGTCCAAACCTGTGCGTACCTCTATACCGTCCAAAAATAGCTCTTTAAAGCGCAAAACAAGAAAAACGAATGAAAAGAGTCCTGATTCATCGAAATTGGACTGAAGAAAATTTTTTAAATTTTCTTTGGAGCGGCGAGTCCAACTTTGCATTGTTTGAAACAAACGCAAGAATTTTCGTGGGACGTTGATCTGGAGAAAAAATGTTGCCAAATTTTTTGCCAGTTCTGTTATGATCTGGTACGGAAATGGAAATTTAGTTAAGGTGCAAAGAACAATGAAGAAAGAAACACACTAATGCATTCTCGAGGCAAGTACCTTTCTATCTGGGCTCAAGTTAATTGATGATGAGTTTCTTTTTTCAACCAGATAACGACCAGAAACGTCGAACGTTTGTGTCGAAATTATGTCGCAGCTATTTAGAACTAAAAGAAGAGGAAGGTGCTTTTAAAAATGATGTGGCCTCCCTAGAGCCCTGATCTCAATTCTGTCGAACTTTTATGGGAAGAGCTCAATAGAAAAGTTCGCAACCGGTGTCCTTCCTCACAAGAGGACCTGTGAATGGCTTTAAAGAAAAGTTGAATTAGTATCAAGCAAGAAATAATATACAATATAACTGCCGATGCTGGTAAAAAAGTATTTCCGTGTACAGGAGGTTTTTTAACAAAATATCAATATAAAATATTTTTGTCATCATCACCAGAAATTATTTAAAATATGATTAAATTGGTTTACAATATTATTATAAATTTGAATTATTTTTATTTTTTTTCATAAATTACTTGTTGCATATATTACTATTTTGCCACTGATAATCTTTTTTGTAAATATCAACAATTTTTTGAGTTTCATTTGTTTTTTCATGTTCCTCAGTGTGGTCTCCAATTTTTGACCGGCAATGTACACTGCCATATAGATACCCTATATTTATATATATATATATACTGAGTATCTAATAAAATAATAAAGAGCAGAGATGTAATAACTTGCTCCAACAAATAGGAGTGAAAATGAGTTAAAAACATCGTGGTCCGTAGTTGACCGAAAAAAAAGCGAGAATAAAATAATAAAACTATAAATATTTAAGCAAATTATTTTTTTTAAATGTGAATCAAGAGTGTCCAACTTGTGGCTCTTGCCTAGTTTTTTCGCGGCCTCTAGCAGGCAATTAAAATTTGCTAACAATATGCTCTCTACGCACTACAACAATATGCACTATTAGGAATGAAAAAAATTTTTTTACTTAATGTTTTATATTGATTTTTATTCAAATATTAATATATTAATAAAGTTATTATATTATAATACATGTAATATTTACATTTGTTTAGAAAAAAGACCTATTTGAGCTACATACAAAATTATATTATATTTGTAAGTAAGTTACACGTCTGTCTTTTATTTTAAGAATGATAGAAATTTAAAAATTGAGTGAATCGTTTTTTTGAAATATCTTAAAGCTGCTGCCGGGTTTATGAGTTTCAGGGTCATAAATAACAGCCGGAAATAAAACACCAAACAGTTGTTGACGTTTTTGGTTAAAAATTTCCCATTTCACATCCACCTTGATTGGTTCCATATGGAAATCGGGTTTAACTTGAATTGAATAACTTTTTTTCTCGTGTTGACCGATTGGACACAGATATTTCGGACATACTAATGGAGTCACCTCGACATTTTTTCTGTTGTTTGCTACCATTAAGTAGAAATCATTCATTATATCCGTTGCTGTGGTACTGCTTGATTTGAAGAGAACGGTCACATTCGTTTGCTTTTTGAGTGGTATCCAACACGGCTGCGATTCACATGGCACGTTCAAGATAATTTCGTCTACCGCATAACCTCCAATTGGTCCACATTCTTGAAAGTGAATCGAAATCCCTAACGCATTTTGAGTCAGTGCTAGTATGAGGAAAGTCAAAATCATTTTTGTCAACACTAAAAATATTTTGATTACACTAAGAATTTCGCACTTTTTCACTTCTACTCTTTATGATGATGATTCGTTTTAATCAAAAGTAGGTGATAAAATTAAACAAAAAAAAGTTGTCGAGTGTTTTTATCTGAAAAATCTCTGAATTTTTTGATAAATCTCATTTAATCGAAAACACCAATTGTACTTCGTTGAAAAACATTGTTAAGCCGACGAATCGGTAAATGCCAAACAAATTTTTCTAAAGAAAATTTGAACAGATTGAAGTTTTTTTAAACATTTTTTTAAAGTCATGATGGTGTTTTATTTGATAAGTGTGCATTGATTAAACTGATTGTACTCACTTATAATTTAAAGATAATTTTTAAATCAAGATTGGTGCTGTAGATTTGATTTTAAATTTTGGTTAAAATCTAACGCATAGTAAAATCAATAAAGGACCTACCTTTTTAGCCTTCAGACTTATTACAAGAAAGTGAAAACTGTACGCATTTTATACTCGTGAAAAAAATTTTTGCAGAAAGAAATCCATTTCTGTGCACATTTTATGAAAAAATCAGACATTTCATTAATAGTTTACAAATCAATTTTTGAAAGTTCTTAGACTTCCAAAAAAGATTTTGTAAACCATAATTGGCCATGAGTTTTTTTTCTACTAACAGCTAATGACATCCAAGTGTGACTTCGGTCTTTCACTGATATTCAAGAAGGTTACACTTGATACAAAATTTTTGAGCGGTTTTTCTTTATTGTGAACGCTCTGTGTTTTGTGAAACTGAAAAATGTGTTCAAAATGTAATTGAAGATTTAATTTTTATTATGTTACAGTGACTTTAATAATCTACGAGTTGTTTCTCTTCGGGACTTTCCTATAAATGGTGCTGGACCACCTTTAGCCTTGCTTCGATTATGCCCTAATATACAAGAGTTAGATTTATCCAAAACTTTACTGAGTAGTTGGGAAGCGGTGGCAAAAATAACTAGTCAGTTGAAAAATCTTAGGCTTCTTAATTTGAGGTGAGTCATAATATGAGAACAACAGTGGGGAAAAACTAGAGGTAATCCAGGAAACTTGACGTTTCGCAACTGTTCATAAATTGGTGATGTAACTCAACTTTTTATTTTAAATATTCTCTACATCCCTTCCTCTCTTTTTCCCATCCAAAATATCCTCCTGGAGAACCAAAATGTCTATTTCCAATATCGTGATGAACCATGTAACAGGTCTTTCCCCCATTAACTCCGGTGTTCCTCTGGGACCGACTCTCTACCTTTTCTATACTTCGGACATACCTTCGACTCCTCGCCCCATCACCACAACATTTGCGGAACATATCTCCATTTTAACAACAGACGACCATATCCAAATTGCTTCACCTTCAGGCACACCCGAACAAACCGAACTACTGGATAACGAAATGTCGAATTAAAGTAAATGAAACGAATTCCCACCACGTCACTTTCACCCTCCATAAAGGGGATTTTTCGCCAGTTTTCCTAAACGGTACCCTTATCTCCCAGTTTACTGAAGTCAAATATCTTGGTATCCATCTTGACCGCAGATTGACTTGGAAGATCCGCCTTAAAACAAAACGAGTCCTAGCCCAGTTAGTCCTCATTAAACTTTTCTGACTCATGGGAAGACATTCTGTGCTCAAGAGTGATAAAAAACTTCTCATATACAAAGCCATCCCAAAACACATCTGGACCTACGAGATCCAGCTTTGGGGCTCTTCCCCCAACTCCAACTTTGAAATCCTCAAACGATTCCAATCCAAAACCTTGCGAACGTGGTAAATGCCCCATCATGATTCGCTCCTAACCAAATCATGTGCGATGACCTGGGGGTTTCCTTAGTAAAAAAAGGAAATCGAAAGGTTCACTCTCATATACTCCTCCAGAGTGGTAAATGATCCCTCAGCGACCTAACTCCTCAACGAACCTCTCGACCAAAAACGTCAAAAGACAAACCACTCTCAGCTCTCAAACGCGCTTCTCTTCTCAAGCCTCCTTATTCCTCTCCTGCTTTCTTTTCTTTATCCTATCTCTTCCAATATAACTCCAGCCTTTGGCTTCTTTCAAACCGAGTTCCTGGGAATAAGACGCTGGTCTGCTTCTCAGACATACCCCTCAAAATTAGTTCAAAAAACTACACGGTACCTCACAGTCGGAGACAAGTGGTAATTTTCAACAAAAAAAATTACTTTTAATAAAGACTTCATTATAATAAAAGAAAATTGAATAATTTTGTTGAACGTGAAAATTTTTCAGTGAAAATCGTATAAAAATCGTAGAAAATGTGAGCAGCGAATGCTTTGCAAAGCTTCAACATATAATATTAGGAAAATTAACTTACAATTGGTTCCAAGTAATTAAGTGCTCTGAATTTTTTTTAAATATTAACGTTCTTCAACTCCAATATAACAATATAGATGTTTTGGAACCGCCAAATCGAAAAATCTTTTCAAATTTAAACTTGTTGGATTTGGAAGGAAACCTCATTAAGTCTTGGACAGAAATCAATAAACTAGGAAATATTGCTACGTTAGAAACACTGAACGTTACTAATTGTGGAATCAAAGAAGTTTATTTTCCACTTTCGGAAAATTCATTGAGTGTTACTTCTCTGTTTAAAAATTTAAAGAATTTGATATTGACAAGTAACGAAATAAATAATTGGATATCGATATCGGAATTGGATAAGTTGCAATCCTTGTATGATTTAAGGTTTAGAGATAACCCAGTATTGGCTAAAGAAAATTTGGAAACTAATCATCAGTTGATTATAGCCAAGATTAAAAATTTACAGGTTGGTTCAAATTTGAAAGTGGTGAGATGTTATCCTAAAATTTGTCTTTAGAAATGAGGAATGAAACATGAGTTTATAAATTTACTATAAAGGGGAAACTTTTTAATTTTTAGCTATACCGATCAAAGCAAAACGGATCCTTCCATTCAAAAAATTAAATACAATTTTTGACAAAATATATTTTTATCTAAAAAGTTTTGCCCTTTAATCATGTTATTAATTTTAATCTTAATTTAAGTCTTATCTACTTATAATATCAACATCTCTTGAGGTGTTGAGAGTAAATATTGTTTTCAATATGGAAAAATTTTTTAAGGTACTGAATGGACAGCAAATTATTCCAGAAGAAAGAAAAGGAGCCGAAATTGATTATTTGAAACGTTTCGGTAGGGAATGGCTTCAGCTGAAAATAGAAAATGAGAAAAAGGATTTTAACAAAATACATCCGAGTTATGAAAGACTGGTAGCAAGTTAGTACTAATTTTTGGTCATCCCAAAATGAACTTGTCGTAAAACCAAATTCAATTTAGTCGTGGTCGTGGAAAGAAAAAGATTTTTAGAGTATGGGCCGCCAGACGAAAACGAACTACGAAAACCACCTACTTCTTTAAAAAGTCAGTTAATTCAAATAGAAATTTTCTCTACTGATAAAAAATTTCTAAAAAAAGTGCCGTATAACATGTCCATACAAAAACTCTCCGGTCTTATTCAAAGGATTTTCAATACAGGATCTACGATTCCTCAGTTATCTTGTATTCACGCCCAGGTAATTTTTCTTAATATGGTTAATTCATTTTTTAAATGTGTGTCTTTAATTGAAGTGAAAAATGTTTATTTTGCAGCGCGCGGATGGTATGGAGGTTCCTTTAGATGATATATTGAAAGATTTAAATTTTTATTCTGTTGAAAATGGAGATAAAATTTTTGTTCGCTAGTAGAGCTTAGTTCATTTTATTTAAACTGTGATGTGTTAAATGTATTTAATTTATTGTGAGCTGGTAAGTGAGGATTCTCTATAAATTCTAAATTAATTTATTTTTTTATACCGTTCATCAACTTCGTTTAAAATTTTTGTTAAATTTTTAATACTGAAATATCTTTATTAAATTTCTGAGCTCATTATATTGATAAGTGTTTTGATTATTTTTATGGGTTAAAGTTGATTCGTTTGACATATTTTTCAACCTTTGGCATTGTTATTTTAAAATAGAGCCTGGGTAAAAAACAGCCAAAGTCCCCATTCGCTCGCACATTTTTTCATTGTACAAATTCCCAATTTTTAATATATAATATCTCTAATAAAATTCAATAGAATTGTATCGTGCGTTGATCTTTATTTCTTACCCAAGTTTATTTAAGATTTTTGACCACATGCACATGTGTGAGTAACACGGTTGTTTATTTTGAATTGTTATGGCATAAATATTCCTTCTTTTTATAGCCAGAGTGTAAACGTCATAAATGTTGTATAACCGGCTTTATAATTTTTAGAATGGAGTGTGGTTTATAAATTTTTGAATAGACCTTGTTATCTTGTTGATTATTTGAAGTATTTAGTACTGATTTTGTAGCAGATGTGTAGAATCATAGAAAATACAGGCCTCTCCACCTGTGCACCCATGACATGAACATCTCCTGTAAATGGTTTAGTTTGTGATGTATTTCTAATTCTTAGTTAAAATTTTTGGATTATTGCTTTTCGAGAACCTTGCCACAACTGCAATCTGCTTAAAAACAATAAAACTTGAGATTTATTTTTCATGATTACATGTGAGAACGTGTGTGAGACACATTCATAAAGGAGCACCCCCCTACAAGAAATTCTCCACTTTCTAAAACGGATGGATTAAAGAAATGTTGAAATGCGTATCATTTATTAGTAAATATTTTGAATAAAACATTTTGGCGCATTTTTCATTTAAAAAAATAAGTCAATTAAGTTCACAATAACTGAACACCCGAAATGGAACCAGTTTGTTAAATAATCATAGAGTAAATAGACTACTATTACTAATTGTTTTATGATTTTAGGACCTTCATCTGTGTGTGTTGAGGTGAAGGCTTAAAATATTTAACGTTTAAACAAAAAACCAAGTACATATAATGTCAAATCACAATCATAATCATACAGGTTGCGATGGAGACGACAGGCATGATGACACTCCTGAAATGGGAATACAATACAGCCTGTATAAAAAAATAGACAGTGAAAATTTGGAGTGTTTGAATGAAAAGGTACAATATTCTGGAAAAGAAGTCTTCAAGGCTTGGGAAAATAGACTTAGTACAGATAAAGTAGGTATATATTTTAGTTTTGTGTATGTGCTTTTCTTTTGTAGCATTTAAAAAAATTGTTTTTCTTTTTTAGTTTGTCGAAAGCGATGTTGATGAAGAATTGTTATTTAATATTCCATTTACTGGAAATATAAAACTTAAAGGAATTATAATTATAGGAGGAGAAGGTGTAACACACCCCTCTAAAATGAGGCTGTATGTATAGTTGATGCTTTAAAAATAGGATTTTCTGTGTCTTGAAATTTCAAACTTGCCTAAAGTTTTGATGTTTTCAGATTTAAAAATCGACCAAACATGAGTTTTGATGATGTTGCCATTGAATCAGACCAGGACTTTGAACTTCATCCTGATACCACAGGAACACTAGAATATTCTACTAAGTAAGTGGCAGATTTTTAATTAGCTTTTAAAATATATCTGCTCTGTTTCTCAGCCAACTGAAAAAAATTCACTTGCAAAATTATTTTTGTTTTAGAATTGTAAAATTTTCTTCTGTGCATCATTTAACAATTCATATTCCTAAAAATTTTGGGGGTGAAGTTACTAAAATTTATTATATTGGACTCCGAGGAGAATTTAGTGAGGGCCATCGTCATGGAGTTACAATTTGTACATATGAAGCCCGCCCAAATATTGCAGATCATAAAACTGATATTTCTGAAAGTATTTCAAAAGAAGTTCAATAGCTTTGTTCATTATTTTTGGGTTCAATCAATAATTTTAACAGAAATGAACAAAAATGTTACAAATTTAAATAATCTACTTCAGATTTAATACTATTCAAATTATACACTGTGTTATTATGCATCATGTTTTTACTTATAACTGACATTTCGTCAACTTTGTTGCCTGTTGACATTGTCAACACACTACCAGAACTGTGTAGGAGAACAAACTAAGTGAAGATACTCAAAAAATCAGGGTTGGGTGTATCAGCCCCCTTTTAACTCTTTAACTTCTTTAAAAATCTCAAGTGGATTTCAAATAAAACTTTGAGGCCAAAAAAAATGTTTAATAATTTAAAATAAATCCTTCATCATTTTATCAGACAGGTATTATACTCGTTTTTAGTGTAATGAAGCATTTCTTTATTTATTTTTACCTACTGATTGAGGTGTTTATATGTTATACTTTTAATTTTTTCAGTGACAACTGTCAAAATGTAACAGAGCTACCACACAACAGAAATATATAAAGATTTTTTTCCTGTTATACAAGTTAGCCATATTTGTTATTATAAATTATTTCATTTTGCACCATTAATTGTACTTTTTTTTGGAAACTTAATTTTTAAGAATAACTTTATAATTGTGGCGATCAAACGAAACAAAAAAACGGCACAAAACAAGTCGTCGCAAGATTCGGGGTTGGAAGTTGAGACACGATGAATACTGCACGTAGGCCATCGAAGTGTCCAGAAACACTGACCATATAAATACACCTCAGAACTGATGTCGTCTGTCGGTTCGGCGCCAACATTCGGCGACAGCTCGATGTGATTCGGAACGGCTTCGCGAATTTCAATTTTAGTTGTAAACATTTTTTATCTTAATGTATTTTATTTCTTAGTTCATTATTCGAGTGTATTTTATTCAAACAAATAACCACCTAAAAACGACGTTGGTAATACCGGCAATAACTGTTTCATGTAATCCTTTAAGAATTTTTTGATAGATGGAATTTATAATTTAAAATAAAAGGGCGCATGGAATGGTTACTCATATATTTCTTGTGAAACCATTACATCTCATTTATTTGTTTTTTTCTTTCTTTTTTTCTAAAAAAAAAGCTGAAAACAAAATTTACATGTTAGATAAAAACCATGGTAGATAAATAAAACTGTTTGTAAAAGAAGAATGACAGATATTACTCCTTCATGAAGGTCTTCAACTTAAACTGAAGTTTGAGATGTGCATATTTCTATCTTAAATAGTGCAAAAAATGTATACATCTTGAGTTTAAAAATGATTAACGAAATATGTATCAGCATTCAAGCCGTAATCAACACTTTTAAAAACTAACCACGTAATTACTAAAATAAAAAAAAATGAAACCCATAAATACCTCAAGTTTTTATTATACGTTATTTAAAGTTGTTTTTTTTTTAACGAAACATTTAAGATTTAAGTTCTTCACCCTCTCAAACTTTTCAGGGTTGGGTCTGTTTTGAGCGACGTCGAAATCGGGGCAAATAACCATAAGAGTATACCCTGTCGAAAAATATTTCTGTTCTCTTTGCATTTGTAAACCCTGACAACAGATTGGGCAACCCATGGAGATCTTTCAGCTAAAATGTAAAAGATAGCCTCAGAGGTTATAATGATTTTATTTGGGTTATTGCTGTTCTTTTGCTCTGTACATTTCAGTGCTTTCTAATGCCTGTGTTTCTGTTATTTCCGTTTTCGTCGAATCTGTGCTTAAATTTTCGTTTCCGTAGTTCGAATTTTCCGGAGTCGTTGACATGATTTTAGTTATTCCTCCTTCTTCAAGCAGGAGGTCGGGAAGTGTTCCCAAATCGTCCGACAATTCTTCTGGTATTTTTTCGGCTTCAGGCTTAAACGTTCCTGTCGGGAGTGTGGTTGCTGAGTTTTCGCATAAAGTTTCTTCTTTCATCAGTGGGAAGGAGTCTTTGTCGACAAAAAGAACTTTGTCTATATAGAACATTGTTCCAAGGTTGTAGACGAATATTTCGCTTTCAATGATTTTGGCCTCGTTCACGTACAGTCCATCTGATTAACATTTAAAGAAAAGTTTTATTAACATCCCAGTGTGAAATCCATCCACCCCTTACTAGGTCTTTAAATCTGTTTTCTTTACTTTCATTCGCCAACTATTTACAACTCAAGTAAATTAAATAACTTTTCATAAATTTTATCTGATTAAGACATTTTTTTTTTCTTGAAAAAGGTTTCATTAAAAAACAACAATAGTGAAGTAATGTGTGTTTATGTACAAAATTACTCCTAAAAATTTTCAAGAATTTGTAAAAGCATTTTTTTCAAGTATTCATTGTAGTAGTACCCATTCAATGTATTTTTGAGTTTCCATCCTTATTCTGAATCGAATTCCGTGACTGGCTAAGGCATTTTATAGTCTTATAACTCAGTTCAGTTTTACCAGTGAAGATAACAACATCTGTAGTTTAGTGAAACGTCAGATATTGGTTTTCGTTATGTTCACTGCAAATCGCAGTTAACTGTTTAGGTACAGCATTATTCCCCAAACGTCTTAGACCAGGGGTGAGCAACACGTGGCACGTTAAACATGTTTATGTAGCCTGCAAGCATTTTTAAAATTGAATTTATTTTATCGACTTTCTCCCATCAATATATTGTTATAAAATTATTTATATTAAAATGGTGGTAGGTACTAAACCGAAACAATTTTTTGTGAGGAGTTACTCACTTGACGGCGACTTGTTCAAACATGCAATACGAACGCGTCGCAGCTATGCCTGTTTGTATTTGCCTCTGTCACACAATTAGTCAGACTGCTAAGCTGTTAACTAGCAATTTCAGCAATTCTTGAGTTTCTTGAAAGGCGTGAGTGCAATATTACTGTCAAAAGGGAAATATTAGAGTGTTTTAATTCAAAATTAAGTGTTCCTATAAATTTGTGTGGCCCTCCTACTTTAGTTCCTACTTTATGTGCCAAAAAATTTTAAAATCGAATTTGGCCTATTGATTAGAAAGGGTGCTCACCCCTGCCTTCGACCTTTTTTTTGTCTTAGACATGATTTGTAATAAGCCTAGAAATTCAAGCCAAAAGTCTTTCCTGATTTAGTATTGCTGTCTGTTCACTCTGCGTTTAGCCATTAATTTACTACTGTTTTTCTATTTATTTACACAAATCTATCATGACTGAAGTACATAAAGTACTCCTGAAACTGGCTGCAACTGAAATATGTTGGATAATTTACATAACTTATAGTTGTGTTAACTTTCCTCATTTAGTAATAGACGAACACGGCATAACCTTTTATACTCGTTACAAATTTCCACTGGCAGAAAAAAGAGTGGGTCGGAAATCCTTAACCCAAGTTATTAACGAATTTATTTAATATACTAAACAAGCATAATTAAGAATTTTAACTTTTACTCTTAGTTACGCATCGGTTAAAACCCACTGGGTGGACGTCTCTGGATCTTATCGAACCTTCCGTATCATGATTTCACATTAGTCACAACCACTTACGAGTGGAAAAAAAATTTATAAATTTTTTATTTCAAAACCTTTGAGTTTTGCTTTAACTCTTAATCGTTTATAATAATTTGTATTTTTTAAGGTACAGCGTAATCAGAAAAATATTCCCAATTCATTCAATTTGGTTTTGCATTCTAAATTATTTTAATTTGGTTTGACGTACCTGTTTTGCTTGTCACGTGAATGGTTTTGTTTCCCAAGGTAGTAAAGTCAGTTCCATTCTTTAAGTCTTTTTCATACAGCCTTCCTTTAAGGAAATGATTGAGCAGAATGTTAAGACCTTCTCCGGCTGATAAATAATTATCTGGAACTTTTCCAAGACCTATCTCGTCAAAAGCTTCATCGATTGGAACAAAAAATGTGTACCCTAGAATGACGTCAATTTTATATGAGGTGATATTTCTTCAAATAGTTGGAGAAAAAATAAATTAGATGTCTTTGGTACCCTTTCCAGACACATAAGGAGCGAGGTCAGCTAAATTGAGAAATCTTGTGATGTGCGAAAATTTCCTTTGTCTTTCCAACGCCAAGAAAGCATGAGAAAGAAACTGTGCTCCGAACCAGGGAAAAGCGAGAAGTGGAGGTGTTTCTTTGTCTTTGTTTTGCTGATGAAGCTTCTGAACTTCGGCTTCGCTAACGAATAACACTTCGGATATAAACATGAGATTTCCATGATGAATGGGAGTGTCCCCTCGAACAATTGGTGCTCCGTTCGCGCTCAGAAAAAATACTAAAAATTAAAAGAATGGTTTTTTTCTTCAATTTTATATCCTAAACTGATTCAGAGAATTTACAACCTGAGTCGGTATTTCAAAGAAAGGCGACTAACTAGAGTTGTAAATAACATTTCTCCATCAATGAATAATTATTTTCTTGTTAAATTCAAATTTAATTTAGCCTTGCAACCGACGCTAAATCAGTTAATTTTAAGCAGTTTGTAGCTGGACATGTTGGGAGGAACATGGAATTTCGAAGCATCAGTTCTTATATGATAACACGTCCAAAAAACCTTCAAATAGGAATGTGATGAAAATAATTATTTAAAAAATTTTTAATTAACAGTTAAACTCACAACCAGGCTTTTTAAGAATAAGAAACACGGTGTTTTGTTATTTAAAATGCCCAGGGTTGAGTAAAAATCGTAATGGGACTTTGGCAACCCACGGTTTAATCAACCACTCAGGTCTGATGTCGAAAACAAAGATCAATCAAAGACAGACACATTCAGCACTCTTATCTTGCAGTTACTTACGATTACGGGTAAAAACTATTTCTCGTCCACCCAAAGTATTCACGGTTTGACCATCTTTGATGTTTTCTTGGCGTAAGTTTCCAGATATAAAATGGTTAATAATTACGCTCTCTGTAAATTCGGGCACGGAAAAAGGGTAAAAACCCCAATCGATTGGATGCCACCTTTGAAATGCGTGATCCGTTGGAATGAGAACAGTGTACTCTTCGTCTGAAACAAAAATTACTTCCTTAATATTAATAACAAAGAAACGTGTTGCCTTTAATCAATATTACATCACTTTTAATGTTTAGTACATCCCCACCTGCTTTTCATTATACGCATTATTCCTTTGCGGAAACTGCATTTTAAAATAATACAATAAAAATCCTTGCTTCACTAAGGCTTGCAAAAGTGACTCCCAAGTTCCTCTTTTACAGAGAGGTGCTCTTCAAAATCCCCTAGCTTTGCAATAAATTTCAACGTATTTTTTGTTTTATTCAAATTTTTATCCCAGGTAAGGGGTTGTGAAAAATTCTAACCGAAAGAACACAATAGGGTGCTAATGTGCCCATTTATCCTTTTGTTGAGTCATTCATTTAATAATTGCTTTATAAACCCTTCTCGAGATGTAAATACTGTTCGATTTTATTTAATAAAACATTTTGATTTGGGAATCAGAGAAAGCGCATTGCCTAACCTCACCTCACCTCACCTTCATTACTGGTGTAGGTGATGTCATAAGAATAAATCCAGCTGCAGGGTCTTCTCCGTTCGGAAGTCCGAACAGCTACCTAGTTCTCCACCGCTAATTGGAGAAATTCCTTTTGTCTTGCATACACAACTTACCGTTTTTTAGAAGATGAGAAACGTTTGATCTTGAGAGAAAGTGCTGAAAAACCCGGACACCATTTTTAAAGAAAGATAAAAGATCGACAAGATTTTGAAAAAATGTAGAATTTGTGCCATCTCCGGAGTTGTCTACCGTGATCATACTTGACGGACTCATGGTAGTTGTAAATGAATCAATTTCCGGGGGGCTTTGAACTTCGAATGGAAACAAATAATCATCCAAGATAACCAGAACTCCTCCGCCAAGTACGTCTACCCTTGGCTCAATGACACGGGCATTGTTTGCATATAAAGTACCTGAAATGGAAATTTTTTATTTTCAATTCTTCTTTCAACGAGTTTTTTTTAACCTGAAAACATTTTTTTATTAACTGTTTAAAATCCCTGTTAGCTTTTGAGTTTTGCTGACTTAGGGAATCTTTTTCTTTGTATTATTGTTTAAATTTTTCCGGTCGTTATGCATTGTCTTTTAATACACCAAAATTATTGAGTTTGTAACTATATTTTAATGCTAAAATCGTGTTCCGCGCGTTTTAGTGCTGTGAGTGCTGAACGTGTGTTAAAGCAGTTTGACTGGGTTTGTGAAGAAACCCAATGATTTTTGTGTCTTAAAACATAAAGAACATTTTTAGTCTCGAAAATCATTTCATACAAAATCACTCATGGTTTTACTTTTTTTCTACCTATTTTGACATACTTCCTCTTTAAAAAAAAAGAATGTTTTGTATTATCCCGAACATTTATTAGACTACTTACCGTTAATTTCTTGAACGCTAACAATTTTCTTTCCAAAAGTTCGGAAATGAAATGCTCCGGTTATGTCATCTAAACGCAATTTTTGGCCCAAGACCATGTGGTCAACTAATATTTCCTTCACCTTATTAGGATATGACAAGAGGATTTCTGTTGAAGACGCCTCTTTGTTTTTTGGCGCTAAAATTGTGAAGGGCTTATCTGCAAATAATAATATCAAATCGTATGATCGCATCGGTGGGGGGAGGGGGGTGTTGGATGTAAAAAGAGGAAAAAAACAACATTAACAAGAAAAAAATTTAGACTAAGGCACTAAGGAATGTAAAAGCTTGCTACCGGGTGACTTATGTGTTCCACTAGTACACGACAATATTTCTCATGCCAAAATTGCAAAGTTATTTTTTAAATTTCAACAACTGAAATACGTTGAAGAGTTTTCAAGTATTAATTTGATAAAGAAGTAAGGCTTAAGTTTACGTTTTTTATTACATTTATTAATATATGACCGATTCGTAAAATTCCCCTTAAGCTGCATCAACACTTATTTAAAGAAATAATTTTATTATAAATTAAAAGTTAAAATTTAAAAAATGCGTCACCACTAGCCAGTTATAAAATAAATTCATCATCATTAAGTGCATGGAAAAGCCCAATCACTTCGTCATTTCATTATTTTTCCTCTTCCTCAGCGTAACAAAATCATTTCGTTGTTTTATTCTTATATAAAAAAGAAAAGAATATCCAAAATTGATTAATCATATTTGGGTGCTTCCACTTTCTTGGTATCTATGGCTTCCATCTTTTATTATACCGGTTTACATTTACACTCAGACGACTTCTAGGAATACATACAATTAAGATCTGTGTCATCGATACAGTCAATATTTTGGAATCTGGGAATCAGAGTAAGAATTTACTACCAAGGCTTGTCTAAGATTTTAATGTTACTTTAATTGTAACCTCTTTCATACTTTCTTGAAGGACTCTGGAAAAGAAAAACACTGGAAGAAGTCGTTGAAGATATCCAAAGAAGTGTGAAATCATCTTTGTATGAAGCTTTTAGTCCAGAAAAAAAAAACACAAATAAAACCCGTCATTAAGTTTACTTTTATAACTCGATCTCATATTTGTCAATAAAATGAAAACCAGTCAAGCGTAATTAGTGAGGAATGGCAGAAAAAGCTGAAACGCTGACATTTATGATTATTATACGGAATAGATGGAGATGGTGTATAGTTTTTTCGACTACACACCATTTCCTTGAAAATGTACAACTAAGGCCCTGGAAGCCAAGAGAAAGTAGACGGCAAGAAAAGCTATGTACCACTTAATTTTATGAGTGTAAATATGAATCATGAACACTTATATCTTAAGGTTTTATTATAAACTATGCAAAAAAGGTCCTGAGCTTGATTTAAACCAAGAATCGCAAGTTTATTTGATATTCTTTATTCAATTTACATGTCATGAAGTTTTTATGCCACATTAAACAAAGTTACTTATTATAAAAATAATCTCAGAATAGATTATTTCACAAAACTGGGAAAAAATTGAAATAATTTCATCTAAATTATGTTTTACTTTAAAATAAAGAATAAATTTATTAACAATTACTATTACTGAAGGTAAGGGGAGAAACCTTATCAAGTTTATCTTCTTTGCATCTTTTAGAGAAAATTTTTTAAAGATTTTAAACAAAACATTAACTGCAGCCTTTCCCTTAGTTATCTTTATTTTTCTTACCATCTTCCTTACCATCAACACCTTATTTACCTTTCCAATACCCTTTCCCTTATCATATAATATCAAACCGTGTTTATCAAAAGGTCGTAGAGCTACTAAAACGGGAGTCTGAGCCTTGAAATCTTTGTAAATTTTGCCAAACCTTTTTCCAACCAACTTTTCAAAGAGTATTATTTCATAGTTTACTTTATTAAAACTATAAATAGAGTTCAAATCTAACTTCATTTGCTTTTAATAAGAAGAAGGCGTTTCTTATTAAAGGATAACTTTTAGTTAATTTTTACAGAGAGCATGTCGAAATTTAAATTTGAAAAGTTTCCTGTTAACTTTTGAATTCCACAGTGACGATCTTGTAAAAAGTTGCACTTAGTCCTTTCTTTTCAGAGGAAAAGAAAACGCCCAAATTCCTTGGAAAATTCTAACGCACATTTCACTCACCTGAAATTTTAACATCATCGTCGTTGAAAACAATCCACAACGAAAAAAACTGATCAACCGTCAAATTCCCGGTTAAATCTCTGTTGATCCCAGACAAATTGGGCAATTCCAGATCATTTGGAAAAACTGAACCAAAAAACAAAAACGCGAAAAACCAAAAACAGTATTTGAGAAGCATTTTTCTTTAAGAATAATTTAATGGAAAGTCAGAATATTTTTCCTCAAATATTCGTTGTCACTAAATCTATTGTCTCCGTCAACACAAATCATATAATTACTGATTAAAATTTTACATCTTTTTCAGAATATTTTGTTTTGTTTTGACAAATTTGAAATAAAGAGAGAAGCAAAATTCGGTGACCACCGTTGGAATGAGTGGTTTACACTAAATCAAAGTGAGAAATTCTCGATTCTCAGTTCTTGTTTAGGTGTGGGATTTGTGAGTTGACAACGCCATGCGCCGCACACGAATCGATCTCTGCCACCCAGCTTCCTAATGAATTAATCAAGGATTCAAAATGGTCGGCAATCTCATTTCAAAAACGAGTTTTTTTTCTCTTTCCTCTTTCAATCTTCTAAACCGATGCCTTTTTCATTTCTGACCTTGATCTTTCTCAAAGGTTTACAAAAACCTTTTCCAAAACAAATGTTCCACTTATCCACCTGCCTTATATTACATTCAAACAGTCAAAAATCATGGTTTCAAGTTAACCAAAGCAAGCCAATAAAGAGAAAGACTCTTTCAGCCTAGAGGGATGCTCAAAGACAATTTCTATTATCAACCATTTGAACTGTCTACACAAAAAAGAATCAATATCTTCACAATACCGGTTGCAAACATGGAACGAAGGAAAATAAATCTGTAATGATCTTTGGCTGTCAATTTACATTAAGTTACAGATATTCGATAATAGTTTTAATGCTGAAAAGAATGTCTACCATAATAATCTTTTTATTTATTTTTTATATTTATTCATAATATTTGAAAAAAATGAACGTTTTCTTTTATTGGAAATTGGTTAGTAAAAAAAAAAATGATTGTGCCATCAAGTAAGAGTTGTGTAGGTCCACTTTTGATCAGCCTAAGCCAAGTTAGACCAAAACCCATCATTATGATGTTACAAGGTAATGAGGATAATATAAATTTAAATTTAAATTTTTATAATCTTTCATTTTGTATAAAATAAATTTTATTTCATACAAAATGAAAGATTATAAAAATTTTATATTATATTATTTTATATTATATTTTATAAACATAAAACCTAATAGAAGCAATTCATAAACGTGGGAAAAAAAGTTGAACTGGGTAAAAATTATTGGATGAAGTTAAGCTTCGGCTGTAGTCAAACTTGAAGTTAACACCAGGAATTAAAGAGACCGTGACCCAATTATATTTTGCTTATTAGCAAGAACAGTCACCACGAAATCTTTTTTTTGGCAATTGGCAGAATTTTCACTCCTAAGTTTTCGTGATATTATTTAAAATTTCATAAAAGAACTGACTATTTCAAGAACTTCTAAGCACCGCGGTTTTAACACCGCGTCCTATTAATATTTAACGAACTCACCAACGTCTCCTCCGTATCGAAGCTATCGAAGTGGTCAAAAAGTTGGTGTGTTTACCCTGACGATGTCCACAGCTGTCGAAGTGAACGAATATTCACATCTAATATTCAGTTCTAATATGTAGCGGTGTAATAACCCGGTGCTCAACGTTTTCAGTTTCAAGTTTGACTGCCGTGGAAGCCTAACTTCAGTAAAAAGTTGGTAAGTTCGTTAATTACGACGTGGTGTAAAAACCCAGCATATGATGCGTTTAATTTCATTATTGGATGAAGTTTTACAAAAGCACATGACACATTGTTTAATATAATTTGAAGAACAAAGAATTGAGATTTTTGGTGCATTATATACCTAAAAGTCGGGAAAGATCCCAATTTGAAAGAACCCACGCTAGATCTATTAAAATGAACACTTAAGAATGTAGAGCTTGTCTGAATTACATAACACCTAAGGGTGAGATGTGCGAATTCTGCAGAGCAGAAGACAATCAGTCACATTTAAGAGAAAAAAATTTGAAGACCTATTTATTTCCTTCGATAAAGATTACATTTAAACAAATAATTTTTTCTCATTTAATTTTAACAGGGAAATAATGAAACATTTTTTTTGCTATCATCTTTGTTCACAACCTTTATTACCTATTCATTATTTAGTTTCCCTTTAAAATTTGTGGAGTATTGTTTCTGGTAGTTTTACTGTGCGATTTAAACATTTTCTGGTCGGAGACACACAAATGTGTCATCTCCTCGCCATCTGTTATCGACCGCTGTCATACACATGTGATTTCTATTCGTAAACCGTTGTTCTGTGACTTTTTCTTTGGGAAAAAATGCAAAGATTCCATTTGTTATTCTATCTATTATAGATTCATTCGAGCTAGGCCTATGAACAAGACGATTTTTCAGTTTCGCATAAAATTGCTTTTATTTATATAATATTCTTTATTCGCTCCTGGGACTAAGACGTTGGTCTGTTCCCCAGTCAAAATCCCCCTCACAACTATACCAACTACAAGGTGTCTTATACTTAGAGATAGGTGGTAGTTAGTAGGGGTAAAAAAAATGTGTACAATAGGTACTTGAACAGCTTATCGTTGTGGCCTTTCAATATTTATTTTCGTTTTTAATTAGTTATATAAAAGATGTTTCTTTAACTCCCACTAAACTTTCAACTAAAGATTGCAAAGGGCAAAAGTAACAATACAATAGTGCCTCTATTTGGAACTTGTTCAGAAGATACAAGACTTTTTCAATTCAAATGAAAGAAAAGCTTTTAATTTGAAAAATGCTGTAAACTTAGATTTTAAAAAGTAAAAACTAATAATGTTCCCAAATTGAAGAATTTTTTACACCATTAGTTGATTGTTTTTACAACTGATTTACTTAAAAAATATTGACAGTAAAATTTTGAATAATATAATTATACCAAATATCGCCTTTTATTTTACAAATAAAAGTATTTAAATTTTTTACCAATGAAAATTTACAACACTAAAATTTTTTACAATTTCATTTTTTCCGAAATATGAATTTTATTTTTTAAAATCCTTTCATTTTTAAGAGCTTGCTTGGACTGATACATAATTTTAGCCAAAGCTGTTCGAACCCATTCGGGTTTTTCGTGAATTGTCATGTTTATAATCTGGCGAACAAAGAATAAGATATGTTCAATGAAAATGAAGACAAGAACCCATTCTACTTGACTCATTTCGAGTGCTAATACCCGAAGCTGCGGAGAAATGCACAACAATCCGCAATTTGTCATTATGGACATGGCTCCAACCCATTCAAAAGCTTTCTACAAATAAAAGAAATCAAGTTACATTTTACATAAGCTCAACTACGGAACTGCCCTGGAATGTTTTTGTTCGATGTAGATCTTCACCTGCCATGCTCCGATATCTTTTACTCTTCTAGGCATAGTTCTCTGACAAACTTTGCACAGCTTGAAGGCATCCGCACGAATTTCCAGAACGTTATTGGCAACAGCCCAGAATGCGGCCATTGGATATACAGAAGAAAATAAAAACACATATCCAAACTGAATGAAAATTTCCAAATAATCATCGTAGGTTCCCTAAAATATGCTAAACATCATCATTAGGCACTACTAGAGACTAATTAACATTATTTACACTTAAGGAAACACAACTTAAAACAGTCATTAACCATTTTTTTTCGACATTTTTAATAACGTATACGCTCTCCAAATTTTTCACAACTCTTCCAACTTAAAACAAAATGAAATACAGACAAATAGGAAAATATTTATGTACCTCGTAGGCTTCCAGTCTGGCTTCCACTATCGCCTGTTCAATTCTGGGGTCTTCTTCCTCCAATTGCGGTACATATTGCAAAACAGATGCGACTTCTTTAGCGAAATTGTCATTGACATTTTGAATACCAAGTGATGACGACGACGATGCTTTAAATATTGCATAGCATTTCAAATACTTTGAAATCTAAAAAAAAGGGAAAATAAAAAAATAAAATTTAAAAAATGACTTTAAAGTAGTAAAACCGTAACTAGAGAAATAAATTCTCACCCTTTTTCCATAACTGCGAATAAAGAGAGGAAATAAAGCTTCTTGTAAATTGTTAAAACCCTGTTGAATAATTAACATAGTTGCCAATTGCGACTTAAGCATTTCTAAATCTTGGATAATAAATGCGATGTAAAATAGAGACATAAAGTTATTGATGAATTCGAACATAACTAGTTTTGTGACTCTATAACGATCAAATTGAATTTGAGTTTTATGGTTTTCTGAAAAATCACAATAACTTTTTTATTATATTTTTAAAACTACAAGGGGGTAAACTTATGACACATAATTAAGACAACTCTTTCAAGTTTACCCCAATTTGTTAAAAAAGTTGCCAGTTTTTTATAATACCAATTCATAACGTAAACTAATCCGGCATAAGTAACACTGGGAAGCTGAATCAATATTTTGGCGGCCAATGACGTGTCCTGAGCATTTTTACGGTTTTCTGCAATGGTTATTTCCAAGTGAAAGAACAAAAGCATAATGAAAAAGGCTCCCAACAGGCACATCAGAACTATTGGCAAAGACACACAATACATCTGAAAAATCAATTAAAAAGCCTAAATGTAAGATAAACTGAAGCTGCCAACAACGAAAGAAATATTATTTAGCATCACCTAAATCACTTTAATAATTAGTTAAATGTTTCATAAGCGATTCTTAAAATCTTTATCCAGTAAAAGTCGGTTTATGTATCAAATATATTATTGTAAAACATTGTAGTCAATAATTAAGTAAATGATACGTATTGTAAATAAAAAATTTTTAATTTCAGACAATTTTGGGGGTTTGATGTTTTTAAACGTTCCATTTTAATTTCGTAACAATTTACTTTTTTGTCTTAACAAGACAAAAGAAGTTAGATTAATTACCTTCAAATTGGTTTTCCACTTCGGGTATTTCGGTTGATATCTTCCAGTGACTTCATCCACTCCCATTTCTCCATGATATCCAGGTCGAGGCTCCTCTAAAACAGTAATGCCAAGAGTGCCCCATTTGAATGCTATTTCGCTGCACTTTCTCTTCCACATCTTCAAAAGAATATTAATTTTCAAATGTTTAAAATTTTGCCAACCGATTTGTTTCTCGTATTTCAGTTAGCGAGTTATTCTGTATCGTTTTCGGCTTTAGACGCGGTTACTTAAAAGGCCAAAAAAATTTTTATTTTATTGTAACGAATAGCACTCATAAAAACTTAATAGAACCGTATTTCATCAATGTCCGTAAAATATTTTAATTAGAAGTAGCGTAAGTCATTAATTAATATTCTTATTTGTTGCAACATTACTGATTTTCTTTAAAAGAACATTGTAAAGAAGCGACAATACACTGTTTGCTTGACGGGTAAACAATCTAAGAAAGAAGAGGACAAAGGTGAGTTGTTGTAACACATCCTTTCTCTCTAAATCCCTAATTTTTACTAAAATACTAATATTGACGTCTTTAAGTCATTGTCCATTCTCCTTAACTTTTTGATTTTTAGTTTACTTTGCCTTTCCATGCTTCTCTGCACATGTGCAAATTATATAGCCTACAGTATTACATAATTAGTCAAATTCCTATGAAAAAACAAGGCAACTTGAAGAGTGTTGACAAGAATAATATATGATAATAATTCACAGAAGCTGGGATCTACTATTACAAAAATTTTTTAATAGGTATAAATAAAATCCGTATGTATACATACGAGTTTGAAAAATATATGGCCCACATTTTCTCGTTGAAGAAAATGGGGAGAGTATAAAGTTATTAGATGCTTGGTGATTTTAGAGCAGTCGTTAAAACCATGTATTAAAAAATAAAAGAAGGTTCAAAAACATTAAGCTGTTCCCATTTTATTTCAACAATCAAGTTATTTGTAAAAACTCAGTGAGGCTTTAAAACGGTGTTTAAATTCAAACATCAGGAACACCTAACAATGAAATGCAACTAATAAAAAACCATTGAGTTTTGTATAATCAGCAAATAAGTTTTAATTAAACTAGGCTTAAAAAGCAAAATTTCAGATAAACGCTGCGTTCATCAATAGCCAATAACGTCACCATGATTAACAATTTTTCCCCAAATTATTTTTTTATTATTCATAGCCTACAATCAATTAAAAACCAACTTTTGTCACGCGTTTCAAAATGTCTAAAATACCTTGGTTATATGTTCACAAAATATTACACATTTCAGGCCCTTGGTACTCAAAATGCGGCCCTCCAAGCCCTACTGAGTGGCCCGGTGGAAACCGATTGAGTAAAAATCTGTGAAAAGTCGATTGCTCATTGTTAAGCTTGAATTATCTGAATTCTGGAATCCAGTGCCCTACCAGTATGAAAATGTTCCGGCCTATGCCCAGAAACTGCTAACATTGTTTGCCTTAGCATATCTTTGTGAGGCAATATACAGAAAAAGACTGACAGATGTACATGCAGATGATGCCCAAGGGTGGCCTGTATGCGTCGAAAGCCGGATCTGTAAATCTTGTTTTTTGAAAGTCGTGTAATCCAGTCGCACAAGTGGAACAATCACATGGAAATTTGGCACGGGAAGGAAAAAGCTTGAGTGCCAAGGTTTTAGGTCCAAGAAAATACACTATTAATTTTCCTACATTTCTTAGTTAGGATCAACAAATTCTTTTATGACTCATAAAAATTTACCTCAAGAAACAGCGTGACCCACAAAACATTGAAAACGCAGAAGAAAACTGTCGTCGTCTGTGGAATGAAGGCTTCCAGCAAGCCAAGGATCATTGGAGGAAGTAAAGCAGTTGTGTAGTAACCAAGGAAAATGAAATACAAAGCAATGTTTTCTCCAAAGTATCGTCGAATTTCCTCTTTTAAAATCAATGGAGAAAAGAAACATAATTACATTCTATTACAATTGATCAAGCAGAACAGAATTCAATGATACCAAGTGCCTCACCGTACGGCTGATTCTTTAAAAGAGTTAGATACCATTTTTGACCAAATTTCTTCAATGCTTCCGCTTCATGAAGCGGATAGCATTTTTCAATAAATCCATAGCTGACTAGTATCTGGACTGAAAAAAATATCTGAAACAATTTTCGATTAAAACAAAACAAAAAACAAACAAACAAACAAAAGAAGAAAGTTTAAAAGTTTAAAAAAAATGAACCTGAAACTTCTTTCTTACAAATGTCTAAGATATAATAGTTAGATGCGTTAAATAGCAGGAATACTCAAGCACTATGGACCTAAAATGAAGGATTTAAAATAAAAAAAAGAAAATTAAAAAAAAAAGTTAAATCTCAGCAAACCTACAAATCGACTGTCCTGGGTACAATCTTAAGAGAGGGTACCCGGGAAGGAAATTTTCGCCCACATTGGCTCTTATGTTTTCCAGTTCGTGCTTTATTATAATCTGCTTTTCTGCAGTAGTAAACAGATCTTCCTCTGTCATTCCATCCTTTAAGAAGCAATCTGTTTGAGTCAGAACGAATTCTCTGACCAGGCCTGTATTATCACATTTTCGAAGCTCCAGTTCTTCTGCTACTTCTAAAACCTTAACAGTCGAGGCACTAAGGTGTACCGTAACGCCCTAAAAAAATTGGTTGGAGCCATTCAAACCCCAATGATACCATAATTAAAGAGATTTTTAAAAAATTCTTTTGAATTATTATCACTAATTATTTTTTCAGTAAAAATTTACCTTAGTCAAAGAATCCGATAACGGCTGCCTCCTCAGCATAAGTTCGGCTCCTCCGTTTTTTTTATTTCCTCTTATTTTGTTTATAAACCACAGCAGACATTTTAAATTAAAATTTCTTGAAAATCTTACGACTAGATAAGTAGGTGGAAAGACTGGGGTGTCTTTCATTTTGACATTTTCTTGATGCATTGAATCAATATGCTCAGGAAGTTGATAAAATAATACACGATCTATCGATTGAAGAAAACAAAATTTCATAAATTCATCGGCAGAGTCACTGTACTTTTTAACGTGCAATAAATTTATTAATATAAAAACTCATTCGAAATTAGTAGTAATTGGACGACTTTAAAGCTTCCATTACAATTCAATTCATGAAATTGAAATAATGACTGCCAAAGACAAATGACGAAGAAGAAATAGAGTAAAAGAATTGATGGATTCATGGAATTTAGGCCTACGATTAAACATTAATTCAATCCGACGTGCAAACCTAACATTTAAACATAAATATTTCGACAGGAATCCAACTAGGTCAAGAAAGAATGAAAGTTGAATGAAGATTAAATTTCTCTTTTTTGGGAGTGAGGGGAAAAATCCTTCCTAGGTGCAAATTATATTTCAGTGGTTGTAAGGAATGAAGAGTTAATGCAACTCTAAAAAATCATCTAAAAAAAATAACTTAAAAGTTTGTATAATTCAAATCTGTGCAATATGGTACGATAATCGAATCCAAACCTGTTTCATAATTAAATTTTAAGGAGAGAAAAAAAACCTTCTTTCTCGCTGATAAAGAACTTACGATTTTAATTACCTTATTGCAACTCTAAAAGAAGTTGATTTCAAAAGAATTTTTGTTCCTTTAACTATGAACACTTAACACAAATTTTCAGCTAAATAAAATCAACAAATCGAAAAAGATGGTTGACTGAAAATCAAAAAGATTTAAATTTACTTTGTCATTATTTCGACCGGAAATAAGCAGCAACTGTACAATTTAGGAGTTTAAAAATAAATCTGCTTTGTTGTATTTTCGACTTTCCGGCATCGTTCCAACTTACTCATTCACTTTTTGCAAAAACATTTTTTAAACTGTTCTTAAATTATTCAGGTAACTCCATAACTTGATACACAATTCAATTAACTGATCAGATTAGGCAAAATGTTTTATTTTATCAATAAAAAGGAAATCAAAAATTAAACCCAGTTAACACAGAGTTAAAAAAAATACTGAAAGAAATCAGGGATGTAACACACACCGATTTCTGTTATTTGTAAGAAAGTTTTTAATATCTTAGAACAACCTACTAATTTTTCACCAAAATTAAACTTTTTCCTTCACACTGTTGTGGTACCCCCAAAAATTTTATAATATTCATTTTACAGCCAACCTCAAGAGAATTAAAAGAAAGAAAATTATTTTACAGCTGTGGCACTTAGTTATGTAGTCAACAGAAACTACTTTTAGACAAAATTTTGATAACAATACAGCTGGGTTGTAAAAAAATTATATACCATATTATAAAGCACTTAGTATTATTGATCGAGCAAAAATGTCAATACTGTAACTCATACAATAAACTTTATTTACATGCACATTTGGCAAATTTCTGGCAGTTGTGTAGTTTAAAATCACTTTCAGAACATTCTGAAGTTTCAATTAGTAGTTTATAATGTTTTCTATCTAATCAATCGAGAAAAAAATTATATAAATGGAGTTTTGATAAGAAATCTTCCTAAAACCTATTTCTTTGATAAGCTTAAATAAAAACATACTCATCTAAAATGTTAACGCCTTTTCGGCTAAAATCAATTAATAAAGGATAAAATAATCGGATAAAGATCAAAGTTACACAACACGCTTGATTCGACTGGATATTTTCAACGTAAAAAAATGACGTAAAAATTGACCTAACCTAACCTTAAATCATCGGACTTCTTTCAGCTCTGTTATTTTGGCCTCGATAATTTCATTGAAGAATCATTTCACATAAGTGCAGGTTTTTGCTTGCTTCATATTTTTCCATACATTTAACGTAGTACTGTGCCCTCAAGAGTAAAACTTCAGCCACCGCCAAGGAGAGATTAAGGCCGACCATTTTATTAGTTTATTTTCACCAATACTTCCAAAGAGACATGTAAGATGGCGTTGATGGCGCAAATGCAACTTCCCAACTTGCAAATATCAGTGTTTACAAATTTTTCTTAAATTTCAGGTATTTTTTATTTATTTATTTTATTTATTTAACACAACTATGTTAAGCAATAACTGAGCTCTTATAAAACTATTGACAGTAATTTAAGCGGTACAAAAATGCATCATATAATTTTTATAACTCACTGATGACTTAATTCAAAAAAATTTATAGTATTAGTAATAATTTTGGGGGAAAAAATCATTTCCACAGCCTCCCGAAGTCTAAGGTCTATCTTAGTTGAACAAAGAAAAGAAAGAAACCATGAGAATGACACATTTCATTCTCAAATTCCGATTCGTTGAGAGTGATAATTTTCCAAACGGTTTATTTTTAATTACAAGTTATTTTTGTCGAAAGCTCATTTGTTTCTTTTTCTTTCTCTTTCTTTTTTTTTCTTTAATTTAAAAAACGAAAACTTTGAAAAGAAAAGGGAGAGAATAATAAATCTATCGTTTGCATACACAAATTAAAGTGTGCTTAAGGTAGTAAAACGTTTTTTCAACTTTTGCTGAAGTTTTATTTCCTTTAAAAAAGATTAAGAGATTTTAGGAGACCAGTGTAACAAGTTTTCACGGTTGATTAGTCATGATTTAGTAATTCCATCTTCATTTAAAACTCGTTGAATAATAAACAACGTACGTGAGACCAAAATGTTAGACTAGGCCTCGAAAATGACCAAATAGGAAAGCTTAAACTCAGCTCAGGCAAAACTATTGAATATTATATTTATAACCCATTCATTGATAATTCCCTAGGGAATATAGTGAAGGAGGAATAACAAGAAATTATTGTCCGATACGTTTATCCGATAGTGTTTTCTACAGGAGAGGTTGGGGTTTAGTGGCAGGATTTCTCGAAATTCAGATGATTCATTATAGGAATATTTCTTATTTGGTTTTGAGAAAAGATAAAAGCAGAGTTTAATATAAAAAGTTGACTTTTTTGTTTGTGACTAGATCGCTGTCATCAGTCACCATCATCGATTTTCAATTTTTTATTGAGAAATTTCCCATTCTTCTCAAAGCCCCGTTTTAGTAACAAAAAAGGTTATATTGCGTTATCTTTCTAGCATAAAAATTTTCATCTTCTTTCCCACGATAAACACAATAAATAGTAATAAAAATCGTAATTTTTTAAAATGAAGTTTTTTTAGAAAAATCAATCCGATATTTTAAAGGTTTTTAAACAGTATGAGAAAATGAGTTAAGGTTTAGGAAAGCTACAGCACAAGAAAATTTTTCTCGTCACTTCAAAGGGTACCAAAATCGTTATCCAAAATTTACAGGTATTGTAAAAACACTGAGAAAAAAATACTGTAAAACCATAAAGGTGCATCACATTCATCGGTGGCCTTACTTGTAAAACTTTTTAAAGTGCTACCCATGCCTGTGTTCGTTAAAACCAATATTACTAAAACTGATTTTGCATATTTTCTTCTTTCCGATTATACACATGTTTATGTAGAGTGTATTCACTAAACAATTAGAACCAAATTTCACAGTACAGCTTAATAATAAAAAAATAATAAGCTATATTGGCTAATTTTGTTTACATTTTTTTAAATAATTACTAGGGGCCCGCAAAAGGCAACCAGGTCGTCTTCCCCCCTCTTCCTTTGCTTGCCCCCGTTTCGGTGGCCTAGGAATGGGGTCCACAGGGTCGTTTCCTTGGTTCATCTTCTGTCGGTTTTTCTCGCCCACTTCCATTTCATTAGTTTGATGAATTGGATTGTGTCGCGGGTACCCAGCTGGTTCCTAATGGTGAAGCTTCTTATTTTGTCAAAAATTCTTATGCCCTTGACACTCCGCTCCATGATTTTTTGAGTCGTCGTAATGATCCCGTCAATTTTTTTTGCTCCTTGACCATGTCTGGCATCCGTACAGCAGTGTCGGGAAGACACAGCTCTGAAGGATTTGTCCCCGTTTTTTAATTCCGAGTTGTCGGTTTTTAAGAATGTATTTTATAGACCAGAACTTCTTCCATGCCAACGCTGCTCTCCTGTGCACCTACTTTTCTGTTCTATTCTCGAAAGTTACTAGTTGTCCTAGATATATAATTTCATCGACGTATGTCAGTGTCTTACCGTGTGCCTGAATTTCTGTCTTTCTTCCTTTTGTCTGGATGACGGTTTTCCTTTCGTTGATTAATAGCCCTGCCTTTATTGAGGTGAATGCTAAATCTGTTATCATTTTTCAAGTTTATCACTGGTAGTGGCAAACAGGACTATATCGTCGGCAAATCTCAGGTGCGTTAATCGGCGCCTATTTACTTCTACTCCATATTTTGCGCAGCTCCAGTCGAAGTTACTGCACACCTGCAGGAGAACGCGGTTGAAGAGTCGCGGAGAGAGTGGGTCTGCCTGCTGTAGCCCTCGGTGAAGTTGAAAGTAGTCCCCCTTTTTATCTTAGACTATTCGGGCCATATTATTTGAGTAAATATTCCGTATTAGTCTTATATATTCAGGAGGAACTTCTTGTGCCCATAATGCGGGGTACATGTACTTATGAGAGACTGTGTCGAATGCCTTTTCGAAATGTATAAAACCCATATACAATGTCGTTCTATACTCTAGTGCTTTTTCGATAATTTGATTAACCACATGAATATGGTCTATCGTGGAAAATCCCGCCCTGAATCCAGCTTGTTCTACTGGCTGGTGCTCCTCTAAATAAGGTTTAAGCTTATTTTCGATGATTTTCATAAATAATCTGCTAGCAGTCTATGTTATACTTAAGGGTCTATCCAAAACAAATTTTTTACTCGGCTGCTCTTCGCCGTCTCCACCCCCTTCGCTCTTCCCTTGGGAGTGGGCTTCGCCCTTCTGCCGCCCGGGCCACATCAGCCTGTTCGGCGTCATAAGCACAATTTGTGCACCCGAACGGGGAGAGCTCATCCTGCGGCCACTCTTCCAACAAGGACAGTTAGTGACCGCAGGGGATTAGCTTGCCCCATGGGCACGCAGGATCCGAAGGCTCCCGAGGATCACTGCCTTCTGCATCCTGCAGGCCAAGGCCTGGGCACCCGACCTGCAGGCGGGGATGATGTTCAGTTCCCCCAGGAAGTCAGCTTTCATGGGTCAAGGGTCTATTATTATTATTATTATTATTATTATTACTATTTACTTATTTTTGATAGAAGGAAGTGAGGGAACCTTCAAAAGGCATCTGGGAAGTTGGCCCAGATAGTGTGAGATTTTTACCCACTAAACCCACATTCCCCTTGACACATAGAGGACAGACAGACAGACAGAAGCCCGGCCTATCCTGGCCAGGCAGACGGACGGAGGACAGACAAGAAAGGACAGAAAAAAGAGAGAAGTAAAGAGAAAAAAAAATTCTTTTTTGAGGTTGAAGAAGGGAGGAAAGGATAGCTGTAAGGTGAGAGGGACATTTATAACGGGCAAGGGGGTGATGATGGTTTGGAGCACAGAGTTAAAACGGGAAGCAAAGGCGGGATCGTAAAAGGAGAGGGTGGGAGGAAGTCGGAGCTCCTGGGAAATGGGGACAGTGTAGCGTAGGAAGAGACGACAGGCCGTCACGACGTGAATGGAGGTTTGAGGAGAGGAGTTGTCATAAGGACAATTTGGGGTCAGGGATCGACGGAAACGGTGGAGGTAGGACAGGAATGGTCCGGAAAGGAGAGGGATCGGGAGGTTGGGAAAAAGAAGCGGATTACAGGAGGCGACAGGAATTGGAGAGCGGAGATGGCGACACAATGCCCGGCGAGCGAAACGAATGTCGAACTCGTTAAAAGCAAAGGCAACGGGACTGGTTGTGGCGATGCGGCAAGGGTCTGTAATAATCCGGGTAATCAGCGCCCCAAGTGCTCTTTGTTTTAATGTTGAAATAAATATACATAAGGGTTTTGAGCTACTTGCTTGGGTTATTCTCAACAGTTCAAAGATGTTGAATCAGTCATGAGGCAATCATAAATAAGGGTTGTTTATATGACATGAAAAGGGATAACTCGGTGATGAAGGATATAATAAGCCTAAGATAATACTAAGCAATCTAATATAATAAGCAAAAGATACAAGTGACCCTCAATAAGCCCTTTTGTTTTGGATGAAGTTAGAAAAGATAAGATAATACTATCTGGCATCAAGGGTGAGAAAACAAGTCGTAATCACGCCTTGATCTAAGCTGGAGTGTCAGTCGGAGAGTAAACTCGGAAGAGAAAGGTCCTAATCAAGAGCTAGAGTTAGGGGAACCAGCTGGGAAAAGGCTGAAGAAGGGCAAGAATAGCAGCAAAGATTAAGGGCATCTATAGAATTGGTGATAGAAAACAAGGAGAATAATAGTAGAAATCAAAGTTTGGAAAAGAAGTAAAGTATACATTATTCGCCTATTCCAAGAGCCGTCCACCCGTTCATCGTTCACCTTCTTCACTTCATTACAGGTCTATTATTTGTCATGTTAATAAAATCTCGTTTTTTTATGTAGCAATAATATATTCGATTTCGACCATTCAGAGGGAATCTTCTCTAAAGTCGTTATTTTATTGAAAAGTTCAGTCCAACATTGTTTGAGAATAGGTCATGAGTTTTTGATCATTTCATCCGTTATTTTATCGTTTCCGGGTATCTTGCCTTTTTTTGGTCCATTTCTAGCTCTTCCCACATCTTGCTCCTCGATTGTGATCCGGTCTGTATGGCAGTCTATTGGAGGGTTATCTGGTTGTTTATATTTGTTCTTCAGTGAGTATTACTCTTCATAAAATGTTGTTGCGATACGTAAAATATCATGTGTATTTGTAGTATTAATTCCTTTCTTGTTGACCGGTAACCCATTGTGTTCCTGTTCTTAATTCCTTCTTTATTTTTCGAAGGTTGCTGTCTATCTTGTCGTTCAAGTCTTTTCTAATGTGGTATCGTACTAATTTACGTAGTATGTTCAGCTGTATCCTCGTTTTTGCACTTTTGTGGCAAGATCTCTTTAGTTTTTCTCTCTGAGGTGTGAGTTTTTTTTTCCAGTACTTGTTGTTTTAGCAGAGGCATTGTAAATATTAAGCTAAAGTGTTGTAATATTCGTTGAGTGAGTATTGACTGCTGTTCATCTCCAATTTGCCCCTTTTTTTTGCGTGGGTAGGAGAAAATGCGTTCGCACACCCAAAGGCCCGTACCATTGGGTAGTGTCGGACTCCAACCGACTAAAAACTCCTCCCTACACTTCACACGCGAAAACTTAAATGATAACTTGTGGCGTACAAATGCATGCCGTCCAAGTTATCCAGATTTCTCGGGAAATCCGAGGCGCACCAAAAAAATAAAAAAATAAATAAAACACGGGCACACAACAGTCACTTGGCACATATCACATACTTTAATATATCCAATATATACCACAATTCACTAACACATTAAGATCTCACATCACTGCACTGCACTGATATCATATTACTTTTGCACTATTATTCGACACTACACCTGGGGATGGGGGTCTTGGAGAGTCAGGCTCGGTGTCGTCGAGCCCGCCTCTCTCTTTCCCGTAACCGCTCTGCTTCTTCCTTCTGCAACATTACTGTTTCGCAGAAGTCCTTCATTGCTCGCCATCTCTCCGGGCATGATAGCATCTGCCGAACAACGTTGGGCAGATTCAGGTCCGGACCGATCTTATCGCGGAGATGGCGTCGCTGGTGTTCCCTCGTTGGACACTCCTCCAATGTGTGTTGCGGCGTGTCATCCGGAGCCTGGCAGTGGCGGCATACGGGAGTCTGGGCTTTTCCTATCCTGAATAGGAAATGCCCAAAGCTGCCGTGACTCGAGATGACTTCCGTCATCCTGTAGGTCAAGGCCCCGTGCGTCCTGTTTATCTAGTCGTCGAAGACTGGAACGACGGCCTCTAGTGTTCTTCTGCCCGAAACTCGAGTTTTTCGTAGTGACGCCTCGAGTCGGGACTTCCACATCGTGAGAGCCCGTTCCCTGGCTCGTTTCCGTACTGCCATCTTGTAAGCACCGGTGGGATCCTGAATTAGTCGATTCTCTTCGTATATGGACCTCTGGCACGATACGAGGATGTCTGTCGGGATGTTCCCGGCGAGCAATTCCACGCAGCTCGCGGGGATGGTCCTGAATCCTCGAATGATTCGTCCGCCGATTCTCTTCTGTACTCTCTCCAGCTGAGCTAGGATCTTCTTGTTTCCACGTATGTTGTCTGCCAAGACTGGAGCTCCATACGTCAGAACGGATTGCACCACCCAAGAGTAGAGCTTCCTGACGCTGTTGTTGGGTCCTCCAAGATTAGGTAGCATGGTGGAGAGCCCCATAGCCATCCTTTCGGCTTTCGCCACCTTTTGTTCGAAGTGGTCCTCGAACTTCCTCTTCCGGTCGATGATGAGTCCCAAGTACTTGAATCTGTCTCCGACCGCGATCTCTGTTACTTCCACGCGCATCTTCAAGTCCTGTGGCTGTTGGCCGTGGAAGGCGATGATCTCCGTTTTCTGTGGGGCGATTGCCAACCCCATCCGTCGGATGCCCTGGATGATCAACTGCGTGGCCTGTTCTCCTGAGTCGATTGCTTCTCGGACATCTACTCCAGATGCGACGATGGCGGTGTCGTCGGCGAAGCAGAGCAGTTCACAACGGGGAGGGAGAACCGTTTCCAGGATCCGGTCGTAGGCGACCGCCCAGATCCTGGGTGCGGACCCAGGGCAGAGCCCTGAGGAACACCGCAGGACAACTCGTCCCGTACCAGAACCTGGTCGCGGTTGACGTAGAGGAGGGATCTCCCGCTCAAATAACTAGAGATGGTAGCCCTGAGATAAGAGGGGAACGATTTCTTGGACATACCACACCTGATGGCTTCCCAAGGGAGGGAATTGAACGCGCTGGTAATGTCGAGTGAGACGACGACTACTGCCTCACCTCGACCGCGAACACGATCTACTATACTTTTGAGACGGATGACCGCATCGGTCGTAGACCTTTCCCTCCGGAATCCGTATTGGGAGTCCGAGAGGGGAGGACCCACGGACATCATGTGCAAGGTCATTCTCTCCGCCAACAGTCGCTCGAAGGCCTTTCCCAGTTCATTGAGTAAACATATGGGACGGTATCCGCCGGGTTCGTCGTGCGGTTTTCCCGGCTTTCTGAGAAGAACGAGACGAGCCGTCTTCCAGGGAGTCGGGAAACTCCCTCTACGGAGACACCTGTTAAACAGATGCCGCACGTGATCGGGAATCAACTCGATCATCTTCGCGACGACGAGGACGGGAATCCCATCAGGACCTGGGGCAGTTTTCTTCGATTTTAATTTCCTGGCGAGGAATTGGAGTTCCTGGTCGGTGACGTCATACGAGTCTGACCATTCCTCCTCCTCCTCGTCAGGTTCTCTAAGCTGGGGGTCTCTTCTAGGGAAAAGCGTTCGCACGATCCTGCTGACGAAGTCAGGCTCCAGTGTTTCCACTAGCGGAGCGGGATCGCGACCTACCTTCTTGGCTAGGACTCTGTAAGGCCTTCCCCAGGGATCGTCGTCGAGGGGAGCGAGGAAGGCCTCCCACGCCGCGGTTTTCGCATCCGAAATCGCTCTTTTGAAACGAGTACGCGCTTCGAGGTATTCGTTCCGAATCCAGTCTAAGTCGTCTTGGGGGGTTTGGCGGCCCGGCCGCTTAGCACGCGAGAGCTGTCTCCGTCGTCTTATGGTCTCGCGACGGAGATCTCGGAGCTCGTCCGACCACCAGTAAGCCTTTTTCTGAAAATTCTTTCGCAAGCGCGGAGCAGCCTGACTTAGGGCTTGCTTCATAACCCTCGCGAACCAATGTACATGAGCTTCAGCCGGATTTCGGACCATGGCTTCGGCCAACATGACCTGGGCCAGACGGTCCTCGTCCAGCTTCCCTAAACACCAGCGGGGGAATACCCGGTCGGCCTCCGAAACGACATTCTCGACGCGGACATCGAACCGGATGTAACGGTGGTCGGATAACGTCTCGGTGTGCTCGAGGACCCGCCACCCCGTCACCATGGGAGCCGCGGACCTGCTGACGAACGCGAGGTCGACGATCGACTCGCCCCGCCCCCCGATGAAGGTCGAAACTCGACCTCTGTTCAGGAGAACGAGGTTCATCTCCGCCGCCCACGCCGACAGCATCCTCCCCCTCGCGTTCGTGGAGCGGGAGCCCCAAAGGCGCGAGTGAGAGTTGAAGTCCTCGGCCACCACGAGAGGACGCGGCAGCGAGCGTCGAACAGCCTCCCTAAGCCTTTCCAAGAATTCCTCAAAATCGCAGAGCGGGCGATTAGGTGAGAAATAAACGCTGAACACGCGGAGTGGACCGAAATCTGCTTGTACGAAGTTCTGCGACCTAACTGTTGGGAGAGCCGGGTGTGGACGGGCGTCGGGTTGTGCCAGAGAGCGGCGGTGGAGGTGTCGTCCCCCATCCACTGACCATTATCCGGGAGCAAGTGGGGTTCAGACACCAGAGCTAGTAAGATGTTTTTCTCTCTGGCATAATGCACGAGATAATCTTGTGCGTGGCGGGAGTGGTTCAGATTGGCCTGGAGGACAGAGATCATGATTATTTGTTCCTCCTGCCCTCCTCCAAGGCTTTCTTCTGCGAACCTATGATTGGCCTTCTTCTTCTGTGTCTCGCAGACCGGATAATGAGGGGGGTTGGAACATTCGACGGCCCGATGACCCGCTTGTCCGCTATTCGTGCTCCCGTGCCGTCGAGGACCTGCTCAAGTTGTTCCTTGAGTAGGCGCGCCTTTTTATCAGCGTTTTCCCCAGGGATCCTAATCACTGTACCGCCAGTGATGGCGGTCCTAACTCTAGTGTTTTCTATCCCCAGAGATTCGAGGTTGATCGACTGCTGTGCTTTCTTTAAGACAGTGGCATACGATACCCCCTCGGGACAAGTGATCGTTACAGCGGCCACCTTGCCCTCGTCCCTAACACGCCTTTCCAACCTTTTGAGGGTTTTCGCCCTGGCGGAGGACGAGGAGGAGGGAACCTCGGACGCAAGGGGCCTATCCTGTTTCGCCTTTTTTTGTTTGTTTTTCTTGGCAACCGTCGCCCAAGTTTCCTTGGAGTTTGGTTGCTGGGATTCGGCCTGGCTGTCGGAGACCACCAGGCCTTCGGGACGAAGCGAAACCGACATGGGAGGGGGACCGACCTGTTTCTGCGTCGGTTCCGCCAGTTTCGCTGGTGTGGGGTGTGCAGTTTTCGCGGGTTGGTTAGTCGCGGAAACTGCGACCGGAAGCGCGTCTTTGACTTTCGAACGCGATGATTTCGGAGTTGCAGTATTTTTCGCGGGAGACTCCGCGCGTTTCGTTCCTCTTTTGGCGGCTTTCACAGGCGAGCGTGAGATCGACTTGACCGCGGGTAATGAGACATTCGCGAGGGAAACGAGAGAACCAGGTTTACGCGAGGCCGCGCCTGACGAAGTACTCGGAAGATACGGTTCGGCGCATCTCAACCTGTCCTCCAACGCGAGCACCTTGTCCGCAAACATGTTAGTGCCGGCTATGATACCCGCAGCACCGTCACGAAACCCGCTAACCACGGACCTCTTGATGTTTTTTGAAATAGATGCTAGCCGCTGAAATAGATGCTAACGTTATGCGCGAGAGCTAGCATCTCCGCCTTTAAATCGCTTATCGATAGCTGAGCGATTGCGGCCTGTTTGCACGAGTAAGCTTGTTGAAGTTGCGTACTACGCGGGCACTCGAGGATCCGAACAAAGGGGTATCGTACCCTGGTGATGGGGCGATAGTGTTGTCGTCCGATTTGCGAGTAACGGGTGCCATGATGAAAATACGCGAGAGAACGACCAGAAACTCAAGCGGACAACCTGCGCGAAGTATGAGTTGCCGGAAAACGGAAAATATGAGTGAATCGCAAAAGTTAGAATTTATTAGTTTTGAAAATGCTCAGAATTTCTCAGAGCTAAAAATTCCGCGAAAAGGTGCCTTTTTCGCGAGCGAAATTTTAGCGTTGACGCGACGAAGTCGCGGCGAAAATTTTTTGAACGAAACGAAAAAAAAAAGCTCGCGCGCTGTTTTTCCGGCGAAAATTGCAACCTCGCAAGAGAGCGGAAGGAATGTTTCGCTTATGCGTGCTTGCGTCCGTCGACGAGACAATGGGGCTCGAAAAATATTTTGAAAAGTAGTTGAAACTCTTTTTTGTTAGCGAGACCCTTTTTCCGCGCCTACAATCAATCAATGAATTTGGCGGCTACCTGGCTACCTGGTTACCTACAGTATCTACCTATCGGGAACACACACGGCAGATCCTGTGTCGGCCGGGCAATGGATGGGAGGGGGGTGGGGAAGACAATCCGCGATCACAATCACAGTATATTATTAATTGACTAGTGGACCTACCTTATGTAACCCTTTTTAGCGAGTCTTCGATGGACGTAGACTAGCTTAACACTAATACACTATCACTACTTAGACTATCCTAACTAAAAATGATTTGGAACAAACCTCACCAAGATTAGCTTAATTAATTTTAATTATAGTAAAAATAAAGCTTTTGTTGAGTCGAAAACAAAATAAATAAATAAAAAATTGCAGGTCTGCACCTGCTTCAGATTTGTAAATTTTTAGGTTTTGTTTCGACGAAGACGCGAGACAGTCTCTGTTTAATTTCGGCTGATGAAAGTCGCCTGTGGTTATTCACTGTTACTTTTTCTTTTTCGCGCTTTTATGCTCTATAGTATTTATTTCCATTTTAGTGTATTCTGGCAGGTAGGGTTCCTTTCTTGTCCTTTCCTGCGCACCCCTTCCGCCAGTAAACCAGAGTGGACGCTAGTGAGGTAAGCCTCGCTATTTTATTATTTATTTGTTTCATTTCATCAGTCGGATAGAGTCTCAACCAGCTTTAATTAGCAATGATTGAAAATTATAGAAATCGAAAATAACTCAAACTTCCAAAAATCACTACCGCACACGTTGAAAATGGCTAAACTGCCGCACTTGCGAAACGTTCGAGAGCACGAAAGTATCTCTCCAATTTGCTCCTAATGCTATGCAGGTTTTGTGAAAACTCGAGGTTGTTTTCTAAATTGGTTTATTCAAAATGCATATCCCATCTTCTCTTCGGTCTAACTCTTACTGAGGCGTCATTCAGTTCAAATTTAATTATACGATGGTCAGAATGGAATAAAAACCTGCTGGCAATGTCCATATTTTTTAATAAAATTTTTTTGTCTCGTTAAAATAAAATCAATTTCAGTTTTGTCTCTGCCGTTTGGTGCTAACCATGTCCACTTTTTTCCTGGACGTTTCTTAAAAAATGTATTTATAAAAAAGTGTTCATTTTCTTGGCAGAAGGAGATCAGTTTTTCAATCCATAAAGACCAATGACAGTTTCGCCCATATTTCGTTGGCCTACCTGACTGTTAAAATCACACATTATGAGTTGATTCTTGAAGTTTGTTTTTGTTTTGTTTGTTGTTAATGTAAGATCGTTGTAGAATTTTTCACATTCGTCTTTGTCCGAACAGAACGTTGGAGCATACACCTGAATCAGTGCCAATGACCTGTTTGCTGTGGTTTTAACTTGTACTAGTGCGATTCAAAGCGGATTATTTTGTTTTTCCTTGTAGGTTTCATTAAAAAACCCACACCATTCATTGTGCCAACAATTAGTGTTTTAGGTTTAGATTTTTCCCATATATCACTTTCGGGAGGAAATTGTCTAAACGGTCCTCGGTGACAAGCCAAACTGGAGCTTTAGAGTTCATACTAGATTTTTGGTTGTTCCCTATTCTAGTGTTTGCTTGATGGGAGAGTTGAAGTGTGTTCAGTTTTCCCTTTTGTCTGACTCAGTCATCGCATTTGATCTTAAACGGTATAGTGCCGATTTCGGGTTTTTTGGATTTTGATTCTTATCGGTTTTGTTTCTTTTCGTGTTCTTCCCTCTAGCTTTTCCCTTTTCTTTGTCATGTTCTTGTGTCCGGTGGAGTATTGCTTAGTTCCTTTTTTTCGCATTGCGTTTGTCCGAATTGTTAAAATCTTTTATTATGAGCTTATCCCATTTAAGACTGCAAATTTCCCCTTGTTTCGAGCTTCACTTAGATCCTGCTTAAGATTTTTTCTTTTGGCTAGAACTTCTGCCGGGAAATCCTCAGTTATATAAAAGTTAGCTTGTTTGAGCTTAGATCTGTTTCTTATTAATTCTGTTTTAATTTTAAAGGAGTTTAGCTCCACCAGTACAAGTCGACACTTGTCGTCCCTTTTTCTGCCTTTAAACGCCTGACCGATCCTATATCTTATTTCGTTAAAGTCGTTTTAAAGTTATCATTCAGTTTACTTTCCTTTAAGTTACTTTCAGTTTACAGATTCTTGTTTCTTCTTTTTTATGTTCACTTCTTCGAGAATATTTTTAAAACATTCAACTATCTCCGTGATTTTTTAGTTAGTGTTCTCATTGATCTCCTTTAATAACTCGTTAATAACTTGGATCACTTTGCCCGAATCCATAGTTAGTTAGCAAAGAAAATAAAAATGTACTTAATTGGGACTTGAAAATTCTGTTGTGTGACCTCGTTTTCCAACTAATACTTGGATATTTCGGGGTTGGAATTCGCACCCTCATTAATAATCCAAATAGAGATTAACAATATAAACGGTAAAAATAACGGTAACTTTTCCCCGAATAGACATCTTGTGTAACTAGAGCAAATAACGGGGTTGGTGAAAGTCCACCCCAATCTTGGAGACTAATGTCATTTCTTCCAAGATATAAATACGTCTTTCGAGACAACGGCAGTCAGTCAGTTCTAGTGCTAGACCTACTCAGGAGGTTACTCTGAGAGTTTTTTACTCGGGTTGCACAAGGACGTTGTTCGGGATAGGTTAAACGGAATTTTAACATTAAATTTGTGAATAAAGGATTTTGGGAAATTACAAGGAACTAGCGTTTTAGTTAACTGAGAACCCGCAACAATTCTCTGCGTAGTATTACGAGGTCTATGCGTCCCGCTCTCCATCAAGTCTACTCATGAACTCTCACAATAGAGCTTAAATAAATTTAAATTTTTAGTTTGTATTGTTCAACATAAATTCATAACTCATCCAAAACTTTATTTTCAGTAAGAGCCTAAGAAAATGGTCAATCCTTTATGAGATCAAAAGGCAAAAACATTCGTAACTTTCAACTGAAAGATCTTCCGTTCAATAATCTACCCAACAAATAACAGTGAGCACTTGTGACCTCGTATTTTACTTTTGTGAAACTTCTCGTTTATTTATTCGTGACATTTTGTTTCTTCCTAGGCCTTTGACTTCCAACTTTCGTGATTATATTGCATGACTATTCAGTCACAATACATAAAACATATAAAGAAATCTAAGCAAAATAAAAAATTATCCCTGGAATTGAAAGAAAAAATGCTTGCGTTTCAGAGAAAAGCGATTGAAGGTACAAAGCTTAGTCTTCTACCATATTTGAAGACCCGATTATATTTTAGATCGAGGATACTCGATGGAGAATGGATTGGATTGATTGAATAGAGGCTGGAAAATAATTAATCTACAATCACTACTTACAATTTTCCCTGAAATGCAAGTGGTAATTTAATGAAGTTGTTAAAAGAATCGTTTGCCGTGTTGTTTTACCATAATTTTACACCTGTGATCACTTTGATATTATGTTAAGATGTTAGACGGTTTGTATAATTTCATGCAGTTTAATGGCAGATGATTTAGCAGCTGTTAGAACATTTATATCATAACTATACAAAACTGTGTGCTCCGCTCAAAAATATTTTTATGGAAAAATGGTCAAAAAGATGAGTTTAGATAAAGATAGCGATACATGTCTCTGCTTGAGAAGGAGAAAAATTAAATGTGAAAGGAAATATCCCTGACGTGGTAAAATGCAGAAGAGACACACGAAGCACTTCGAAAAAGTGTAAAATAAATTAACAATCATAGAGATTTATTTTAATTAAAAAAAACTTTTAAAAGAGAGAGAGAACTTCCTTTTTGATTAAAAATTATAATATAAAAACCTTTAACAACAACTTTATTATATCTTATGGATTTTTATCTGTAAACTTTTTTTTCAAAATACCAGGAATCAAAATTTGTTCATTGAAGTTATTGATTAAAAAAACGGGATGAAAAAGGTCTTGAATTGAAAAATTTTCTTCTTAACGATTAGTCCACTGTCCTAAGAGACTTACCGAGCTTTCAATACGATTTTTTCTTTATATTCATTCTCAATAGCATCGTCTAAGCCGCTCACAATATCATCAATTCAAAACAAAGACAAAATGTAAACAAAAGAAATGCATTAGACGAGTCTCGAAGAAACGAGAACTTTCTCTCATGTAAAGCTTATGGGAGAGAAGCTTCCATACAATTCGAGAAAGTTCTACTAGTTTCCGGCTTGCTATTCTTACTTAATTATTCCCTGAAATTCAGTCGTTCATTCAGTCGGTCATTCAATTCGGTCAGTCAGTGAAGTGAATGAAAAGTCATGTAAACAATAACTTATCAAAAATGTATTTCGTAAAAATGGTATTTTCGTTTTTACCCGACGTATAATAGGTTAAATATTCGTTCAAATGGATCAAAGGAACTTCTCACAGTCGACCCGGTTTCGGACTTTCCAAGATGTAACTAGCTTTATCCGTTATCATAATGTAAATGGTTTGTTTTGATGGAGGATGCCTTCACGGAGCATCGAATCTGTTCCTCGAGAAGAAATTTAATAGTCAATGCACTACCTACCGCTACATTAGATCAAGTTGCTGATCTCGTCCTATCGGAAAGTCTAAAGCAACGCATTCTGAAATTTACGACCAACCGTTGCACTTCCGACTAAACCGACTATGGGCGGATTGTGAACTCGGTGATCAATCCTTCGGTTCTACTATGAGGAGCAAGGCCATTTGGACGACTAGCTTCACTTTTTACAAAAACTTCCAGCATGCAAGAGGTGCTTGTAGTTTTCTGCGACTGGACAACCTAGCTCGACAGGCAGATCGGATGTGGGAATGTGGAAACCCAACCTGCTTACCAAAGTCAACGCCGACATCCTCTCCGAGCTTTACACGCCTTCAATACACCTTCTTGGACTCCGTCGAAGCCGTAATTACAAATCAGCCACTTCTCGGAACCCCACCGAATGGAAGCGCTACGCAGCAGTTCATCCGCCTACTTTCAACCTGGTTCTGCGGAAACTCGATGAAGGGCAACAAAGAATTCCTTAAATATTGCTACTATCATGCCGCTTCGGGAAAACGCTCAGAAGTGTACAGAACCCTGTACCTCTTCACGAAACTAAATGTCGCTGTCGGCGACCAGCGAAGGTGAGAAAATTTCCGACAAACGAACATCCGTTTTCTGATCGACGGGTTCCGACGTCTCAATCCTGCCACGCAGCAAAAAACTAGACGACATCCGATCGCATCGTGTAAATGGCCAACCAAAACTTATGGTCAACGGAAACTAACACTCGACCTGGGACTTCATCGAGACTTCGGCTGTCTTTCACTGTAGCAGACGTCTCAAACGCCATTCTACGGATTTTCTGTCATTTTTAAACGGACCTACGGCACGATCGACGACCGACCAAGTTTGACCAGCACTCAGTCTTCGGAACCAACAAACAATAATTTGCCCTCTTCAAGAATTCCCAGGACACACTGATCTCAGAACCACACTTCACTACAACTGGTTCCAGTCCTAAGATTTAACTCGAGAAACATTCGTAAAGAATACTTCCGTTCATCGTCAACGGATCACCTCAGGACACTTTCATCTCCTCGTAAACGATGCTCCAGTCACGGACTTTCAAGATCTTCATATTCCAGGCTACACTTTCATATGTGCTTGCCTTTCAACACGATGGAATTGTTACAGATCACTGAACTCCATATTCATCCTGATCCTAAAACCAATCGACAAACCGTAACGGTATGAAAAAGTGTGACTTGCCTTTAATTGAACTACAGTCTCATTTTCCGCTGTTCTCAACGCTTCAGACTATTGTACGAAAAATTAGTCCTGTAGCGATAAGTCACAATATCAGACAAAATGTAAACAAAGAAATGCGGTGAGGCAGCGACAGGACAGAAGAAGAACTTAGACGAGTCTCGAATTAACAAAATAGAGATTTATTTCATTAAAAACTTATAGAGAGAGAACTTCCTTTTAAAAATTATAATAAACTTCAACTATTATTATATCTTAGATTTTTAAAAGTATTACCAGTCGTTCAAAATTCGTTCATTCAGTTATTGATTCAAAACGGGATTCGTGTCATGTAAACAATAACTTATTTTCAATAAATTTTTCAGTAAAATTATTTTCACATTAAACGAGGAAACGCTCCAATTTAACATTGTTTCCTCACAAGCAAACATAAAGTTTTTTTTTAATTTTTTATCCACGTCTTATGAGTAAACACATCATTTCCTTAGATAGGTATTAGAAAAGTCTTAACAGAAATATATTATCATTCGAGAAAAGCATACTTCCGATTATATTGCCAAATCATGATATCCGAGAACCCATCGGAACCATACTGTGATAAATGGTAGTTAAGCGGAAATTACTTGAGGAAAAAGAACAGTTTAAGTAAAATCTCTACTAAAAGGCAATGAAAATTCTAGGGAAACTAATTCTACAATACTACAATAAAAACAGGTATTCTACTACAGATGATGAAAGCAAAGACTTTAAAAATATATATTAGACTCTTAACACCTTTAATTTAGTTAAAATTGTCATCTTCCTAATTTCATATTGGGGTTTGGTAACTAAACTTGACCAGTTGAATTAATTTTTTTTAATGAAGTAGTTTTTATGAACCCAGCAAAAATTTAATTCATAAAAAAAGTGAGAAAATGGCAATGGCAGTGACCTGCTATAGAAAAGAGATATCTGAGAGTGCACCAAACATGTCACATAATTCACCTACTTTTAAATCATGAATTCTACAATAAAAAAAATTACCAAAGGTTTTTCAGTAACTTTGGTTCGAGCAACGGGAATAAAATCGCAGCCATTTTCTATCAGTCTCAATTTTTTGAACTTTTACATTCAGATAAATTTTTGTCTCTGAATTTTACTTTTAATGGCTTTTACCTTTTTTCTTCATGAATATTCTTTGTTTAAGCAAATAATACATTTTTCACCACAATGTCTCTTTTACACGGTCATGAGGCGTTATTTCTAGAGATTAAATAATATTTATTACACAACAAAAGTTTAAGCCACAAAAAAGTTTTTGCTCACTTTATTTACTATGGTAATTGAAACACCAAGTTTTAGCATGTCCTTATAAATTCATAAGAACTAATGGAAGGCTGAAAAGTGGTTACCTTACTTTTTTTTCCCCGTCATCCAGCTCCAGTTTTTTTAATCGTGGATTTCATCATATGGAAACTACCGTTGGCGATGTCACTTCTTACCCCTGAGAACATGGGGCATTGAAATATACGCTGTTTACTTCTTTTACGGCTTACATCATGATTGATCCGCTTTGATTCGTGAAAAATGCATAAGTATGAGAAACAATATCACTTAAATAGAGTGAAATTGAAAAGAAGAATTTGGGTAAGTGGGGATTGCGTTCAGTGGAAGAGATAAAGTGGCCGCAAAAAAAAATAGAAATAAAAAGGGAGGAACAAAGTAGGGCGGAAAAGGAAAATGTGAAGAAGAATGAAAAAGTCAGCTCAAAGAATTTCCTTATAAAAGTGGAGGACCTAGAAGTTTTACAATTAATTTAAGACACCAAGAAAGCTTATTTTCGAGGCACACGCTAAAATCCTTATTCGCTCTCGATTGTCACCCTCTAGCTCCTTACAACTTATTTCTTTTGTATTTAACAACCAGATAATTCTAACTACGAATGCTCTAGATCTTTTGAACTTTTGTTTTTATTTCAAGTTTTCTTAATTTGCACCAGATGACCAGATGTTATGTCGTTGTAATAAAAATATCTTGTGAAACAAGAGATGAGGGGTAACAAATGTAAAGTATTTAGAGAAAACGTTGCAAAAATTTTTGAGAAGCAAAAACCCAACGGAAAAGCTAAAAGCCTCAGTAAAAAGTGAATTTTAATTTGTATTGAAAGAAAAACCTACATATTCAATTTTTTTTGTCTTCATTAAGTTTGGTTTTGAGAAATTTACTTTCTGCCCATTGCTCATCTTCTTTGGTTAATAATTGAGATGTTTTTCCTATCAAATGATGCTTTCATCTTTTCTTTCTCTGTCTGCAAAAAAAAAATCACATGATAGAGCTTCCTCTTAACATCTCCATCTCCTTTAAATATTATACTTTTGGTGTGGGAAATTTTTTTTCCTAGAGTTTTAATTTAACATCATTTTATTCTGGGTCTTTCAAAGGGATGCCCCATATTTCCTTGATCTGTTTTAATCTTGATGAAAATTGAAACCCAAAAGGAGATACGAAATTTCATTTCCGAACCACTGGAAATGATATTTGTAGGGGAAATAAACAGGATATTGGAGAATACGGAAACCTTGTATTGACCCAGGGAACAGTGATTTATTTTCTTTTCTCATAATTTGCTCTTTTTTATTCAAATCTTGTATTTTTTGCTTTATTTTTGAGTGTGAAGTGCCTTTTTTTAAGTAGTTGAACGACAGATTAACTGAGACATTTTGAAATATGGATGTCTTATTTATGGCACGTAAATCTTCTTCATCGGATGGTCCGCTGGACGTACTAACATGAGGTGGACGGTGGACTCTTCAACGCCAGCGTTGCAACATTCGTAAATACCATTCTGTTGTCATTTGTGAATTGACCGAGATTTTCACTTTTTTGATACCCATCACACTCAATTGACTCACTAGTCTCAACAACCCTAAATTGAACTGGAGTCAGCACTAGAGTTGAATTCTACTTTCGAAGCATATTTGGCTGTACATTGGATTAAATGAAGAATATTATACTTTATCCATTTCTGCTGATGAAGTTACTTGAACAAAGTTCACTATGCACTATGGCCCGAATTGTGGCTTTGGTACGAAGGGGCTCTTTTTCTGTTATATTTTTCTAAAAGACGCGTACCATTTGTTTTTCATTCTACCCCTTGTCGCACGATGGGGCTGAATAAATTGGCCCAAATTGGCCGGCCAGGCCACAGCCTGGCCGGTCAATTTAGGCCAGTTCGTTTTTCCTCTTTAACAGAAATGAATTTCAGAATTTGAGATCCGTTTAAGTGCTAAGCATCCAATGGGAACCGCTCCAGTCTACTTACTGACTATGTAATTTGGTGCCAGTGTCGGTGTCAGTTAAAGATAGTTATGTAGAAATTTGATTTTTTCCAATTGAGTCATGAAAACGACTAAGATACCTTGTTTTCGCACCGCACAGGAACACTGATACTACCACACACCGTTGAAATAAATAATCCCTTGAAAACGGATTCTTTAGCTTGGCTCGGATGACAATCTATTTAAAACTACTGTATTAAGCGCGATTGTGGATTCAAGGCGTTCTATATTTGAAATTAAAAGAGCAAGAAGATGACAGTAATGTTCTCACATACTTATATCGATTGACAACTGCGAAACGAAGCGTATCATACAGTCTCTCTCCGGCTCTAAAAACATTATTTTCGAGTTGATTTTAAAACCATTTAGTCTACAATAGGTGTTTAAGACATTTAGAGCTCTCTGAGCTATGATGGGGGGGGGAGTGTCCGTCAGAATTACCAAGTCGTCTCCAATCAAAATGCCCAAAAAGTTGGTGTATCCGTCGATGTCGATCCTGTTTATACCATTTTCATGCAAATGGTCAATAAGATTGTTGTTGTACAAAGTTCCGTTTATGGAAACTTGGAACGAAGAAAAAAGATCCGAACTTAGTTTTCAGTTTTTGTCGCAAAAGTTCTAGCTCTTAAGCCAAACACTAGCCTGAATGTACTCAGCTTTTATGTGCCTGTTCATTCAAGTGACATGTTTGGTTTTCTTTTTTTTTAAATAATAAGAGTAAAAAGTGATGAATTACGAGTTGTACTTTCTGTTAGAGTGAGAAACAATTTATTATAACTTGTATGTTAACTATATATGTTATGTATTTATTATAACTACTTGTATGTTAGTATTTGTATTTTAGATGTATTATTATATGCTTATTGACAATCCTACAAAATAAGCATTACTATTATGTATATAATGTATAGGCCTATATGGAAATTTTCAATATAATGTTATTATTTCAATTAAAAAAAGATCCGAACTTAAACCTGACGCAGCCAACGGCTTCTCATCCTCAACCTTCAAGTACCTTCTCCATCCTAAACCTAATAATAAACGAACGAATAAATAATAAACGAACAAAGCTAATAATTCTTGTTCCTCTTATTCTCTTCTTATTTTCTCTTTCCTTTGTATCTTCCTTATATTTTTTTTCTTAATTACTGCTATTTTGGTCTTCTACTTACTCCTTTTCTTTAACTTAACCTCCGCTCCGACTCCTCTAACCTCCTTGAAAAGGTGAGGAGTTGAAAAAGTGTCAGGCTAGCGATTTATTTCCTGAGCCATATTAAGCCATAATTAATTTTTTTAACTGTGAATCAACGCTGATTCGCGGATTCCAGATTTGCTAATCGGGAAAAGAAAAGAAAAATAACCTTGGCTGCAATTAATCAAGAAAAAACGAAAATACAAACATTTTAAGTGAATTTTTAAAAGAAAGTGTTAAAACTGCTTCTAGTTTAGTGTTCAGAAATTCGTCTACTTATTTTTCAACTAAGTGAAGAGTCCAAACAACGATTTTAGTATCACATGTTAATGTTTAACGAGGCGTTGCCTTAAGTTTTTGCAGTCGTTTATCATTCTTATTTACTCTAGTTTACAGTTAGTTTATTATTTATTTTGTGTGCTGCGAAACATATTTATTTTTACATTCTGTCACTATGGGTAAATAAATACTTGACTGAGCAGTACAGCACGGCAATTTGATGTTATTTCCATTTCAACCAGCGAGCCGCCAAGGTAAGTTTGTTCTTGTCAGCGTTTAATTAATTTCCTTTGTGTGTGGAATTAAAACTGATTTAAAAGCTACCAGAATTATGTAAAAATACAACTCTATTTACTATAAATGCAATGAAAATTAAATTAAATACGTTCTTCTAAAAGTGATTTTCTTTGTCTGCTAATTAATTTAAAAATCGTTTGTAGTTAATTTGTTTTTAGCTTAATGGTCGTAGGAGTAGATGATAACTTCATAAATCCCGTTTTTCACCTTAGAGTTTTTACAGGATACGAAGGGGAAGCTCGAACTCTCAACCACTATGCTTCGGTAGCCAGTCGCGTTAACCACTCAGCCAAAGGGCCACCTCAGAAACCTGTGAATACAAAAACACCTAAAGAATTCTCATTAGCCCAACACTTTTACTCGAAGAGCGATATCCTTCAGAGTTGAAACAATAGAAAGTCATCAAATGATGAGTAGATAAGCAATTACATAATAATCAAGACAAGCAACCTTGAAAAGTGATCATGCTACATCTACTACATGCGCAATCGTTATCTTTCACTATATATTGTAATTAGGACGTGTGGTTAAAGGACAATGGAAGGCCTTGAGTGGGGGCTGTAATAATACCAAATATAAAAATAAAATTTTTTTTGGTTGTTCCAAGGTCGTCTTCAGAAACAAACTCTCGCCAAATCATTGTTAAAATATTCTATCATTTTTAGGCCAAGTGCCAACTTAAACAGCAAATTGAGCACACATTCTAGCCCAAAACTTACTTGTTATTAAGATGATAATTTTTGTCGTTTTGCGATATAAAACATATGAGATTATTTTTAATATTGTACGAAACCGTCTTACTGAAGTACTGCAAGACCTGTAAGGTTGTATGCAGAACTCTCAACTCAAAAGATTTTTTATTTTTTTATTTTTACCCCTGCCAACTACCATCTGTCTCCAAGTACGAGACATCTTGTAGTTGGTCTAGTTGTGAGGGGGATTTTGGCTAGGGAGCAAACCAGTGTCTAGTCCCAGGAGCGGAAAGAGGAGCTGGAAGTAATGTTGGGTTTGATCATTAGTGGGAGAGGTAGGGAAAGTTAGTAGGAGGTGAGGGGAGAAAGGAGAGGGAATAGGGAAAGATAGGTAAGGAGAGGCATTTGGGTCAGGGTAATGGGTGAGGAAGGTTGTAGGATGAGTCAAAAGATTTATGGCTTAATTATATAATTTTTTTATCGTTTCTGTCAACTGGAGACCACGATGTTTTTCAACTCATTTTCACTCCTATTTGTTGGAGCAAGTTATTACATGAGTTGAAAATATGTTTGATTATGAGTCAGCTATTATTCGTTGAAGGCTTGTTCGCTGAGTGAACATTACTACCAAGGTTGTGAGCCTTGGAGGGAATTTTGGGGTGGAAGGATAGTGGATTAGCTGAAGGAAAGCATTTTTAGGGAAGAGCGGGAGAATCTTGCACTCAGGTGGGGTTTGAACCACGGTCCTTGAAGTGATAGGCGAGTGCTCTAACTTCTCGCCTACCAGACCCCACAGGCATGATTCCCAGGCTTAAATATATAATAATGATATTTATTAATATTTTTATTTTCCGTAGGGAGGCGTACTGTAGTGGTTAACGTTCCTGACTTGGACCTTATGTCATGAGTTTAAATCCTCCTCCCGCATTCTGTTATACCCAAAAAAGGATGAAAACGGGATTAAAACGGGATTAAAACCACCACATTTATTTTTATTTTTCTATTTAACCCAATGGTAATTTGAGTTTTAATATAATGTACGCCTTAGTTCGTATCTAAATTCGGTGCGGAAGTAGAACGCAAGGGAAGGCAGGTGTGCATCAATTTTCTATGCAGAAAAAGAAGAGGGAAGGAAGATATTCCTCTGAATATAAGTGAAAGGACCAGAGAAAATTGAGGAAAACCGTGACCTTCACAAGGTCACACGTGCAGTTAGGCCCTTGTTGCGCGCTAAAGAGGAAAAGTCACAACAAAGGAGCTTCTGTAGTTCCGGTACCTGCCGTTTGGTGTACTGAGGCGCATATTACTCGCGCAGGTTCTGTGCCATCCGCATTCAAGATCTTTGCTGAAGCAATCTCCATCCCTATATGGCTTTTCGTGAGAGGGAAAGCAGATTGGTAGAACAGAGGACGAGAGCGGGAAGCCTAAGCTCCCTTGATAACTTTATCAAAAGAAAGGGAGAAGATCTAGAAGAGGAAGGTTCCAAAATCTTCAAGAAGAGCCTCCTTATGAGAAGGACACCACCGAGAGGCCAAGGTGAAAACATGGACCAGCTACACGAAATTAAAGAGCTGCTGGAAATTATGAGGAAGGAGATGAAGGAAGGGAAGGACGAAACGAATAAAGAATTAAAGGAAATAAAGAAACAGATGACCCGTATAAACCAGGTCATTCTAAGGTAATCAGGTCGGTCGTTCTAAGGGTAATCAGGGTGGGGAGTTCACCTTCCACTCCAACCTGGGGGGATAGTGTTGTTGACTATATTCTGGTTTCGGAAGAACTAGCTGAATCAGTAGCAGATTTCAGGGTAATAGAGAGGATGGAATCTGATCACATGCCCCTGATGACTAAGATAAGGAGCGCCTCCAATAGAACGAGTAGAGGAAAGGATCAGGAAATAAAAGAGTCGAGCACAGAAAGAGGAGTTAAGATTGTGAGATTCAGATGGAAAGAGGACTTTAACGACTGGAGCAAAAAAATAGAGGAATTTGGAGCAAAATTCTATGAATTGAGAGTTAGGGATGCGCTGGAGAGGGGGGACAAGAAAAGAGCCGCCTCTAACTTTAAATACCTAATGTATCATGTGTTCTCAGGAATGGAACAACCTCCTTGGAGAGGAGTTAGAAAAACGAAGGAAGGATGGTTTGATGCGGAATGTAGAAGAGCAAAAGTGTAAGCATGGGTAAAACTCAGGTATATGAGGAAGATAAGGGGCGAACAAACGAGGAAGGAATACTATGAGTATAAAAGAGCATACCGTTTGATCTGCAAGGAGAAGAAGAAAATTAGGGAAATGAAATGGGTTCAAGAATTAGCAGAGGTTGCAGAGAGAGGGCAGTAAAGGATGGTGGAAAAAAGTCAAGGAAATGAAGGGAGGAATAGGACAAAGAAAATGCCCCATTACAGCAGAGCAGTGGACGGAACACTTTAGAGAGGTCCTAGATGGAGAAAAAGTAAGGCAGAATTTGGGGAGTTAGGTGATAACTAATGGTATAACTGACAAGGACCTGGATAGCAAAATTACATCGGAGGAAGTAGTTCTGGCAGTCCAGGGGATGCGGAACGGTAAGGCTTGCGGCACAGATGGATTATCAGCCGAATTCTTTGAGGCGCTGGTAAAATCCTCCTATTTACTAGCTCTCTTAACGGACCTGTGTCAAAAGATCTATGACACGGGGAAGGTACCAAACGAATGGGGACTGGGGATGATCTTCCCAATATTTAAGAACAAGGGAGCCAGAGAAGACCCGAATAACTATAGAGGAATATCCCTGCTGAATGTAATAAGTAAAATATTCTCTAAAATCTTAGCGGAAAGAATAAAACTATGGTGCAAGAAAAAACACTTAATAGCTGAAGAGCAGGGAGGTTTCAGAGAAGGTTATGGAACGACGGATCACGCTTTATTATTACGTTTACTGATAGACAGAGAGATTAGAAGGCAGAGGGGGAGACTCATTGTTTCTGTGGGAAAAATTAAATAAGTTAGGAATGCCAGCTGTTGGCCCTACAGGGAATATACAGAGGGGCGTCTAGTTGTGTCAAAATAAACCCGTCTAGCACAACTGAGAGTTTTACTATCTCAACAGGGGTGAGACAGGGGTGTCAACTCTCACCTCTACTGTTTATTATTTCTATTAATGATATGGTGGAATGGATGTCAGAGGTGGAAACACACGCACCACTGCTTGGAAATAGAAGTATTGGGATGCTAATGTATGCTGATGACATAGCGCTGTGTTCCAGGTCACCGGTAGGACTGCAGAGGGCCTTCAATAGACTGAGCTCATATTGTGAAAAATGGCACTTGACTGTGAACTCCAAAAAAACGAAGGTGGTGGTTTTTACCAAGAGAAGACGATCGGAGGGAACTTGGTTCTATCAGAAGGAGAAGTTAGAAACGGTGAAAGAATACCGCTGCTTGGGTTTGCTCTTCCACAAGAATCTAAACTGGGAGAGACATCAAGAAGAAGTCGTTGCCAGTGCAATGGGAGCGGCAACTATAATAAGAAGGATCTTATACAAATACTGTCAAAAACTAGTGACCCGGAGGACGGAGTTGGGGCTCCACCTCACCTCAAATGATTACATCTCTGCTCTGAGCAGCCCTGATGAATCGACCCTCAGGAGCCTGGGGAGTTTTCTAAAAAAAAAGCTAGGGAGGAAAGGAGAAGGGCTCGTAATCCGAGCGCAGAACCCAAGACTTAAGCTTAAATAAATACTGTTTTTCCTGTAAAAAGTGTTTTTTTTTTTTTTTGTGAAATGTATTCTGTATGGTCTTATGTTAAGATTGATCCGAAAGGGTAAGTCTCAAGAAATATAAATGAATAAAATAAATAAATACTATTATTAAGTTTCATTATTTTAACTGTTCACATCATTTTTATAAATAATTTGCAACAACAATAATAAGTGTTTTCCTGGAATAGATATGTATTTCTGGAACCACCATCTAATAACCGGGAAGAAAATAATAATAATATCAATTCTTCAGGGGCCTGGTAGGCGAGAGGTTAGAGCACTCGCCTATCACTCCAAGGGCCGTGGTTCAAATCCCACCTGGGTGCAAAATTCCCAGCCAGTTTTTCTCCCGCTCTTCCTTACCTTAAATGTTTTTCTTCAATTTATCCACAATCCTTTCCCCCAAAATTCCCTCCAAGGCTCACTACCTTGGTAGTAATGTTCAGTCAGCGAGAAAACCTTCAACGAAAGGTAGCTGACTCATAATCAAGCATATCTTCAACTCATGTAATAACTTGCTCCTACAAATAGGAATAAAAAATGAGTTGAAAACATCGTGGTCCCTAGTTGGCCGAAACGAAAAATCAATTCTTCAGGGGAGCTTATAAACCCCTACACGTCGCGTCCCCAGGTGGCCGGTTGGGGAATGGCCCCCAGATATGGTTGGTGGTGGGGGAAGTGAAACACCTTTCACGGACCAACTGATAAATGAAACTGGAGATGATTGGAATCGTGTCATTTGGGATACCATGTTGACGGCTCACAGAGGGTACAGGAGAGAAACTGGATTGACACGCCAGGCCATTGATTAGATTGGAGGCCCGAACCAAACAACAACCGGCGATGGAGGCCACCTCTGGCAATTAGTGAAAGGCTCGTAGGACTCAGTAATGCCGTTTGGCGAACAGAGGGAAGATGCCCCAAGGCCACTGTGAGTCGTAGAAACGGTCGGTGGGTTGGAATCTTGAGCAAGATTGGGCAATGACCTGAGAATTGCACGCCTGTCTGTGAATTAAAAAACCTTTTAAAAATGATTAGACAAGAAAAAGAAAGAATAACTATGAGCCTTGCTCCATCAACGTCCGAATCGAGCGTCGAATATCTAACCCGATGTGGGACAACCTGGTAACAAAAGCCGTAGGGGACTTTTTATTCCCCTGCTGAGTACCACCTGTCTCCAAGCAGAGACACCAAGTAGTTGGTACGTCGATATAGGGGGTTTATCTGAGGTATGGACCATCATCGTAACCCCAGGGGCGGATGGTAGACAGAAAGATAGGAAGTTGGTTGGATGGATAAGGAAACGGGGTAGATTAGATGCGGTTAGGAGATGCGTGTTGCTGAGTCAAGTGGTTTATATAGCTTTAGACGTCGTTGGTTCTGAAGTTCATCAAGAAGAGAGACAGAGGTGGGATTTGGATGGTCCACCAGCCGGGAAGGGAAGAAGCCAGGAAGAGTATTTGAGAGAGAATTTGGCGATTTCCTCTTTTAGAGTGGGAATCGCCAGATCTTTTCGGATAATTATATTTGATTTTTTTTAATGCCAGATCTCAAAAGGATTTCAAAAAATTTCTACGATTTCTATACCTGGGTGTTAATGGATTAAGACAGCTTTGTAAACCAATTGGATTTTATTACCAGTACAAAGTTCAGACCATCTCCCCATTAACCAGAGAATTGTGTTAAAAAGTAACTGGGCTAGGAAACGTTTTGCTTTGATGTGTGACTTCCATGTTAATCTACGTGGTAAGGCTAAATACGAAAATGGTGATTCGGTACAAAACGAAAGGAACGAAGGACCGGTAGTGTGCGATGGATGAAGTACGAAAAATTAAACGCAACAAAATTATTTAGACAACGGTTGGATTGCGACTCTCCCAAAATATATTTTTTTTCTCGAAATAAAACAAAGTTTTTTACAATAAACAAACTTTGGCCAGGGGCGGATTCAGGCCTCAACACTACGGTCAAGATGTATACCGAGATATTTCACTTCACTCGGCTGAGGGATAAGGTTACTGCTTAGAAAGATTGGAGAACAATCCCCTTTGCGGAGACTAAAAGTGACATACTGTAGTGGGATTTGGTCTTATTCACTTTTATTCTCCATTTGGTAAGCCACTCGCTGAGTTTATTCAGATGTTTTTGAAGTCGTTGCGTGGCGGATTGAGGATCACTGTCAGTAGTTAGCAGTATCGTCAGCAAAAGTTGCCGTGGTCGTGTGATTGTAGGGAACGTAGGCAGAAAACTGCTTCAAGTCAAGACCATAAATGGACAGCGGATGAAATAAGAAAAGTGACGTGGTGTTTTTATAATGCCCAGCTACATAGCTGGTACAGCACACAGTCTCCGGAAAGTGCTGTAAAAACGCACGTCACTCGATATGCTCATGAGGATTCTGGTTGTATCCTGGAAAGTACCGTTAACTATGTCAACGACAAACCCCATCTAGCATCGTGCATGTGTGTGCATTATTATTTTGTAAATAATAATAACAATAAGGTTCTGAAAAATACAATCTGGTGTCGTGAAATTGAAGAAATAATAATAATAATAATAATAAAAACAATATGATAATGATAATAATGCTAATAGTAATAACAAATGTGGTAGTTTTTGTTATTGTTGGCCCAATTAAGACATTTATAGACCGTATATGGCTTACTTATTTTCTCTCATTTCCATTTTTTTCAATTGTCATACCTTCCATATGTAAGAATTTAATGATTTTTAATATGGCTTAATATGACAAAATCTGAAAATTAATTTTCAAGAATTTTATTGTTTTGATTTTCAGGAGATTTGAAGAGAACTATGAAAACGGAAGAGCTTTTAAGTTGGTTTCAAAATAGCCTGATTCCGGATATCGCGAAAAGAGGATATTTTTCTGAAAACGGAGAACATGAGACGATTGAAAAATGCGAGTTTAATCCCGTTCAACATGGAGTACATAGTTTTGCATCAAATTTATGCTTTTCTACCATATACATTAATGGTTTTACAGGTGCGAGATCCATTAATGTATTAATTAAATATCAAAACTTAGATCCAGTTTTTAGAAAAAAAATGAAAACAGAACCACAATTTCAAAACGAGGTAACAATGTTCAATGAGGTTCTTCCAGGTTTCACGCAATTTTTAAAAAACTTTACTCAAGAAGAACATTTAATACGAGAAATCATTCCTAAATGTTATTTTGCATTATATGAAAAGGAGGATTTGGAAAAATCCGTGGTAATTTTGGAGGATTTGGGGAAATTTGGTTACAGACCATCAGACTCAATAGTCGAGCTCGATTTGAATCATTGTCTGATGGCTTTACAACAATTAGCGAAATTTCATGCTATTTCCTTTGCAATGAAATTCGCAAATACTAAAAATTTTGAAAAACTGAAAAACTTGTTCGTACCAGTTTGGTTCTCAAATGACCAAGACACCAGAGAACAGTGCGAACAGTTCAAAAGCTATTGCGCTCAAAGAGGAATCAATTTTTTGTTGTCTAAAAAGAATTCCGAAGTGCCTATGGAGTACTTAGAAAAATTTAGGAAGCGATTAGAAAGGCTTTTTGATTTTTTGATGAGCTTGTTATCATCCGAGGAACCACTAGCCGTCATATGCCACGGAGATTTCAACAGGAATAATATTTTGTACCAGTACTCAGGAGGGAAAGTAGTTTCTGCAAAGTTAATCGATTTTCAAACGTCTTTCTATGGCTCTCCATGTTTGGACTTGAGTTTTTTCATTTACATGAACACGACGATTCATTTTCGCGAGAAACATTTTGAAGAGATTTTTTCTCATTATTATTCCGCTTTGACCAGAACGACCTCAGTTTTGTTAAATGTACCACAAGAAGCAATCGTCAATTGGATACCTCTCGACTTGTTTAAACACGATTTTGAAAGAGTGGCAGTACATGCTTATGTCACAGTTTCGTTTTTCTTGCCAGTGATGATGGCTCCATCAGGTAATGACTTTGATGAAGATTTAGTAACGAAAACATACAAAGAACTGGCTGTAGACATTTATAATCAAGGCGGTGATGTTGTTTCCGAAAGAATAGCAAACGTCATTGTGGACTTCTATAGGAGGAAATTTTATACCAACATCTAGTGAAAAATTTTGATTTAAGGATTTCTCTGTGGAGGGATAAATTAGAAAACGTTCTAAAGTTTAAGGAAATGTTTGTATGAAATGTTTGGTGTATTTTTTTTAAGTGACAACGGAAAGATTGAGGGAGTAGATCAGTAGTGTTGAAATTTTATATTTATTGACCCTAAAACGTCATTGATTATTTCATTTATTTCCAATGCAGTTAACCTAATCTAACGACAACGGTAATTGATTCATTTTTCCTTCTACTTTTAGTAATCTAAACCTTCTTATATTCATTTACTCAAAACTATATTCTTTTCCCTTATTATCAGAACAAAATCGATACGTAAAACTCGATGAACATGTAATGAAAAATTCATTATTTCCACCCATAATCATAGTGCTCAGTAAATTTAATTACCTGCGAGCCTGATATTTTTCAATTTTACATTTGTTCCAAAATAAATCGTAGATAAAGGAAGTTAAAAAAAATGATTTGTAAAAACGGAAGCCAAGAAACTCTACAAAAAACAGTGCTGGAGAAGAATCAAAATGCTTTTAATATTTATAACGCCTGTGAATAAGCTACCAGCGGGAAACCGACTTTTTAAAAATGTTATATATGATTTCGTACGCGATGTGCAAACGACGCTATTTCCCTCGCTTTATTTTTTATTTTCAAGGCATTTTGCTATATACTATACAACTCTCGCCTTATTTTTTCAGAAAGTATTTACTAGTACTTTTTTCGATTATTTATGTAAATTTTAACGCTAAATATTTACTTGCTTTGTTGTATCACATGCATTTGAATTGTAGTCTGCGTACGTTTTTAGTCGTCGGCCTTAGAGAGGTCTGAAATGTAAAATTTGAGCCGGTACCGCCGAACTGGTAATTTTTAAATCAGAAAATAACATGTGGAGTACGTTTGGGTAACATGATATTAGAAAAGCTCGAAGCCCTCTGAATTCGCTTATCGGTTGCTTCGACCACTCATCCCCAGGGTTTTCAATTTTTATGCCTTTACTAAAATTTTTCTCCTTGTTGGCGACAACTTTCCGATACGTATGAATCTAGGTGTGGCAGGATATACTGTAGTATTCTGTTCATTTTTCGTTACCTTCTTCGGGTCATACTCATACCACTCGGGCAATCTAAACTCCTAAAGTACTTTTTTTGTAGTTCCTTTAATTACATATTATGGTCGTTAAAATAGAAAAAAAAACACACTATCTAAACGAAAACTGTAAGATGTTAGAGAGAAGTTGTAGAAACTGATATGAACAGAAAAACAAATCTTCAATTTCATAATATATAAAAAGAAGAGAATCCTCTGCGTTCGTATGTCTGCTTTCTTATGATGTGAAAAAATATTATTGAAAGTCATCTCTGTCACCCAAATCGCCGAAGAAAACCAGAAAATCCGTCTTAAAAAGCTTCTGGATGGGATCTCATTAGACAGTCAGTTACCCCAAGGTGTGTGCACCTTCTCACAATCCTATTTAACCGTTGGGTCCAACTAAATTATTTCCTTACCCTTTAGAAGGTAGAAGAAATCATCATGATCGCAAAGCCTGGAATACCCTCCCCCCCAAAAAAAAACTGACGTCCTACCGGCCAATCAGCCTCCTACCCATCTTCTATCAAACTCCTGGAAAAGTGTCCTTATATCCAGGTTAAATTCCTTCTCACAGCAACTTAATTTCCTCTCACCAATTCGGTTTCAGGAGCCACTACTCCACTGTCGGACAGGTCCATCGACTCGTAAGGACATTTAAATCTAACGCCATGGAGTAAAACTCTGCAGTGCTTCTTCATGTTTTCAAAGCTTTTGACAAAGTCTGGCATGAAGACCTCATACATAAACTGAGAAGCTTAGTCCCTTCCTCTCTTCTTCCCATCCTACCATTCTACCTGGAGAACAAACATTTCTATGTCAAACAGCGTGATGAGCAGTCAGGTCTTTTTCCCATCATCTCCGATGTCTCTTAGGGAACCGTGTTAGGACCCTTACGCGGAGGATATTGCTATCCTAAATACTGACGGTGATATCCGAATTGCCAAACAACACCTACAGACGTACCTAAACCAACTTCAATACTCACTGACCAAATAGCATTTTAACACGGACGGTGCAAGTCTCCGGTGACCCGCGTTAAATAATCTCATCGAGCGGCGCAGCCACCAGTGGTACGCATTCGAGTGTGATCTGAATTAGTCTATGAGGTGCTACAAATTAAAATAATGAAAATTTAACGTCTATTGACTAAAAACATTTACTATTGCAGTAAAACAGTCCCGCCTCACAGGAAAAAACGCAAATATTCGCCTCTGCGTGAACGTGTTAAAGCAAATGACACGAAGTCCCACTAGATCACCTTTACCCTCCAAATAAGGGACTGTTCGCCAGTTTTCCTGAACGGTACTTCCATCCCCCATTTGACTGAAGTCAAATGTCTCAGTATCCATCTTGACTTGGAAGAACCACATCAAAACAAAAAGTCTCCAGTTGGTTCTTAATAAAGTTCTTTGGCTCTGACTCCGAAAAGGCATTCTGACCTCAACATTCGTAAAAAATCCTCGTCCATTAAGTCATTCTCAGACCCATATGGACAGACGGAAACCAGCCAACTCTAACCTCGAAATCTTTGAATACTTTCAATCCAATACCCTTTGTATCTTTGTAAATGCTCAAAACTAATTAGGAAACAATTGAAAATTGGCGTCTCGTTCTTTAGAACAGGTGGTATAGTAGTTAACAAGGAAAGTTAAACAAATATAACACATGAAACGCCTATCGTAAATCCGAGGAATGTTTGATTATCGTCTTAGTAGCCTGACGTTTGGAACTTACGTGTGCAGTTTCGGCATAGGTAAATATGATGTTTTCGTTAGTATCTTTTATTTATTACTGAAGTTAATTTCAGCAGCAGTCGACCTTGAATCTAAAAACGTCAAGTACTGGGTTTTACACCGCATCATGTTAGCAGTATACACTAACGTTTCGTCCATTTCAATAGCTCGTAACATCGTCAGGGTGAAATCTAGACTAAGCTAAAGAGAGAACGAGTGGAAACGACTACACGGAGGTAGGCAGGAAAAGAATGGGGTCATCGGAGAGAAAGGTCGAGTGGAAATGGGACAGGTATAGAAAGGTAGAGGAAAACAAAAGGAAAAAGAATGTAGGAAGTTTCTATTGTTAAATCCATCTATTAAAATTATCAGTGGAAACAGTTGACCCCATTTCTTACCTACCTAGTTGGTGTATAGTGCTAATATGACGCGGTATAAGTCAAGTGCATCCAGCGTACCATCCGCTGAGTCAGAAATCAGGATGTAACGTTTTTATTTACGATTCTTTGCTTAGATAAATGCATCCTATCAACATGTTTAATCAGTCAAATCGACCAATTATTCTTGTACGTGAACAACGGAAAAATGACTTAATATTATTGCTAAAAGGCATTGTGGTGGCCGCGCAAGCGGAAGAAAAAAGAAAAGAGAAAACAATATGTCTATTTTTTCCTCTGCATTCTGTTCAGGTCAAAAACAAATATAATTTTTATCAATCTATAAAGTATTTGCTCTCTTATTCACTCGTATAACTGAAAATGAACACGCCTACTAAACCAGGCATTTTTGTCGAAGTTGAATGTTTAATTGTTGAAAGAATTTCATTTATCTTCGTATGTCTCAAACTTTTTTCTCGTGGCTCTCATTTGTCCCGTCTTTTGGAAATTCGTGGTTTTAAAATTCCTTTTTCACTCAAAAAACGGTTGATGGCTGTAGACAGATGGGATAGGAAATATGGTGAACCAGAAACTTCTCTGTCAAAAACACTTTAACCTGATTTAGGTGGGATTTTAATTACATTAGTAGGCTCATTTAAGTATTGGAAGTATAATAAAATTTTTAACCACATGAAAAAAGTAAAAATATAGTTTTTTACATTTTCCTTATGATGAATCATCCTTGAAATGATTAAATATTATGCATGTTTTAATTAAATTAAGTTAGTTACAAAGCTTTTTATTTATATATCTCAGAACACATTGATTATGAGCAAAGATTTGGGAACGTCACGTGGATGGTGAAAATGATACGAAGTGAACGACGTTAATTTGTAAGAACGCCGTGGTTGAATTGAATCATCAAGATTTCTTAGGTCGTGGAAGTGAGGAATATGTTGAGGTAACAGAGATGGGAAATATATAATATCATATATTTAACCCCCATATCGCCCAAGGGCATTAGGGGTAAAAATTTACAACTACAAAAATAATTTCTTTTACAAAAAATTTCAATTTCAAAAATTCAAAAAGGAAAAGTAAAAATTGATCCAAAACATCAAGAAATTTAATTAGTAACAATAATAATAATACAAATAAAAATTATAATGATTTATAATTGAAAAAGAGAATTTATTATTCCCCTCATTCATCCAGCAAAAACGCCCTCACATTTAGGGCCTCTCTCATGAACAGATGCACCCCCCTGATTTTTGGGTAGCAGGGTCTTTTCAGAAGTCCGATGAGATTGTTGATGTGGCTATCTGTTTTTTCGATGTAGGCGCCCAGAAATGCGTTCCTAATTGAGGTGTAGGCTGGGCATTCACAAATGAAATGTTCCACCGTCTCATTGGATTGCAGATTACAGACCTCACATAGTTTGGTTGTGGACGATTTTTAGACGCAACCATTTGCGGAGAATTTCACTATGTCACCTCTTCCAACCCTCAGTTGACTGAATGTTTTAGTGGCACTGAATCCGAGGTTGGAGTGAAGGTATTTGGGTGAGCTTTCTTCGTATATCAGCCTGTACAGTGGGCAGAATTCAGAAGTTCGTATTTTCTGCAAGTCGTTGTGTTTCTTGTTCGCAGCGAAGGTATCTGAGATGGTCTTGATAGTTGTGGGATCGATGGTTGAGGGGTGGTTCCATTGCTCTTCAGGAATAAGAGGGTGTATAAGTTCGTGTAGCTGGGAGTATCAGTTATGAGATGTCCACCCTTTTGAGTGAAGATGTTTAAGGCGATTGTAGCACACCTTGGAAAGGTCTTCTTCCATTTTTTCGTCAATCACCTTCCACCACCTGAGGATCCTCTCGACAGCAGTGCATCCAAGAGGGCGGATTCCGGTCTCCGTTCATACAATGTAGCCGGGGGTCGTAAGGGGCCAATTATAGATCGACTCGTAAAAGGAATTTTTTATATTTTCGAGTTTGTTCAGATATCTGAGGGCCCAAATTTCTGATCCGTATAGTAGAGTTGCTGATACGGAGGCGTTAAAAAGGCGTTCTCGGCACTTCCAAGACTGGGTTTTCGATTTCGTCAGGATTTCTCTAGTGCTGCTTATGGCGATATTTGCTTTGGCCATTGCATTGCAGAGGGCTTTGTTCAGATCTGCGGCCACAAAAATGTAAAGTTATTTAATTCATTGTAAAGTGATTCATTCGGCTAAAGGGCCAAGAGGCTCAAAAGAAAAGGAAATGGAACAATGAATCTTATATGTATATTGGGTAAGATGACCCATCCGGACAAAGGCCCTTTTTGGGACTTTTCGTGGGCAGGTATCATGCTCCCCATGGGCCCGTACCCAAGTGTTCGTCCTGTGCCGCCTACCCACTAAAAACCTGGGAAACGAAATCGCGTAGGACCTTTGCGGGGCAGGGTACATAATTTTAGCTTCACTCGCCCCGCAGGGTTTTTGCCTCGCAGCGTCGGGAAACTGCGAGGTTGCACTTATAATAAATAAAATAGCTAATTAATTAAATAATAAATATGTAAAAATAAAACATTTAAAAATAAAACATCGGGGACTTTCTCGCCTATTCAGTGATGATTCATTCTCATGGCAGTGAGAAATGGTGTTACACATAGAATAAGTTAACATAATAAATTAACATAAATAACATATATACTATGAACAAACACTAAAAACAAAAAAGCCAATAGGGGCTAACACAAAATAAAAAAATAAAAAGATAAAAAGCCAATAGGGGCTACACAGAATTAAAAATACGCGATAATAAAAACACGAAGGCCAATAGGGGCTGGTTAAAATACTAAAAAAACTTAACCTAAGACTAGAAATATGTGTGCCAATAGGGGCACAACAGGTTAAAAGATAAAAACAATAAAATAGTTAAAAGAATAAAAATAAATAGAGTATAAAAGAAAGACTAGAAGAGGGTCAGTAGGTTAAAAGTTAAAAGTTAAAAAGCTAAAAGAAATTATAAATAAATAAATAGTTAAAAGATAAAATAAAGATAAATAAAAGCTACAAAAAGAGATAAATAATTAAGACAGGACCAATGGGGGAAGAATGACTTAAGTTTTTTTAGTGTGTGTTTCTGACAGTCTTACTCTACCTATTACATTTTTATCATCATTTAAGAGTGATGCCCGCTTTTTTAATTTTTATTTTTATTTTTATTTTTTATTTTTATTTTTTATGTTTTTATTATTTTTTATTTATTATTATTATTATTATTATTTTTATTTTTATTTATTTATTTATTTATTTATTTATTTATTTATTTATTTTTCCTTTCTTTCTATCTTCCTCTCTTTTCGCGAAGTCTTTCATCTTCTTCTTTGCGGGACATCACTCTTTCACAGAAATTAGTAAAATTTTCCCAAGCGTCGCTGCTTCTTGACGCTTGGTCGATGATTTCTTCTAGGGAGTCTCCAGCCAGTAGCACTCTCCATTCTTCCCACGCTGGGCACTCCCAGAGGGTGTGATCCACCGAGTCGATCTCTGCAGTGCAGTGATGACATCTGGGAGAGGGTTCCTTTTTTATTTTAAATAAGTATGCCCCAAAACACCCATGACCCGTTAACATCTGGGTCGTTCGGAAGGTGGGAGTGATGTGGGTGGCCTCTATCCAGGGGCGTAATCGCCCGGCCACAGCTCTCACCAGCCTCGTCTTCCTGGTGCTGTTTTTTTGGAGATCTTCCTCCCACCTTCTAATCGTTTGGAGCTGCGCCTCCTTCTTCGCTTCTGCGGCGTTCCTTCTTCTTTTCTTTGCGAGATACCTCGCACGCAGCTCCAGTGCCAGCAGATGCGCTGGGGGTGTTTTGGTGATGATGCAAGCATCCACCGCGGCCATGGTTTTATACCCTCGGGCTACCCTTTTCACGATTGTTGTTTGGAGGGAGCGCAATTCCTCTGTAGTTTTCTTGTTGGCGCTCACCTCCTCAGCCCATACTGGGGCGCCGTACAGAATGATGGAAAATACGACGCCCAGAAATAGCTTACGTGGGGCATTAGATGGGCCCCGCATATTTGGCATTATTTTCGCCATGGCCGTCGAGGTTTTTTGCACCCTCTCCCTTAGTCTGCCGAAATGTGCACGGAAGTTAAGTTTCGTGTCCAGGACTATACCCAGATATTTGAGTTCTGGGCTGAATCCGGACAAAGGCCCAGGTATGTTAAGGAAATGTTTCATTGTTTTAATGGGCCGCCCGAATGGGTCATTCAATGAATGTCTTTGTTTGTTAACCCCTTGTGGGGTATAAATACTGCTCTAATTCTCATAATAAAACATTCCGAAATCAGGAATCAGTGGTCTCGTTCTTTGCAACCTTACCACACTTCGATCATCACTGGGGTGATCTTAAGATAGAGGAGTTGTCCATTGACACACTACCTCATTTCATCATTGGCGACCGCCACAGGAAGAATCAATCCTGAGACGTCAGGGTTTTCTTCGTTTTAAAGTTCGAACAGCTTTATTAAAAGAGCACCCCGCGGAAAATATCACACCCAGGTAACAGTACTCGTTTACTATTGAGATTGTATCCTTTTCAAATGTGAATTTGAGATTTTTCTTAAGCCTTCCTCCCGCTCTAAATATCATTATTTTAGTTTTGTTTTTATTGACTTTTAATTTGTTTTCTGCGCAGTATTGGTTTAGAGCGTTTAGAGCTCTTTGGGCCATTAGAGGTGTAGTTGTTAGAATTACGAGATCATCAGTGTATAGGATGGTGAGGAGGTTGTTGTCTTTATCCAGGTCAATTCCAGAGACTCCTTTGCTCCGCAGGTATTTAGTGATATCATTTATGTAAAGATTAAATAGTGTTGGAGACGCAGATTCGCCTTGGAGCACACCTTTTGTGATTTTGAATTTTCTAGACACTTCCTCGTTTATTGTAAAAGTGAATGATGCTTTTTCATAGAGGGATTTGAAAGTATTAATAACCTTTGTGCTTAATCCTTGCATTGCCAACTTATACCAGAGGCGCGAATGTGGAACAGCGTCAAACGCTTTTTGAAAGTCCACAAAAATTGCGTAGACCTTTCTCGCCCGCAGCCGGAGGTGAATCCCGATTGCAGAGTACAGTGTGAAGATGGCATCTCTACAACCTTTGTTTCTTTGAAATCCATATTGTTCTTTCGAGATGATTTTGTTTCTTTGCGACCAGTTTTGGATTCTGTTGGCGAGTATAGTTGTAAATAACATTGTTACGTTATTGAGTAGAGCGATTCCTCTGTAGTTTTGTGGATCTGATTTCACTCCTTTGTTGTAGATGAGGCGCAATATGGAGGGGGTCCACAATTCGGGGAGTTTTTCGCGGTCTAGGATGGTATTAAAGATTTCCAGAAGTTTGGTGGTACTCGTGACAGGTAAATTTTTGTATAGTTCGCTTGGGAGCTAGTCCGGGCCCGGAGCTTTTCCTGCAGAAGAACTTTTGATTGTACTTACTAGCTCCTCCATTGTTATTGTGCCATCAAGAAGCGGGTCTGATTTGAAGTTGACACTCAGCAGCTCAATGTATGGTTCATGATAGAAGTCTTGGAAGTAACTTTCCCAGGTTTCTAGTGGAATCTTGTTGGTAGTGGGTGCTGTCAGTTTGGTTTTAAAAGTTCTTACTGTTGTCCAGAAGTCCTTGGAATTTCTGAATTGACTTAACTTGTCTTGAATGCTAGCAAAGTATCCTTTCTTCTTTTCTTTTGTGAGTTTCTTATACTCTGTTTTACATTTTAGGTAAGCTTCAAAGTAGTGCGTTGTAAAATGGTACTTTACTAGGCTTCTGTAGGCTTTTCTGACGGATCTTTTGGACGAAACGCATTCCTCATCGAACCACTTGTTTCTTCGGTAGCTTTTTGTTTTGTTAGGGAACATTCCGGCTTTTTCAGCTCCTTTTTTTCAAGACAGCAACAAATTCTGTGCCCGTTTCTTCAACGGTATGTAGTGTCCAGTCGGAGGGCATTAACATCTCTATTTCTTTTTCCAGAAAGTTTTTGCGTTCTTCTCTCCAAGCGAATTTCCTTAGTGGAGGTTTCTTGAGTTTTAGATGGTTTTTGCGTGTGTTTTGGGCTCTTATGGTGAGGAGGATTGGGAGATGGTCGGAATCCAAGGCGAAATCTGTTATTTGAAGATCGAGGATTCCCGAGAGCATTGGAGGGTTTGTCCAAGTAAGATCTATAGTACTTTTGCGGTTTGGTTGACTCAGGTAGGTAAAATTTGCTGGGGTGTCACTGGATGTTCTGCCGTTGAGTACGTAGAAGCCGTGGTCTTCCATGAATTTCGCTAGTTGCTTCCCTCTAGTGTTGATTTCAGGGTCGAGGGATTCTCGAAGGGGCGATATTAGAGAGTTTTCCAAAATGGCTCCGTCGAATTTCTCGGGAAGGTTGTTCAGCTCTCCGATCCTTGCGTTGAAGTCACCAGAGATAATTATTTTGGCGAGGGGGTTTTTAGTCTGGTAGTTTGTCAGAAGTTCATCAAGTAAGGATAGGGAGTTTGAGATGCTTTGGGAGGGGTTAAAGTAAGTAAGTAAAAATAAGGAGAAAGGGGCCGTTGGGGGTGGTGAGTTCTACTGCGGCCCAGGATTAACATTTGTCTATAACGCAGTAACTAAGATCTTTCCTCAGGAGAATTACAATGCCTCCAGATGCTCTGCCACGAGATTTTTCTTTCTGAGCTGGTTGGGAGATAATATTGTACTTTTCTAAGGAGCTTGGTAGTTTTTTGTCCTCTTGTTCCTTCCACAACCAGGTTTCAGAGATGCAAAGAGTGTCAAAGCTTAAGATTTGAGATATATTTTGAATTTGGTTGTTATCAGGTTTTGCTATTTTTCTTTGGGTTGAAGTTGTTGTATCTTGTATTGTCAACGCTTGTTTCATGTTGTTTTTCTTAATTTTTCTTGTTCCCGTATCCTATGGTGAGCTTCTGCTGTCGTTGGTCTTACTTTCTTCAATAATTTCATTTAAATCACTTTCTTTTGTTATTATGATGGGTTTACTGGTTGATTTTTCCTGGATCAGTACTCTGCAGTTTTTGTACCAAATAAATTCATACCGACCCTTAAGTTTAGTTTTTGTTTTCCACAGCAGATTTTTGAAGTATGGGGTTAAGCTTTCCGTTATAAAAATTCGATCTCCCTTTCCATTTTGTATAATCGCGTCCTGTGTTATAATTTTTTTCTTCTTCTTTAGGAACTCTACCGCTTTTTTTGTTTGATTTAGCTCAATTACTATGGGTTTGGGTAGTGAGTTTCTGTTGGTGGAATATCTGAATATTCGGGTGATGTGTGTTGTGGTTAATTCTACTCCTGCTAGCTTGGATACATCCATCACTATTTTTTCTAGACTTTCATTTTTTTCTTCAGGTAGGTCATGTATTTCTATACGGTCCTGTTTCCCTTTTTGCTCTATGATTTCGATTTTCTCCTTCAGTTGGCCTATTTCTTTGTCTTTACTTTCCAAAGTTTTTTCTAGCTTTTTTATTAAGAGTCTGGTTTCTTCCATTTTTTTTATTTGATCATCCTGGAGTTTCTCAAGTTTGTTCTCCAACCTTTCAATCCTCACTTCTATCTTGTTTTCCATTTTTTTTTAATATCTTAAGAATATCTGCTAGGCTAGACTGATCTTCTGTATTGTCATCGTCTTCTTCATCATCTTCAGCATAGAGGCCTCTGCCCTCCGTTTTTTCCCTTCTACTCTTGGTTTTATTACCTGTTTGGCAGTAGTGACATTTCCAGAGCTTTTTCAAGGCTGCAGAAATCCCTTTCCAAGTATTTTTTGCTATGGAAGTACAGGGTTGGAAGTGATACTGGTTGCCACATCCACCAAAGCAAGTAACAAAATCTCCATCTGAAGGAAGGTCCTTTTCGCATTCCATACAAGGATTTTTGTTCGCCATGTTATTTTTCGCCATGTTGTTCTTGTAAGAAGAGACCTAAAAAATTTGGTTTTTCACTTCTTTGAGATAATTTATTTTCACTTCACACCGCGTACGACTTTATTTCTTCGGCACTGTCTATTACTTTTACTTTTCATGGACCCGCTTATCCGTTAGGGTCGCGGGGTGAGGGAAGCAATCAAGGACTTCCAATTGGAACGATCTTCCGCTATTGAAGTCAGAGAACGCGGGGTTATCAGACGGGATTCGGCCAAGGCCTTCACCCCCCCCTGAGCCACCCCTGCCGCGGACGGCCACGGGGCCGCTTTCCTCCCGAGCACTCTGACAGGACCCCACGAATCAGACGTTCTGGGGAGAGCCTCTGCACGTGCCCAAACCATCGGAGGATGGATCTCTCGATCCGGAGAAGAAGCGGCTCGACCTGGAGCCCCACGCGAATGGCTGTGTTACGACACCTATCCAGCCTCGACACACCAGCTTACGCTCGGAGATACCTCATTTTGGCCGCTTGTACCAGGGATCTGATCCTTTCGGTCATCACCCACACGACCATACATGACCGTAAGTGAGGACAGGAATATAAACGGATCGGAAGATGCTGAGCTTCGCCTGGATGCTCAGCCCAGCCATCCTCGCTACGGACCGCCCCAACTGTTGGATTACTGCCCCAGCCTGAGCGATCCACGACGCGATCTCTGCGTCTGTTCTGCCATCACTTGTGAACCAGACCCCAAGGTACCTGAATTTCTCCACCTGCCCCAGCGCGGCTCCGCGAAGGCGAATGTCGCACTTAACGGGCTTCCTCGAGATCACCATCACCTCCGACTTGGTCACGCTGATCCTCATTCCGGCATCGGCACATGCGGCGTCGAAACCGTCCAGTGCCCGCTGGCGTTCAGACTGGGTGGATCCTAGAAGGACGAGGTCATCCGCATAAGCAAGATGCCCCACCTTCAGGTCCCCATAACTGAAACCCTCACTTCCTCGGCTGTACTAAAGCATCCAATCCATATAAATTATGAAAAGGAAAGGCGACAGCATGCACCTTTGGCGGAGTCCAACGGACACGTCGAAAGGCTCCGACGTGACGCCATTTACCCTAACGCAGCTCCTGCATCCCCCCGTACAATGACACTCAACAGGGAACCACCGATGCCATATGTCTGGAGGACCTTCCAGAGTCTCCCGCGAGGGACCCCGGTTGTAGGCCTTTTCCAAGTAGATGAAATACACAAAGACTGGTCGAGCGTGCTCCCAGGACCCGTCGAGGATGAGCTTCAGGGTCAGAAGCTGGTCGGTCGTGCTTCTTCCGGGACGTAATCCACATTGACCCTCCCCCAGCCTGTCCTCGACCACGGATCTGCAACGGGCCTCCAGCACCTTCGTAAAGACTTTCCCGGGGAGACTTAGCAGGGTGATGCCCCTATAATTGGAACAATCACTCCTGCTCCCTTTCTTAAAGATCGGGACAATCACTCCGTGTGACAATCCTCCGGGGTTGTTCCTTCCTGCCAGGCCCCCTTAATGACGCGAATGAGCCAGAGGACTCCCTCTTCCCCTACCGCCTTCAACATCTCGGGCCGAATTTCATCCACACCAGCAGCTTTGCCGCTCTTGAGCGATTTTAATCGCCCGAGCGACTTCGGCCACGGTGAGCCCTCTCCTCGAAGAGAAGAGTGCCGTCTTTGGATTTTACCCCTCCAACGGCACCCCGATTCCTCCCTCTGAGGCGGCGGATGGTCTGCCAAAACCTTTTCCTCGCAGATCCGTAGTCGGATTCAAGCTGCTCGCCGGTCCGACAGCCGGGGGCTCGTGAGTATCCCCACACCCGCCTGCGGCACCATTGCAGGGTCGACTCCGGAGCAGAAGAGCTTCCATCCTTCGGGAAGATCCACGGTCTCGAGCCTTTTTGGTGGAGGAGACACCCAGGATATCCAAACGATACCTTTTGGCCTCCTCCACCAGTTCCAGGCGCTTCTCCACCGTCAGCGAGAAAACATTCCAAGTTCCGGTCCTGAGTCATAGTCGTCGTCGTCCAGTCATCCGTCCTGTATTGCCCCCCCTCGGGCATTGCGCCTTACCCCCACGATCCCCAAAACGGATGGCGAGTCCATTGTTGTTACTTATTATAATATAATAGATATATTTTTATTAATGCCAGAAACACATTGTTGTTCACTTCGGGCAATTACAAAAAAGAAATTTTAGAAAAATTAGAAAGGGTTGTACACCGGAAATAGCACTTAAAAACATTGTCCTTTTTTTTTCGTCATAATGGTACTCGTCGTGGTCGCGATGGCCTCCCAGTTGTGCTGGTTTTCTAGCATTACTGTTACCACTGTCCAGTACTTGACCTCCCTAGCCAGGTCTCTGCGTAGCCGGTTCCTCTCCTCTTCCCAAAGGAGGCAGACCGCCCATGAGTGCTCGGGCGAGTATTCCTGGTCGTGGCAGTGTAGGCAGGTGTTTACCTCCCACTTCTTGATTTTGTGCCAGTAGGTACCGCAGTCCTGTGTGAAGAATTGGGTGACTCCTCAGTCTATGTCGCCGTGTTTGCGGAAGTACCATCGCCTCAGATCGTTAATGAGCCTCTGCGTGCCAACTCCAGAATGGTTGCCTTCCTTCCACTTTTCTTGCCAAAGAGCAATTATTCCCTCCCTGGCCTCTTTGTTTTTTGTCGGGCAGTCCTGCTTGTCGATGGCTTCGGGGATAAGTAAGTCAATCGGGATTGTTCCAGACAATACTAGAACGACCTCTGGTGACACGGTTCTGGGAGCCCTTCTTATGGAAATTTTCTTTACGTAGGTCTTCTTTTGAATTGCCAGGAGGCCCCACACTGTGGTTGCATACAGGAGAATAGACTCGGTGACGTTTTTGTACAGTCTTCTTCTGTGCTTCTGTGCGTCTCTATAAGTAGGAAGCAGCTTCCTCAGCGCTTCCGTTAATCGATGTGCCTTCTGGATTTGGGCTTCTATGTGTGGTCAAAAGGTCATTTTCTTGTCGAATATGACACCCAAATAGCGCACCTTTCCTTGGAGGGGCATCCTGATTTTTCTCACACTTATATAGAGCGGTCTGACTCTCTTTCTACTTGAAACACATATCGCTTCGGTTTTTTCAGCAGCAAGTGTCAGGCCATTTTTCCCATCCACGATTCGATTTTTATCAGAGCGCCATTTATTTTAACTTCCATTTCTTCCGCTGTTCTTGCCACGGCACACAACCCCAGGTCGTCGGCGTATGCGATTGCATCCACGCCTGTTGGAAGTTCTAGTCGCAGGACGTCGTCATAGAGGACGTTCCATAGGGTTGGTCTCAGGACCGAACCCTGAGGGACTACGGCCGTCACCACCATTTCGCCGCCGCCAATGAATTATTTTCCTGTTGGAAAGATACGAGAAGATAATTCGCGTGATGTATTCCGGTACGTCCTTTCGCTGAAGGTTCCTCAAAACGGCATCCCAACTGGGCAATTGAAGGCATTTTAGACGTCCGAGGTGACCAGAACGCAAATGCCTCGTGAAGCCTGGTTCTTTTTGCTCTCCTGCCGCGCCTTGTTTTCCAAAATTTTTAGGGCGTCCCCAGTGCTCTTGCCACTCCGGAAACCAAACTGATACGGTGAGATGCCGCCTCTGTGTTACAGAGCCTGTTTGAGCCTCTCGCATATTAGCCTCTCGTTGAGTTTTCCCCGCTCGTCTAAGAGACAAATCGGGCGGTATTTCTGTGATTCATCTGGGTCATTTTTGGCTTTTGGAATCAAGACCACCTTTGCTCTTTTCCAAATCTTTGGAAATTCACTCTGTTCTTGGAGGGCGTTAAATATTTTCAGGGTCTTTTCCGGCACCAAGCCGACTATTCTTTTGACGACAATTCCTGGTATACCGTCTGGACCAGGGGCTTTTCTTGACCCCATGGTTTTGGTCGCCATCTGGAGTCCGTCCACACTAAATGGTAATCTAGGCATTCTTGAGACAATTTCGACTCTGGATGTTGGTTTAATATTTTGCAGGAAACAGTTCCTTTATTATGGACATCTCCAAATGCGGTTCCAGCTTTGGAAGGCGGTAACCGAGCCTTTTTGTCACTACTTTGTATGCTAGTCCCCAGGGGTTGTATTTCACTTATCTACAAAGTTCTCTGCGTTTATTTTTTCGGAGTTTCTAATCCCTTCCACGAATGCCCTTTTTTTCTGAGTAGTTTCTCACTGCTCTTTCCAGATCCTCCGCAGCAAGAGACTTTCGGGCTCCCAACTTTCTTAGGACTCTCCGGGCTCTAACGCATTCTCTTTTCAAAGACTGGAGAGAACCGTTCCACCAGTATGTTTTGATTTTCCTGTTCGACTGGAGTTCAGGCATTGCTGCCTCACCAATACTTTGAGTGAGGTCGACAAGATTTTCAGGAGTGATATCGTACAAGGCGCTGGCGCTAAGTAGCTCACTGAGTTTCTTTTTCAGTTCGTCTTCGTCTAATTTCCTTACATCCCAAACATCCCTCTCCTGTTCCTGACTGTTCCTGAGGTCTAAGCCGTAATGGAGGCAGGTTTCAATATAATTATGGTCGCTGAGCGTTTCAGCTTCCAAGTCTTGCCATGTGACGTTTTTTACAATGGTCTCTATTGCAAATGTTAAGTCGGGGAAGGATATCTGTTTACCTCGCTGGAAAGTGGGCCCCTTACCATCATTCAACAAGATTAGATCTTGTCTTGCTGACAATTCAAGTAGAGCAATTCCTTGCTTGTCCAAGCAACCTGCTCCGGCGGATGGGATTTTGGCGTTAGTCTCCGCCCAGCAGCATTTTTCTCCTTCCGTGGCGTTCCATGGTCTCCCCGACCTCTGTTAAGATGGCGCCTTCTTCTTCATCTGAGATGTTAGTTGAAATGTAGACACTGATGAGGAGTAGCGCGTCAATTACTGCCCATGCGTGGCTGTTTCCTGAACCTCTTTCGCCTACCATGATTAGGTTATTCGTTATCGAGATTGAAGCTGACCCATTCCTGGAGGATATCCAGTTGGGAGTCTCTAATCTGGATTTGTTTGGCTTCGAAGCGATGACGCTATGCCAGGCAGCTCTCTTCACTTCGTTCTCCAGTGCGTTGTGTGCTGCTCGTGCACTATTCAGGTTTATTTGTACTATTCTAAGTATTTCTGCTGTTGAGCCTTCAGGCGTTAGCCTGTTTCACGAGTTGAGAGTATTTGGGGCATTTCATTCTGTCAGCCCTATGACCTGAGCAGTTGCAGCTAAAGCACTTTGCTTCCCCTGTGCATTCCTTTGCAATGTGCCCAGTTTCACCACATTTCAGACGCCGGATTCCCCCTCTTGGAGAGTTCCTGCATGAGAAACACGAGTCCCCAAACTGTTGGCATCTACGCAGAAAAAAGGTTCCACCTTCTCAATTATCCTGCAATTCGTCCAACTAATTTTGAGTTTCCTCATCTTACTTATCAGGTTGGCAGATCGTTCAGGGAGAACCACAGTCGTTGTCTACTCGACGCTGGAAGCTCGATGCAGATTACTCATCCGTATTGTAGCCGGATTGCATTTTGTTTCGCGATTCAGGACATCTATCACGTCTTCTTGCTTGATGCTGTCGTCTAGGTCCCTTATGAGGATCTTCTTTTCCTTGCTCCTGGAGGTTATTTCTCCAGATAACTTCACCTTCTCTTGGATTGCTTGGATGATTTTTTCTTTATTTACAGGCTCTTGCTCTTTCACTATTACTTTTACCCCCTCGTTTGCCATTTTTTTTAATAGCTTGGACCTTGACGACCATGTTCTCAGGTTTCATGGCACTGGTCCTTCATTTCACAGACAATCTGAGCAAAGGTAACTTCTCCTGTGTTTGAGGCTTGATAAAGATGGAGGAAGAGGCGGATGTTCTCCTTCCCTCTTCTCCTCCATTTTCTTTGCCTTCTGTTCCTTGACCTGTGCTTAGATGAATGAGTAACTGATGGTCCTTGAGTGTGATTTCCAAGAGCTTTTTCTCTCGCAGTTGCTATTCCTTGGTATGGTCAAATTAGTCCTGGATACGTTGCCCTTTAGCAGTCTGTCCGTAATTTTTCTTAGGAGATTTCTCTACTCACCGATTTCGGAGATCTCCCCGCTATTTCTGGAGACTCCTGCCAACATCAGAAGCCCATTTCTTTTCCGATGGGCGTTGTCTTCTTCTTCTGACTCTTCAACCACCAATCACTCCGTTGTGTGCATTTGTATGATTTTTCACGCTTGGAAGGTCCTTTTTTTCAGGTATTTGCTGACGAAGGGGATTTGGGTTCCTAGAGCCTTCAATACCGAGTTGGACTCTGCGTCATTTTCGGCACAGGTAAAAATTCGATTGTTGTTTGACCTCTGAAATAAGAAGCTCGAGTTTGCCATTTTTACTTTGCAGTAGGCTTCTTCCGGCTCCTCCATTTCCAGTATTTCTAGTAAGTCAGCCTCCCCGTTGCAAGCCGCGACTCTCCTCCGGATGTCATCAGTTGGCGCAACAGTTCTCAGCTTTTTTTCGTTAAAAGTTTGTGTAGAGGCGTCTGTCGTTTTCAGGAGTTTTCCAGTGCTGGGTACTTCTTCGTACTGGAATTGTACTTTTCTTGCTTGGCGTTTGAGAAAACATTCTGCACCATGCTTATGAGTCGCAGAACGCCACTACTAAGCTCATTTTTGACTGTGGTGGCAGCCGGCGAGGATTTCCTCCAAACCTTCTGCCGCCTTCATCATAGAAGCAATTTCGCTTGATTCTCGAGGTAACTCTTCTGACATCCCAGTCAAGTCTTCTCTTCATAGTTTTATCCTCGGGAGCTGATCTTGGGTTCCCCAGGGATATGGAGCCTTTATACGGGTTCTTTGCAGCGTTTTCTTACGTTGAAAAGGATCCGGCATTAGGCGGCCCATCAACCAGCCCCTCATGTCTCCTTTGGGGTTTTCTTGGGCAGACACCGAGTTGGTTTCCCTCCGCGACGCCTCACTATCCGAATGCCAGTGCGACATTTTGTTTTTCGCAGATTTCCTGCGCGTCGAGAAAATAGGATGCTGAATGACTCAAGTAGTTAAAGTGACCTTGAGCCTATTAACTATTTGCCTCGATGAATATGAGTGATAAAGATGAGAAACAGTAGCAAACTCTCCTGCTAATGAAACTACTCAAAAAAACTTGTTTCATTTAATCCCCGAACAATCAAAACGTTTTCAATTAATAGTATCGAATGTCACTTGAACTGGAACGACGTGAAGACTACCAGTGAGGTATAACTGATTGGGACAACAGCCTCGGCAGAGGAGCCACATTATCTACCGCATGCTAGGTTCTTGACAAATTTTTTCTTCAGTCTTCTCAACAGTTTCTTCTCCTAACTTTTTACCTTCAACTAACGATTCACTTTTTCTACCTGTTCTTTTCCTTCAATAAAAAGTTTTTAAATACCAATATATGTTTTGTTATCTTTTATAATATTGTTCCTAAAAACTGCAAACAACCTTTTTCTTATACATGAAAAATTTTCACTATTTTGTATTACTACACTTTTACCGTTAACCTCTTGTTGAAACTTTTTCATAGTTTCGTTCATTTCATTCATTTGTCAGTCTTATATTATTCTTGTCTTTCTTATTATTAGTATTTCATTATTGTGTTTCATTTATTACAGAATTAAAAAGAAATGTGAATGTTGTCTTTACATTAATAAATTAACCTCGGGGAAGTTTGAAAAAATTGAGGGTAAGGTAACTATTTCCTTAAACGATATGAATTCTTGATATTGTTCTAAACCAGATGTAGGCAATCTTTTTGATCAACAAGCCAATTTAAATTTTAAAATTTTTTGGCGGGCCGCACATAAAATAGGAACTAAGGTAGGAGACCGCACAAATTCGCAACACATGAACTACGCGGCTAGTTTAGTTTCTTCTGTAGACTATGCATCTATTATTCTGCTACGTAAAATCCACTTTAAGCGTCTCTACTGTCAAAAAGTAATTGTAGCAGGCCATGTATTAATACTATCCATGTCGATAAACCCTCGGCAGGCCGGATTAAATACTTTTCCGAGCCGGAGTTGGCCAGCGGGCCGTAGTTTCCCCATAGACAACCTCCTGACTTTTCGAATCGACTTTGGCTATACTAACAAACTAACTTTTTAAAATCATGAATTAAATAAAAAGATCGTTGTCGGGCATAAATGATGGCTTTAATCTCTGAGGAAGTGTCCGCCAGTCTTCCTCAACGGTAATCCTATCCCACGGTCGACCGAAGTCAAATATCTCGGGATACACCTTGACCGCAGATTGACTTGGAAGACCCACATAAAAACAAAAAGAGTCCAAACCCAGCTGGTTCTTAACAAACTTCTCTGGCTGTTGGGAAGATACTCAGAACTCAACCTCGGCAACAAAGTCCTTATCTACAAAACCATCCTCAAACCCATCTGGACCTACGGGATCCAGCTCTGGGGTTCCTCCGCCAATTCAAACCTCGAAATCCTTGAACGTTTCCAATCTAAAACCCTACGAATCATGGTAAATGCTCCATGGTTCGTTCCTAACCACATAATCCGAAACGATCTGGCGATTCCCACCGTAAAGGAGGAGATTGCCAGATTTGCCCTTAAATACTCCTCCCGACTGGCGGTCCATCCTAATCCTTCTGCCACATCCCTCCTGAACGAACCACATGACCAACGTCGACTTAAACGATACAAACCATTAGACTCACTAACGCGCTTCTCTTAGTGCCACCTCTACCCTTCTCCTAATCCCTTCCCTTCCTCACACCTTATTATTCCCACACCCTCTACCCTTACCTTATTTCTCTCCCCACTCTTCCTACCCTCTCCACCCCCTACCCCTTCCCTCATCTCCCATAACCTCCCACTCCCATCCCACTAACGTCAAACCAGCCATCCCTACTCACACCCAATTCCACTCCTGGGCAAAGACGCTGGTCTGTTCCCCAGCCAAATCCCCCTCAACTAGACCAACTACAAAATGTCTCGTGTTGGAGGTTGGAGTGTTGTGAGGTTGCTAGTAAGGTTTTATTAATAGTAAAATTTTAAAAACTAGATGTCATAAAAAGTTTATTTTAATTCTACTGTATATTACATTGGAGCACAATATCATAAGCTAATTTTGTTTTAATAGTAAACACAAACAATTTTGTTTGCCAAACTGACCAATAATATGTATTCGAATATAGAATTAACAACAAAATAATTATTGACGGCAAGTTTCAAGCTACCATAAAGCAATTCTTCTTCTAACAGAGAGAATGAATAGAAAGAAAATTGAACCCTTGATAGTCAAGATTTTTCCTTTCCGGGCCAAATTTCCATTGTGAACATTGCGACTGGCCCACACTACTTACGAAAAAAAAGCTTTTATAAATCCGGATTTAGACGTACAGGCCACCCTCAGGGCATCATTTGTATGTACATTTGTCAGACTGTTTCCGTATGTATTTTATGTATATTGCCTCACAAAATTTAATCTGGAAGTCACTATGGCATAATTCACATCAAAAAGACTTTTTATATCAACATTCGAGTTCGCTTTTAATCGGATTTTTCTTTTTCTTCCACTGGTTTATTGAACACAGGACGTCAAGATAAATTTTTGATCACTTTTAGCATTTTTTCTTTCCCCAACATTTTCCCTCTTGACTGCGAAAGTGAACAAGGATACTACTAGTAATTAAAGGTTGTTTTACATATCAAGGGGAAGGCAATAAAGATTGTATAAAAATATTTTGCCCGTTTGCCGTAGGAATTTAAATTTTTCTTAGTTCTAGAAATTTCTTTACTTGTTTTAATGGGGGCTTTAATTTCTTGCAATAAAGTTGTTCTTGTTTTATTTATTTTTTAAAATTATTTAAAATAGTATTCAGAGGAAATTTTTATTTTAACGGTCTTTAAATTTGGCACGGTTTTTTTTAGAACTTTAATCTGATTTTTGAACAGATTAAAGAATATTATAGTCCCTGGAGGAATTTTAAACAAAGATGCTACATATTTGACTCTCTGGTGAAAAGCGTGATGACCTACTCAGCAGAAGTTTGGGGGGTGGCAAGAACACAGACAATTGGAAGGAATCCACGAAAGGTACCTCAAGTGGACTCTGGGAGTGGATCCCATGGCTCCGGGATATATTGTTCTCGAGGAATGCAAAAGAGACAAGGTAGGCATAGAGACGGGAAAGAGAGCCATTAAATTTGAAGAGAAAATAAGGAGAGGAGACAACAGCCTGCTAAAGGAATGCATGGTTGAAATAGAGAAACCCAAGAAGAAAGAAACAGGCTGGGAAAAAAACCGTAAGAAATACCTAGAAGCGAACGGTTGGTCAGTCATCGAATTAAAGAGGAGATCAGAAAGTGGAGAAAATGTGGTAGAACAGCTGGTGAGAAGGAGCAGAGAGGCCCAAAGACAAGAGCAGTACAGCAAAATACAAAAATCAAAATATAATGAAACCCCCCTGTACCTACAAAGACATTCTAAAGGGAAAATGATGGAAAAAGAAGCCCAAAAAAGATGCAACGGAGTGAGGTATTGGCAGTGTGAATGAACAATATTTGTTAAATGTGAATTATGTAATGCCGAAAGGCGATCATTTGTAATTATTATTTTATATTATTATTATACTATTGAACTAGTCCCTGGGAAAACGACAAATTTGGAGTAGGCTGAGGAAAATTATAAAAATTTTTCGACGGAGAATTTAGATCAGCGAATTAAGCTCAGGAATGGAACCGGGAACAATATTAACATATTCGTTTTTCTCCAAAAATTCAACGTAACTACTTAAGATTTGAAGACTGTAACTTCCGGGGTGATTATAATTTTTCAGTGCGCCTCTTGGGACGGCAACAGAATCATTCAAACTCAAAGATTCATTTTTGAACTTTCACGTTCGAGCTTTCTGTCGTTCGATATCTCAAACAATTTGTAAATTGACACGCAGCAGGACGTAATTTTTCCAGAGTTGACAAAATAAACTTTGAGCACCGCACAAGAGTGACACTAGAATAGTAACAAGACAGTTGTTACTCAGGTACCATTCGTCAGAACGTGAAGCTCAGGATATTTGACAATTTCATCTATGGTTGCAATCGAAACCTTTTTCTTCGTTTTGGGCACTTCCACTGGCTCACTCTCAAAAATTGATTCTGATTGTTTTATTTCTTCTTCTCTCGTATAATAATAGTTGGTTCGATGACGGGAATATGCAACACACATCACCACACCTATTCCGAAGAAAATGATTATTGCGAGGGCACTAAGAACAAGGATTAAATTCACTTGAGCTTCGTCTGGTATAGAGGTCTGGAGTATTCCAACGGCACCTGTATTCTCGTCACCAGCTGAAGACTCGATGCTGTTGCACCATTCCAGGTCATTTCCCTTAAGACTGGAGACAGTTCTTCCAGCTAAAGAGTAAGGTGATTTACAAGTGAGGTCTTTCAAAACATGGTTCATGAATGTTTTATTCACCCTGTTTAAAATTGAGGGAATATGGCACAGGTCACAGGCCCACGGATTGCTTCTTAACAATAAATTTGGTACTTTTTCAAGTCTAGTTAGAATTTTTTCGTTGAAACCGCGAAACCTGTTTCGAGATAAATCTAAAGTTTGAATCCTCGTGACTGAGGTGAGCAAGTGGTGAGATAACTGAGAAAAATGATTTCCTGACAAATTTAGAAACTTCAAATGTTCATGATAGGCAAAGAGTCCCAGGGGCAAATCTCTTAATTTCATATCTGCAAGAGAGAGATGCCTTAATTTAGAAAGGATTTGAATGATAAATTTGAGGTCTTCCATCGGTAAAACATTTCCACTCAGGTTTAAGGTTCGAAGAGAATCAGCCAAAGGAAGAAAAGTTGCTGGTTCAAGTTTATCAAATTTGTTATAGCTTATATCCATCACTCGAAGAGTGGTCAAATTCCCGAAAGCATGAGCCGTAATCTTGACCAAACGGTTTCTCGACAGATTTATCACCTGAAGATTTGTCTGTCCTTGAGTCCTGTATTTGTGAATGCTTTCCCTGGCAATGTCAAAAGTATTATCCAAAACAACGGCAAGTTGATTCCCCTCCAGTCTTAATATTTGCAACTTTCGTAAAAAATGAAATTCGTCGGACAAAATATATTTAAATTCATTATTTCCCAAATCCAGTTCAACCAAATCTCCCAAAAGTCGGTAGATAAGTGTGTTTATAATAGAGAGGCGGCAAGACCTGCACCTAAACACCCGCAACCCCTGAATATCTTTGAACACTTCTGGATTTAGGTCACCTAAGGGATTGTAACTTAAGTCGAGTTCGTATAGTTTTCCTAACATCAAGAAAATTCTGGGAACCAATTCGTGTATTCGGTTCCGGGACAGTGTGAGGACTTTTAATTCTTGAAGATGCCTAAAAGTCTCGCTTGGCATCGATTCGATCCTGTTGTCATCTAAATGTAGTTCCAGAAGGTTGACCAAGCCTCGGAAGTTATGCTCCAAAATATGGGAAATATTGTTTTGAGTCAAGTTAAGTACCTGCAGTGTGGGAACACCCCAAAAACTGTGTCTTCCTATCGCTGGGATGTTAGACTGACTGATGTGAAGCTCTTCCAGGTAGGTAAATTGTTGAAAGATTGGACCGATTGTCAGAAAATTGGGAGCCTCTAGTGGTGCTGAAATTCGAAGAACTTCTACCTAAAATTGAAAAAAATTTATATATAACAAAATGCATTTATAAGCGCCAAAATACATTTAAAATGCGATTGTTAGAATTTATAGCGTAAATACAATGGTGATTCAAGTATGACTCGAATTTTCGTAAGTCGCACTGCATAATGGTGTCCTCCAGTGGCTATAACAACAGTCAAGTTCTTTTTACGCCAACGGTGGCTCGACGCCCACGGAGAAAACTTTGAATCTGATATAGTTTAATGCTTCTTGTGCTGTCAGTTCCCTCTGAACAAGTAAAAGTCTCGGTCAACCTTGAACTGTCCTCTTTCAACAGCCTCGTATACCCACACAAGAATGTTTTACGGGCAAATTTAACAATCCCCGACTGATTTTGGTTTTTTACACATTAGACATGGTATTTTCATTTTTATGTCTGATCACTTTTTGCTCTCTTGGCTTGATTCTAAATTGTGTAAAAATGTTAATCTTATTGTGTTGCAACAACTACAGCTAACATAAATAGTTAATTTTAAAAATCCTAAGATCCTTCCCTTAATCCTGTGATAAAACACTGAGAAAGAAAAAAATGAAGGAAAATTATTTGGGGGTAAAAAATAGAGCTCTTGGGTACAAGTTTACTTACGTCGCGATCAATACTACCGATCGGAATAGGATCCGTCATTCCACCTTGAGTGCAAACAACTTGTCGGCGGCCTCTTTCATCGAGCGAACAATCGCAGTGTTCAGGACATATACCCTGGCCAAATACAACTCCACCAATAAGGAGTAAATACTTCAAAATCTCCATTCTATAAAAAAAATATATTATCAGTTATTAATAACTGGAAACAGCAAGCAGGAATTTTTAAGAACTGGAATTTTAGGGTGAAGTTAATATTGGGCCCAGAATGGCGTCAGCGATTGCCTCGAACAGGAGAACAATTCGGAGTGAAAGAATAAGGATTCAAATGTAAGTCTCAAACAGGCTCTTTTTTTGCCAGGGGAAACCTCTCGAAGGTTGTCCGTTCAGCCTTTGGGGAGGCAGGAGGGAGTATGTGGGATTTGCACCCACTAAAACCCCTGAATGGACACCATCTAGGCTCGGACGGTAAGACCCGGGAACCCGTGAAAACTCTACCACAATTCTACCTCGCCCAACGATGACTTTATACAGTCTAACCCCTCCCCTAAGTCTGGAGTTAGTCCACTCACCAGACTGCTCCTCCGCAAACGCTTTTTCCCGGAAACCCACCCAAGTTATTCCGGGGTGCGATCCCGGAGGGTACCGCGACCCTCCCTTCCCGAACTCGTTCGGCCTCCTCCTTCAGCAACATCACCTCCTCGTAGAAGGAGGAGAATGCAGCCCAGTTTCTCTTGTTCTCGAGGATCCCCCGTATGATCGTCGGGAGGGAGAGAAATTCTGACCCAATACTGCGCAGAGGTGTCCCCTCTGCCCTGACCACGCCGGGCATACTCCCAGCGTATGCTTCGCCGTGTCCTCCAAAGACGGACAGTGGTGGCAACGCATCGTCGACTCTTTCCTAATACGCTACAGGAACCCCCCGAAGGATCCATGCCCGGTAAGTACTTGCGTCATTCTATAGGTTCAACCAACGGCCGAGCACTGGCTGGATCGCCCTCAGGGTCCTCTGGCCAGGACCGGAGTCCTGGGTCAGCCGATCTCGCCATCTCCTGACCGGACCCTTTGGGCTAGTCGATGGGGGGCAATACAGGACGGATGACTGGACGACGACGACTATGACTCAGGACCGGAACTTGGAATGTTTTCTCGCTGACGGTGGAGAAGCGCCTGGAACTGGTGGAGGAGGCCAAAAGGTATCGTTTGGATATCCTGGGTGTCTCCTCCACCAAAAAAAGGGGCTCCGAGACCGTGGATCTTCCCGAAGGATGGAAGCTCTTCTGCTCCGGAGTCGACCCTGCAATGGTGCCGCAGGCGGGTGTGGGGATACTCACGAGCCCCCGGCTGTCGGACCGGCGAGCAGCTTGAATCCGACTACGGATCTGCGAGGAAAAGGTTTTGGCAGACCATCCGCCGCCTCAGAGGGAGGAATCGGGGTGCCGTTGGAGGGGTTAAATCCAAAGACGGCACTCTTCTCTTCGAGGAGAGGGCTCACCGTGGCCGAAGTCGCTCGGGCGATTAAAATCGCTCAAGAGCGGCAAAGCTGCTGGTGTGGATGAAATTCGGCCCGAGATGTTGAAGGCGGTAGGGGAAGAGGGAGTCCTCTGGCTCATTCGCGTCATTAAGGGGGCCTGGCAGGAAGGAACAACCCCGGAGGATTGTCACACGGAGTGATTGTCCTGATCTTTAAGAAAGGGAGCAGGAGTGATTGTTCCAATTATAGGGGCATCACCCTGCTAAGTCTCCCCGGGAAAGTCTTTACGAAGGTGCTGGAGGCCCGTTGCAGATCCGTGGTCGAGGACAGGCTGGGGGAGGGTCAATGTGGATTACGTCCCGGAAGAAGCACGACCGACCAGCTTCTGACCCTGAAGCTCATCCTCGACGGGTCCTGGGAGCACGCTCGACCAGTCTTTGTGTATTTCATCTACTTGGAAAAGGCCTACAACCGGGTCCCTCGCGGGAGACTCTGGAAGGTCCTCCAGACATATGGCATCGGTGGTTCCCTGTTGAGTGTCATTGTACGGGGGATGCAGGAGCTGCGTTAGGGTAAATGGCGTCACGTCGGAGCCTTTCGACGTGTCCGTTGGACTCCGCCAAAGGTGCATGCTGTCGCCTTTCCTTTTCATAATTTATATGGATTGGATGCTTTAGTACAGCCGAGGAAGTGAGGGTTTCAGTTATGGGGACCTGATATCCGTTGATTTCGTAAAATAACCATTAATAAGTAACTAGGCCTATAGACTAAATGAAAGGTAGTAACAGCAAGGCGACAAATTCACCTAACAAACATGAAAGTCGTCTTGCGAATACTGCTATAAATACCAATTTTGTTTACGTTTCTTTAAATGCGAACATCCCGAATTTATAAATTATGAATGAAAAGCTTCACATTTCACAAGGTTCACATTTGCAGTTGAAATGACTTACCTATGACTAGTTCTATGATTAGAATTATACAGCAAACTCGATGTTTTAAGTCCAGTGCAACAATACTTAGAAGAAAACTGTGTGGCTTGTGGCTCTCTTAGAGGGACAACATTTTTCTATAAAGTGCTTTAATAAGACCAGTTATTTATTAATTGTTTAGAATACGGTAAGTTGCACCGCAGAAACTCCATAGTATTCAAAAACTTAAATCATCAATCCTTAAGTAACAAATGAAAACCGTTTGCCTTAATTTTTGAAATTACTATCTAAAAACAAATTGATGATTATTTCTGAAAGAAAAGTTTTCCTCAATCGGCCCCGATATTTTGTATCTCGATATTGTTACAAAAATTAAGAAAAATTGAGCTAACCTAGCAGTAATTAAACAAGATGACAGTAAGGCAAATATTAAAGAACCTCATGACATGATAATTGAATTTAATAGGTTTTGGTTTCATAATATTAACGTTTTTCAGGAACATGGTTTTTATATATATATAAACAGATGTCTATATAATGTTTATTTCATTGTAGTTTCAGATGATTAGGACCTTTTATAACTATCATCCTAGAGGAAAGACCCTCTTATCCTGAATGCCTCCCAACAGCAGTTATTTTCTTGGTAGAATCGATCTGTGTTGTAGCAAATATGTTTGAAAAGAAAAATAATTTGTATTGGCTAATATTTACATAATAGCCATAAACACCTCTGCCTCTCGCGAGTCCCTGGATCAACTCAAGAACAAAAGAGGCTTCCTCCTAACGGAATACTTAGAAGAACTGGGCTTATGTGTCCTAAACGGCAGGACGACAGGGGACATTCCTGGCCAATTCACGTATGTGGGACACCAAAACCAACGAAGTGTCATCGACCTCATCTGGACAGACACCGCTACGCTCCCCTCTGGTCAACAGCCTTAACGTTTTGGACTCCCTCCTTCTCTCCGACCATCTAGCCATTTCTCTTTCGCTTCGTCTACCAACCAGCCAGAAACAAACCAAACGCAGAACGCAGCTTACTCACAAAAAACTACTCACCTGGAACGCGAAACACATCTTAAGCTTTAAGGAAGAAATAAACAAACAAAGCAATAGTGACTTTCACCAACTTACAACCCATGAGGTAGGAGAAGCCATAATATCTTCCTTTCAAAAAGCAGCAGAAAACGCCGGAATGTACAGACAAAACACGCCAGTGCACAGAAAAAACCTCTGGTACGACGCTGATTGTATTATCTCTAAACAATTAACAAGAAAATCCTACAGACAACTAAGGAAAAACAACTACAAATCAGAGCTATACACCATTTACAAAGCACTCAAAGACAACCATAAACCACTGATTAAACGAAAAAAACAAGAATACGTAACGGAAATGAAAAACAAACTAAGAAACGTAAAAAACTCTAAGGAATTCTGGGCTACGATTAAAAAATTCAGTGTCAGAACTTCAACCCGAGGTACAATCCCCCTGGATGAATGGGAAAGATTCTACTACACCCTGTACAAACCCAGGCTAATAACACACCCTCGGATACCACTTAAGACCGACCACCTACTTGATAGCAGCATCACAATGGAGGAGACGACAGATGCAATCCTGAAATCGGCAGCCGGAAAGGCACCAGGACCTGACGGTCTACCTAACGAGATATTCAAGAACCTCCCAGTCAACGGACTACAAAAACTAATGAACGCCTACAACAAAATACTGGGCACTGAAACAGTCCCAGCTTCCTGGACAAACTGCAGACTCCACCTGCTACACAAAAAAGGAGATACGAATGACCCAAACAATTACAGGGGCATCTCTCCTCTAAACAAAGCATTAAAATTATTCACCAGAATCCTAACGGAGAGGATCCACTCCTGGATAGAAAAACAGAAGGCTATGAGTGAAGAATAATTTGGCTTCCAAAAAGGCAAAGGCTGTAGGGAAGCAATCTTTGTCCTCAGCTCAGCTCTAGGAATCACCCTGCGCCTACCGAAACGAAGAGTATACGCCATCTTCGTAGACTTTGAAAAGGCATTCGACTCTGTCCCCATGATCGACTCTGACAAAAACTTTATCTCAAAGGACTCAGTTCAAAAATTATAAATGTCTTCAAATCACTCTACGAACAAACTGCCTTCACAATCACAATCAACGGCGAAGCCAGCAGAAAGATTAAACCCACCAAAGGAGTCCTCCAGGGGGAATCGGCCTCCCCTGTCCTCTTTAATTTGTACATTGACGACCTGGTAGAACACCTAAGAAATCATGGAGTTTTTTTTTTGAAATAATAACATTATATTGATCAAATATCATATATACATTATACACAATAGTGGAAATGCTTATTTTGTGGTATTGTCAATACAACACGTTTAGGATAAGAATAATAACATGCATTATAATACAATATATGGTTTGCACTTTAACCGAAAGTATAATTCATTAGTCGACAATTTTAACTTTTATTACTTAAAAATAATTAAAAAAATAAAAATTTTCTTACTAAAAGGAAACGCATACAAGCCACTTAAAACAACGGATACAACAGGCACACCTCAAGCTGAGTCGACCCAGTCTAGTGTCTGTGTTTAAGAGCTAAGACTCGTGAGACAAAAGCTGAGAATCTGCCCAAGGCTTGGTGATCCTTCTGGCACATATTTAAAAAGGTTTCATCTATTCTATACTGGTTTCTAAGGTCCTGCCATGCCACACATTCGAACAACATGTGACAGGGATCGTCTCTACAGTTAAAGGTGCAATCAAGGCATCTGTCTGTGTCCGTAAGCTGAAATCTATGCAGATAGCTCGAGAAATTTCCATGCCCCGTCAAGACTTGGCAAGTGTGGTAATTAATGTTTACCTTTTTATTTCTCATTCTATCTGGATTCACTATCCAAAAGCGGCGCCTGGGACGCGAGAATAAAAAATAAAAAAAACTCACCCACGCCTCTGAAAAGAGGATGATTTTGGTTGGGAGCACAGGATGATAGAAAATCGGGATTGGAAAATAGGAGCTCACCAATTTCTTGTCAGCCGTGGATGGTTTAACATTCGCGAAACTTTGCACTAATAAACTTTACTCTACACTCTCCAAGAGCTGTCACGTAAGTGCCGGTCCGAGCCCTCTACACCGCCGGTCTCGCACGCACTTCCCGCCGAAACCTTTGGCATAGAGGACTCAAACCCCCAAAAGCGCGCGGGCGCGAACACTATCTGCGATATTGGGGAAAAACCTAAAAGTCGTTCGGCCTTTTTTGGAAGAATTCCACTGCAACTGCCATTCCCTATAGATAAAAGATTCTATGGATTTTATTGCCTTCCCTAAAGTTATCTCATTGCCGCCAGTTGTTTCGAAAATGGCGCCATTATTGAAGAAATCATGGAGTACAGGGCATCGATGTCGATGGACACACCAACATCCTTGCCATACTTTACGCCGATGATCTGGTCATCCTGACCAGTAATCCCAGAATGATTCAAAAAGCCCTCAATGCGTTGAACAACTATTGCAATGAGAATCTCATGAAAGTCAATAGGAATAAAACAAAAATAATGATATTTAGAGCCGGTGGTAGATTAAAAAGCGACCTCAAATTCACAATGGAACAAGAAACCATTGAAATCGTAAAGGAATTCTGCTATTTGGGGGTTACCCTTTCTCCGGGCTGCGCATTCAACAAAGCCCTAGAAAACGCGTTATCGAAGACCCATCGCGCTATAAACAACACCATATCGCTCATGACAAAGACCAAACTGGAAACCTGGGCTGCCAGAGAAAAATTACTTGGCTCCACAGCTTCAGCAACCCTCTTATATGGAGCGGAAATTTGGGCGGTAAGCCTACTGGAGAGACTAGAAAAGGCTAAAAATTCATTTTACAAGAGAATTTATAACTGGCCACTGAACACACCCGGAGACATAATAAGATTAGAAACCGGAAGTCGCCCAATTCCAGAATCCTGAGGTGGTGGTTAACACTAAGCAGCATGGACGCAATCAGCTTACCACGCATTTGTTTCACCCGCCTTCGGCAACTAGACAACTCGTCCGATAAATCCTCCAAGCTTAATTGGGTAACAAACGTAAAATCAATACTCAAGAACTTGGAACTCGAAGACCACTGGTTGGAAGAACTAAACACTCAGACAATAAAAAACATTACAAAAAGATATGCAGAGCGGACACATGTGAAGGATCAACTCAGAGCTGCACATTCAACGTACAAACCAGATTACCAACACATAAGGAACCCGGAAGACACATCTTACCTCCACAGGAAGATCAGCCTGAATCTCCTTAAGATTTTTAGTCAAATGAGGGTCAGCAGTCAGGAGAGAATAAAAATAACTGTGTCACCCATCACCTATCGCTGGGATCTAAAATCTGCGTGCGAATGCTGCAACCTGAACACCCCAGAAACACTTGGACACCTCCTTCTGGTATGCCCAATATAAGCAGCATATAGAAAACATTACTTGGCCCGATACATCGATCGCACAGGGGACACCGACACAAACGTTATCAGACTACTAGGAGATCCAACAGAGGACGAGAAAATTAAAGCTGTGTCCCTATACACCATCTGGGCGCTAAGAACAAGAAGTTTTATGTTAAATGAATTGTAAGATGTAAGATGTAGCAGCATACCAGCAAAAACGCAACTAGCCTCTTTTATTCATTTGTATTTATTTTATTCTAGTATGTTAACTGTTTGTCTTATTTATTTATACATTTACTACCGACGTTGTATCATTCTTAATTTATAGTTAAACTTGTTTTAATCTGTTATTCCATACTTCACTTATATTTTAAAAACTCAAGCTCTCAAAAACCAACACCACTGACACGTTACTATTTAGTATAAACTTCTGCTCTGTTCGCTTGTTGGAAAACAAAATTGTACATTGGAAAAAAATTTTTGCAAAATTATTCTGTAACCACAGACTTTGACTTATTGTATAGCCACTAACTTTAATGCCTTAGGGCGAAATAAAGAAATATATTTATTTATTTATTTATATTTACATAATAGATACTACAGTGAAAATAAAAATGCCCGTTATGTAAAATGTAAATAGGCAATCAGGAACATAGTTATAATTTCATCCACCCTTTATTAAAAAACTTGTCACCATTGATTCAAACAATGTGACGACTGGTGTTCAGATCTACGGCCACAAAAATGTAAAGTTATTTAATTCATTGTAAAGTGATTCATTCGGCTCAAGGCCAAGAGGCTCAAAAAGAAAAGGAAAATGGAACAAAAGGCAGCCGAATGAATCACTTATACCTGTAAATATTGCGAATTGTAAGATGACCCATCCGGACAAAGAGGCAGGTATGTTAAGGAAATGTTTCATTGTTTTAAGGGGCCGCCCGGATGGGTCATTCAATGAATGTCTTTGTTTGTTAACCCCTTGTGGGGTATAAATACTGCTCCAATTCTCATAATAAAACATTCCGAATTCAGGAATCAGTGGTCTCGTTCTTTGCAACCTTACTATACTTCAATCACCACAGGGGTGATCTTAAGGTAGAGGAGCTGTCCATTGACATACTTCCTCATTTCATCATTGGCGACCGACACCGGAAGAATCAATCCTGAGACGTCAGGGTTTTCTTGGTTCGAAAGGTCGAACAACTGGAAAATCACAAAATTGCTTTCTACAAAACAAAAAAAAACTTGAGAGCGAGTGGAGCCACTGGTGGTGGAGGAGGGATCGAAGAAGGAGTAGAAAAGCAAATAAGAAAAGACCAAACGAACCTGGTTAAAGATCGAGTGAAGACCTCTTTTTTGAAGAAAAAAATCTTTGTATAATATTAATATAGTTAAGTTTTTTAAATAACTATCTATTAAAGTTAAATGTTATGTGTGTAAGCGGAATGTTATTTTCTTTTTTCTTACTTTTTGAAGAAACCAGTTCGGGCAACTTTTGTACGAGCAAACCCGCCAGCCGGCCGCTACAACAATAATCATTTCTAATAAAAAATTAGAACTTCACTGATTGTTTTAGTCTATTGCACTATTCCCAAAGAGGAAAATGATGCCAGAGAAAATTATCAAAGTAACTAAACACTTATGTATTTTTCGGATTTATTACAAACCAAGACAAAAAAGCTCGAACGATCAGAGAATTTTTTACTAAGCAATCACAGTAAAAACTGTCCGAAAAATTGTTAAAATCATCCGCGGTAAAATTGAACGAAAAGAATTGTTAAACTTGATTATTAGGATTCGAGCAGTTTTTTAAAACCAGTACTTGAGCTTGAATCATAAAGATTTTCTTTTCTCCTTCCTCTTGCTTTGTTTTGCTATTACCTAAATAACTCCGCCCTTCACATGTTTTAAAAGTTTTATTGAACTGGAAAAGGATAAAGAAAAAATCACAACGTATGTCTCGTATCATTCGCGGTTCTAGACCTGTGGTGGTGAATTTGAGGTTTGAGAATTGTGTCATATTTCGTTTCACATTTTTCGAACACTAGAACAAAACACTCAAAAAGATGACAGTAACTTGAAAAGAGAAAACTTGACAGTCGATTTTTTTGTTTACCTTTTCAAAATTCTGTATTAAGTTTAGGTTTTTTTTCAAACAACTTTAACCTTTTCAAATGAAAAGCATTTAAGTAGGAAAAATTAATTTTCATCATCAAATTCATATCCATTCATAATCAACATATAAATTCTTAATCATCAAATTAAATATCATTTAATTAGGACTGTGAGATTCTATCTGATGTCTGATAGGGCTTATTAGAAAAACTTACCAAAACATTTTTATGACCGAAATTTTGTCAAGCTACTCAAAATCTTCCTCAACCTAAGTCTCGCTAAATCTAGTTGAAGATAGGTCTAGGCTAAATGTGAGAAACCTGAAGCTTCCAGCTGCATAGGACAAATCCTTTGTTTTATTATATAAGTTCGTCAGAAATTGGAAGGAAGAAGAAAATGAAAATAGGAAATAAGATTACCTGTTACGAAGTTCTCCCCCCTCGCTGCATCGTGTTTAAAGAATTAAAAAGAAATAAAATCGTAATACCAACAGGCGAAACAGCGATTGTTTTTGAAATAAAAATAAGAAAAGGCAAAAACACTCTTCCAAATAATTTTTAGATGGAATAGGCTGACATGAAAATATAAAGATTCATTATTCTTTGCGGAAAAATCGGAAGAGATTCTACGAGAAGTGAGATTTCAGCCCAGAAAAAAGGACGGAGCGGAAACGACCGGACAACTCATAGGTGCTCAAAAAGATATTCAAGGTCAACAGCAATACGCCAAAATCTTAAAATCAAGATAAAATTCAGACTTTCTTTACAAAATTCATTTGATGGGAATAGCAACTAATAATGGGCTATGAGCACCCAAAAAGAAGAGTATTTGTAGATGAGAGTGTTTGTCCTCCGCATCTATGAAGGAAAAAAGAAATCTTAGAGCCTTTTGATCTTCAAAGCGAATGTAATCCTACACCTTAATGCAAAGTCATGAAATAAACATAGTAAATGAAAATTTATTCATGCAAGCAAATAAGAGGAATGAATTTTGAAAATTAACTTTTCAACTCCCAGTTAAACAACATTCTATAACCGTGATAAAAAGTTATTTTCTCTTTATATGAACCCTTATTTGGTTTGTCTCACCTCTCAACTTAGCGGAAAGGTTTTTAATGAATATTTTGATATTAATTAATTACGGTTTAAGCCTCTAATTTCTACAGTTTTACCTTGGGAGCCCAAATTTTTAATTTCAAATGTCTGTGTAAGACAGGTAAGGAATCAATAGAGCGTCAAGAAAAGATACGAAGGCGGTTACGAAGAGATTTTGGTGTACTTTTGCTTTTCACTGAAATATTTTTATATTGTTGATACCTTACCGTGAGACGAAACGAACCCTGATCTTATTTAAATGTATGCCTTAATTTACCCCTTATTTTCACAATTGAAGTCTTTTTGTAAATAAACAGGAAGACTTTATAAAGAAAGTTGTACTTTTCGATGTGACTGATTACCCAAAAAGTTGTTAGTAATATTACTTTTCTGACTATTATGCGCGCCAAACACTTTGATACCTGGAGAATTTTCTCTTAAATCCTTCAGAGACTTCGCTCACCTTTAAAGTTACAGGCATTCTCAATAAAAGGAAGTTAGATCTGGACTGGAAAAATCCTCTTACTCATTCAAAACTGAACGCGGACAAACAGTAACAAGAATAGTACTAGAACATTAGGAGTCGCAAAAATCACAAAACTCATCCTAGTCTAAAAATCGTCTAGTTTAAGGATATAACAGTGTATTTTGTATAGAAATTCATAATTCTGTCTTGTCACATTACGATCAAAGAATAAAATTTTGTTGCATTATTGCCAAAAGTCACGTCAGAAGAAAATTGTCAATTTCCTCAGTTTTTCCTAAAGATTTATTAAAGGTTTTTTCGGAACAATTGCCACAATATTTAAAAATTCTATTTATTTATATGTATCATTAGCCATTAGTTCTACAAGAAATATCCAAACTCAGCGTTGCTAACACTATTGACAGAGTCATAATAACTGCTTCAATTGAGTTGAGTTTTAACCCAGCTTTTTCATCCTTGGGTATAGCAGGATGTGGGAGAGGATTTGAACTAAAGACCACAGCCTCTAGCCATACGTTTGACACTTTCACTTTTCAGTTGACAAAGAAATGGAGTTTACAACTTTTTCAAATTTTATTCAGCTATTTAAAGCATAGGCTTAACTTAAAATCGCCGAATCACTTGTTTCGCCCCCTTTGTAAGATTCATGTTTATATCAAATCACTATTGAATAAATAGAATAATTTTCCACACCCATATAGAATTATATATGTACTGTATGTAATTACCGTACCCTTTTTTATTATACAAATCTAAACAAATATTAATTTTCATCGGGATCTCTGTTTTTTTGCCTTCAACTACCAAACAATCATAATACTTCAACCGCATACTTTTCCATTCTCCTGTTTGAACGAGAACCTCTTATCCTCTCAAAGTCGTGTAATTTTTTGAACTTAGCGTTTTTATAATATAAATATAGAAAGTAATCGTTATCTCAAAGTTAAAGTTGACAAAATTATTATTATTATGTTTGTGGTTTGCGAAGTGTGATTGGTCGTGATACCGCAGTAAAATTAAGGGTCATACTAAGAAACTTGAGTGCAACAATGACTTCCGAGATTATAGTCCTTTAGATCTGGCCACGAAGATCGGGCTCGAAATGAGATGCCCTATGACAGAGATGGCGAACCTATGACACGCGTGCCACAACGGCACATTTGAAAATTTGATGGGACGCACAAAAACAAAATTATTATTTTTTAATAAGTTCTTTTTTGATAGAAATTAATTACAAATTATTTGTGGCACGTCACCTACTAAAAAACAGAATTCTTATGACTTTGTGGCACGGACATCAAAAAAGGTTCGCCATCCCTGCCCTATGAGCTACTTCGGTTCCTTTTGGTCAAGATGACATTCTTCTGGAATTTGATTTTGATCTTGTCCATGCTTTGAGCACCATAATTTCTTCTTATTGAACAATTCCCACAAAACTCCTGTACTATTTTGGCAATTAAGAGAAAAGCTTTTTGGCACGTATTATAAAATAAATCTATGTACTATCCCTTAAACCGTGTTTTTTTTTCGTCCCCTCCTGCACGCCCTATTTCCTTCTCTTTACTTTTCAGTTCCCTCCCACAGGATTCTTCTTTTTTGGTAACTTTACCATTTCGTCTAGAGAAAATTTATGTCGAAATTAGAAAAATTTATGTACTTTTAAGGCCACTTTTATCCGTTTTCCCATTTGAAATTTAAAAAAAAATTAGCTAAAACTTATTTGCGACAAACTTAAACTTAGCTTGCTTAGAGTTACAGCTGCGTCCCTTTATGAACTTCAAGAAAAAAGGTAATCTTTTTTTTCCCTTTTTTATTTGTTGCAATACCTATCTTCCATTTATGCACACGAGTAAACTTAACCACTAAATCCCCCAAAAGCTTGAATCAGTTGTTTTCTGGATTCCTTTCGCTACTTTCATAATTTCAATCATTTCATATTTCTCTGTTACAATAGCGCTGATAATTGGCTTCAATGCTCATTTACATGTGTTCAACAGTGTTCCAAGGAAGTTTTCGAAGGACCATGCAAAATTTCTACTAAAAACAAAATAAAAATCTTACCTTGTTAGAAGTTATACTATTGTTATCCACTTACATCAATCAAGTAGGAAAATATTCCCGAAACCTCCAAGTGAGAATGGAACACTTAGGAAAAAGAACTTAAGGAACAGCACCCCTTACCCCAAATAGTCATTGGGTAAACTATACAAAATTTAAACTCAATGACTGTGACAGCAAATCTGCACAAAATTAAAACGAACAAAAGCCACCACTTTTCGCAAGGAATCCTCAATATTCCTTTGGATTCCCTGCTTGTGAAAACTTGCTTCTTCTTTTTATTCACACAAACATTTTATTCTGAATTTATTCTACAATTAAAAATTAGCATAAGTATATTTACTTTTTAGTTTTTTTTTAATAAAAGGTTTTTATCAGAGAAAGTTTGTAAATGAACAGGACGAAATGGTGTATGTTAAAAAGAACGTCTATGAAGAAGGGAAAGCAAAAGAGTGAAATAATATAGGAGCAGTTTTTCTATAGCGGATTTTCACATTTGTCAAAAAGTGGCACCTTAATGTTGAAGAAGCCGTAAAATTTATGAAGGCGACGAGCGAACGAACATCACTCGAACAAAAGCAGAAACATTAATCTTACAGGTCTTTGCTCCTTTTCATGCAGCTTAGATGGAAATATAGGATGTGGAGAAAAGATATCAAGTTAAAAATACGAGAAAAAATGTCTGATTTAAAATGTTTATGTCCATGGCATTAGGAGGAATTAATAAGCTCTTATACCTTGAATGCGAACCATCGTGTACTTCCAATTTCATAATCCTTAAGTAACAAACTAACGCAATTCGAAATGTAACTAATCATGACAGAGGCTGATAATTTAGTATAATAAGCTAATGTGACTGATTTTGATAATTCTGTTTAACAATTGTTTGATAACTGTTTAATAATTCGGTACAATTAATGTTATTCAATATAATTGGAATATGAACAAACACCTAAACTTTGCCCATGGCTTTTTCCAACCTTTTTCCAACCTAAAATATAAAATACAGTATGGGGCAAGGTAACAACCGTAACCCTCCTAAGGACATCTTTGGTTAAAGCTTACGCATCCAGCCCAACTCTTCCATTATTTATGAAATTTTTAGTAGACTAAACCTCATCAGAGCTTTAACACAATAAATCCGATAATTAATTATTTTTACCTAAATTCTATCTTATAAATAGTTTTCTAGTCTCGTCTTTCAATACATGCCATAATGCATTGCATAAAAAACCAATTTCTAAGCGCGACTTCAGTTTTTCTCGAACCCATGCGAAGTTACACAAAAACTAAAAATAATTTTCATAAAATACTTGCATACAATTTATATGTATGATAAAGTACTGCTTATTTTTGTTTGTGCATTTTTTACTTTGTTCTTTGTTAACACAATTAAACTTTTAACGGATACAGCAAATAATAACAATAACAAAACCGCAAGTCTGTTGTCACCAGTCGCTTATTCATGCTCTTTTCATAGTTCATGCGATTTTCTATGATTTTATCTACTTTTATCTTTTTCTTTGCGGCTTGTGGTTGAGTGGTCAAAACGCCTAATTAATAAAGTAATGGTCGAGAGCTTTAATCCCTCCTACATTCTCTTACACCAAAGAGTGTAAATGAACACTAAAATTCAACAGCAAATATACCTTTAATTTTTCTACGACCGCCTGAATTTTTCGTTGTAATGTAGCTCAAATTTGACTTTTTTTATTTAAATTTTTTAAGAACCTCACAACCACTAATTCTTCATTGAGTATTGCCTCTAAAAACTGTCGTTTACGTTCTTCAATTCGGTAATTTTTCCAGTTCTATTTGACAACTACTAACTTTTGTCGGCGCCTTTAGCAAAGCAACACCTAATATTATAAGCAATGAATAAGTTTCACAACAATTTGTGAGATGTGAATCGAATTGAGGGAGGCAGATAGAAAACACTTGGAGAATACATTTCTCTTTATACCAACTTTTTATTTCAACAGAATTTACGGAGTCCACAAAACAAAAAATTATGTATGTAAATTATTCAAGTTCGCGATTACTCACTTGGTTGGATCATTATCAGTGATTTGAGAAGTTCCATAAAAACTTAATTTTTATTAGTAATACTTTTGCTAATACGCCCCTGAGTAAAGATTTGTACACGACTGTATAAGACTTCGGTTTAGCTCTATTCCAGTCTTCGACAACAGCTGGTCGTAAGGCAAATCACATGGGCCTCAATTTCGATTGACCTCACGTTTAACGAATGGAATTGCGGCAATCGAGGATTCCGCGGGTCCATCCACAGTGCGATATAACAGCATTGGGAGGTCCACGAACTGCTAAAGTTAAACCAGGTGACTGCACCTTAACTGGGCAAATACCCCTGAATTGAGAGCGAGTAATCTTCAGCAGTGCTATCGATAAGACACACACACTTTTACATAGGCCTTAATTTATAATGAATCCAGTTAACGCTAAACCTCTCATCCATTTTTAACTTAAAAATATCTTTGAATACAAGCATTATAGTCATAAGTGGTCGTATGCTCGTACGGTCGTAGACATGAGAGAAAGAAATCAAGGGTAGTTTAGATACAGTTGGTTTAAAAGCAAGCAAAGAAGTAATAAAAAGGGGGAAGAGTTTTGTAAGGGAGGGAAAAGAGAGCATAGAGTGACTTATACGAATTTGTTGATGCCTTTATTGCACACAATTACTGCGTCCCAAAGGGTGTTTTTTACGCATCCCCTAAATTCTATTTCAAATGTAGTCGTGGAACTTATTTTGCGCTGTCCTTGGTTTTTCCAATAGTTCACCAGTAACATTAAAAATAATTTTGCTTAACTGACAACCTCTCGTACTGAGCTCTGTTGATCAAAAAAAAGTTAGGTACGGAGTGCTTAGTATTGTTGAATGTATTTTATCAGTTCATATCCTTCAGTTCATTCTTTTCTTCTCCTCTAGAAATCAAAGTTGGCATCTGGCGATCAACAACAGAACCGTGAACTTACGTGTTTTCACCTTTTCTAAAGTTTAAACTTAGTCAAACTTTAAAACATACATTATCACGTCTTTAAACTCGATTATCGATTTATTGGATTCAGCTAATTTAAAGGTTAGGACAATTGTAATAACGAATTAACCGTCTGAAATTTGTGCAAAATGTTTGTAGCTTTTTTTTCAAATATTTTCTTTCAAAAAGAAAACATTTGACTACTGATGTCATTAAAATATAATTAATTAAACGCATATTTTGTACTGAATAAAATTTAGAGGAAAGACTAAAAACGTGTAATTATTATTTTGAAAATTATAAAAGGGTTATAAAAGGTGTGAAATTAATATTCAAATATTTAGCTATTGAAAGTTATTCTCATTAAGGAATAAGTCCAAAAATACCATATCAAAGAACATTTTCGTCTTAAAGAATAATTAAAAAGCCACTTACACTCCTTTAGTTTTACGTTTTACTATCCATTGGAGAAATCACCACAGAATTAATTCTCAGTTTGCGTAAGATACCGAAGAAACAGAAACAAATTAACGGCACGCACACGGTCGGATCATCACTAGGGTGCGAGCAACACCACGCAAATAGAACTTCCTCCGGCGGAGGCCTGCAGTCGACTGAATTATCCGTCTCTTGACTCCAACCCCTGTCTCATGCTCTATTTCATCTCTCATCCATCTATATTCCAATTTGAACACATCCTCTCGCTTTTCTCGTTGTACCTATACCTTCAACTTTTCTTTCGTCCTCCTCAATGATGTTTTAGGAAACAGTTTAACAGTGGAATTTTTTTTAAACTCAAATTCCATTCGCATTCTAAATACTTCAAGCATATTTCAATAGAAAATCTGTTCATAAGGGCGACTTCTCCTTCTCTGATTTAAACAATCCAAACATTTTCGGAACATGACTTAGAAATTAAATTTTATAATTTTCTTTTAAAAAGGGGAATGTCACAATATGAAAATAATTTAAACAAAATCGACATGACAGTTCACTTTATTTCCAATTATTCGCCATTCAATATCAATAATTTCTTTTAAAAATTACCCTAGTCTTATTTACCATACATAACATTCCATTTGCCATATTGTAATAAGTATATAAAGTATCGTTCCAGCGGAAAGTAATTCACAAATTTTGAAGACTTAAATTACAATTTTACATTACTGCTTTTAGCAGGCTTACGTCAAAGAGAAAAAAACAATATTAATAATTTTTAAAAATATAAAAAAATTTTATAAGGCTATATTATATTAATTCTGTACTTTAATTTTTCGTACGATAGATTATTAATTTTTTTCATGTAAAATCTAACCCATTCAAACCTCAAATCCAGGATACCTCTAAATGAAAAAAATTACAAAATCTGAATGTTATCCAATATACTCTTCATTTTTTTAAATTACCTATTATTTTCTATAACGTAGACTAACTGATTTAAAGTATCTGATTATTAGTTCTTATACATCGCGACAACAGCAAAATGAATTTGTGTGTAATTTCTCGTAGTGTCTTCTTATTAACTTTTAACTCTTACAGTCATACTTATAATTATTTCCAGCTGTTCCAATGAAGATTAAGGGGGCACGTAAATCTGTGTTGCAGTAAACAATTAAAATTGAAAAATCGATCTGAGACTTAAATTTTACTATCAACACTAATTTAAACGAATAGACATGTTAAAGTCTTAAGTTGTAGAGCATACAACAGTTAAAAAATTTATTTTTCAAAAATAGAAACAGATGGTATTATATTAACTATTGTTGTGGCGTCATCGTATCGCTTTATACCCTGTCAAAAGTGCCGAGAAAGCTATGGCACTTCATATGCCAGAATACAACCAATACCCAACGTCTTTGATACTAAAACGGTGAAAAAATAATAATTTTAATGTCCTTTCTCACGTTTCCCTATTTTAATTGATTTTTTATTTATTTTATTCAAAGAAACTTGTTTAAAAAAACGGGTCAGATCAAACGTTTAATTTACATTTGTATGATTCCAAATAAGATTGAGTATCCAGAGTCTAGAGAGAAAAAACCATGAAACTTTGTTTTATTGCTAATAAGAGACTAGCCGGATTTTATTTGAAAAACAAAACTTTAAAAAAAAGGAAAAAAGAAAGGAAAAAAAAACAGGAAAAGCCAATAAATAAAACGAATACCTCGAACTAAGCAGACAACGATAAAAAAATTCACGGAAATCAGGAGTTCTGAGATGTCCAATCAAAGTAGTCAATTTGTGACTCGTTGTTAGTGCCTGAACTCCCCTCTTGAAGTCCTTGATCAGCCTGATGGTTCGATAAAATTTTGCTCGGTAAGATTTCCATGGTCCTAAAAATGGAAAGAATCGTGAATTTTAAAAAATAATTAAAAAATATTTTAGATTACTTTTACCAAATCAGTGGCTGGAAAAGCTGAAATTCAGATTTCAAATTAAACTCTGCTTTCTTCCCTTCTTTTTTTGATGTCTACTGAAAGAATAGTTTTTTCTAGCGGTCAAATACCTCATGCTCAATAGTGAGGTTAAAACACTTCCTAAAATTTCAATATCATTATTTGGACTAACTAAAATTCTCTACAAGACCATATTATCAGAGACAAGCTGGGCGCCTAAAGCAAGGTATCAGCATCAACATTTTAATTTTTTTATCTACTACAAAGTTTTAACTTGCATTATATTAAAATAATATTTACACAAATATTTATAGATACAAATGAAAGTTAATATGACGTAAGCCTACCTTTGCGAAATCGGAGTCATGGTCTTCACAATAACAGGAGCGGGAACTTTTCTCGGACTGTTTTCTTTTTGAAGGAATTCAATTATTGACATACTGGGAAGCCAAGACTAAAATAAAATAGAAATGAACCAGAGTTAAATCAAACTATGGCGATGCTGACGCATCACGTCTACGTCCTCACAAGGTGTGACCGCTGATTGAGCCTTAGCCCAAAAAGTTGGGAAAAACGGCCATGGAACACACTGTTGGGTCTCAAAATTTGCGATGCAATTGGGGTAGTACAAATTTCCAATTTGAAAGGGATGGTGAAAACTACCGCCCATTAAGTTTGAAGAAAAAACGAAATAATAAATAACACGGAATTAATAATACAATAAATCAAACTCTGTTATTATTACATAAAACAACTGAGAAATTCCTCACCAGAAGCTAGATCACAGAATCGAAAAATGTGTCAAACAGTGAAAAAAATTAAGTAAAAAAGCACTATCCAAAAAAGAAACTTTAGCAATGAGTAATGAATACGTTGACTCAAAGACTACGCAATGAAAGGCAAAGCAATATCGCAGGATAAGTTTCTTGTTTGACATGTACATATTAATACAGTATATTGGTTTTGAAACGAATTGAACCTCTACAAGTTTTTACGGGGAAAATTTGTTTCGAAAAACATGTATTTTAGTTTATGAACAAGGGTACGAAACGAAATTGGTTCGCAAGTAGTTGAATTATAATAAAAATATACAATATTATGGAAGACTACTACTTACCTTATCTTTCAGAGCTGTGGCGACGACGTTTCTCTTTGGTTCTTGGTCATAGGCTACGGATTCGCAACCAAAGTGCTCGCAATATTCATGAATGAAATGCCTTTTCTCTCGATTCATTGGATCAAAAGAAAAACTTCGAGATTTTTGTTTCGACTGCAGAGAAAATAAAAAGTGTATAGATTACATTAAAATAAAAAACAACATAAGCAGGAAAAAATTTGGATAGTACTTCAATATCTTTTTAAAAGAAATTTTTATGGTCAAAATTTCTTGTAATTTCAAAAGTATTAACGCAAGAAAAAAATTTATATTAAAAAGTAAATGAACACTTTAATGCTCCAATTTAAAACATATACAAAAAAGACCCAATTCAATATGTTCTATCTTTTTTAATACTCCTCTTCTCATGAGCAAGAACCAATTCAGATTTTTTAATAAAAATAAACTTTCAGAAAAAAACGTAACTTGATTTTAAATAAAAAGCGTTTTAATAATTTCACCTGTTTCGCTAATTGCACTAAATTCGTGAGTTTATCATGAATCATTTGACAAAATCTAGGATCCTTTTTAGCCCAATTTTTTAAATATTCCGAATATCGCGGCGTTAACTTGGCACTTAAATCGGGATTTCTAATTTGAAGGGCGATGGCTAACCGTCGATTTCTCTCGATTAATTTGCATTCGTCATTACATTCCAACCTGAAAACACAGAGAAGTAGCTTCAAATTTGTTTTAAAGAACAACTATCATCACTATTTTAAAGTTTGAAATCAATGCTGTTCAGATAATCCCCACTGTATCTCTTGCTACTCAGCAGTCCCAACACTAATGATCAGAGACAAACGCCCACGATCCCGGTGATAGATTAGACTTGTTATTAGGTTGGCAACTAAGTGATTGCCGATTTCAAATAAGAAAATTCAAAATTTTTGTTTAAAAATATAACTTTATTAAATTAGATACTGTCCGTTCTTGTCGATGACCTTTTGCCATCGTTCTGGCAGTGTAAAAATTCCACGCTGGTAAATTTCGCTGATCTTTCCTATCAAAAAACTGAATTAAATGTGATGTGGCATCGTCATCGTTTTAAAAAATTTTACCATTTAAGGAGTTCTGCATGGAACGAAACAAACGGTAATCTGAAGGCGCAAGATCAGGGCTATATGGTAAATGTCATAAAGCATGCTAGCCCAGTCCCAATTATTTTTGGCGAGTGACAAAAGACATGCGTTGCTTTGCCTTATCATAGTGGAAAACAACACCCCACGATTTGACAATGCTGGCCGCTTTTCTTGAATGGTATCGTTCAGTTTGGCGAGTCGTTGAACATGCACGTTTGAATTGACCGTTTGGTTTTGTGACTTAAGTTCAAAGTGCAAAATTCCTTTATAATCCCATCAGACTAACATCATAATCTTTTTTTGGAGAACCTCTGCTTTTAATGTTGTTTGGGCTGGTTCATCTTGGATCACCCACAATCTCTTCCGATTAAAGTTGTTATAAACTATTCACTTTTCGTCGCCAATAATTAGGTTTTTCAGAAATGGATTAATTAAACTGGGATAAAAGCAAAACTAAGGCACTAATCGATATAATTTTTTTACTAAATTAAAAGTAGAAGTCCAAACAATAAGAAAAAAAATATTCCTCATTCTACCACCCTTTTGATTGGTATATTTGGATTAATTTACTTTGCACACAATGAAACAAATTTTCCACTGAAAGACCATAATTATGTGTAACAAAAAAATGAGGGCAACACACTTTTAATAATCTTATTAAAATAACTTGGAAATATACTAATTTCTAAATATATTAGCAGTATACTTAGAGTCCAAACTTACGTTTTATAAGACAATTTTTTACTAGCTCTAACAACATCGTTTAATTCTATACTTTGACCAGCTCGTAAATCAGCCATTTTCGATGCTAGTTTAGCAGTTGCAATGCGCTGATATTCACTGGCATTATCGTGGCATGCTCTCGTTGTATATCTATGACCGCAATCGCAAGTGACCCTAACCTAAAGAAAAATGGTTACTTTGATTTATCAAATAATAATAAATTATTATAAAATATTATTAACTTACCATTTCCTTGCAAGGTATGTCAACAGGACAGGGTCCATCATGACAAGGTGCTCCACAAATATGCCCACAAACCGGTCTCAGAACTGGACAGGGTTGAAGACAAGACTGACCATCTTTTAAGCAGGTTCCGGAATGACAGGACAAAATGCATTTATGCCTTCCACATTCTATTTCCTTACCGCAAGGCAAACCACAAGAAAAAGACTCTTGATAACACGGTACAGCCTTTCTCAACTGCAAACCAATGCAATTATTAAATTAAAAAAAAAGGGTCGCGATTAAATAGTAATACTTGACAGTTCGAGTCCCCTCCCATAACTTGTGCGTGAAAAACAAAACTAAAAACTCAAATGAAAACTATAAAATAAAGGGATTTACATTTCTTGTTTGAAAAAATTTTTTGGTTTCTCAGCTAGGTTATTTTGAACTCCAAAATTGAGAACCAAAACATTGCTACCTTGCACACTGTTTGAAATTTACAGTATGGCCTAATCGTTTTTTCCTTTCTTTTCTTTTTAAATAAAATTATATTGACACTTTTAAACATACATTGAATAAAATATGATGCCTATTTTTAACATTGTCAAAAAGCATAAAGTGCAATAGTTAATTGAATAACCGCTAAAACAGAAACACCGCTAAAAATTAAATTGATGAATTAACCCAATCTATAAAAATATATAACAAATCAGCTATTATTTAACAGATCGTTTTCTTTGAAAACCAACAATCATTTACTTAAGATTAAGAAAAATTAATTAAAAATTAAGTTCTGTTAAATTCAAGACTTGTTTAGGGGAATACCGTTAGTTAGGAGAAACTTCGGGTCACGTATTCAATTTCACCCTCTCAAATCTTTTTCAATCACCCTACCAAAACTTATTACAACTCTATCATAAAGTTTGCATTATTCTACATAAATTCGATTTACCTCGTGTCGACCGTGGCAGTATTTTTTAGTGAGAACTGTACAAGGGGGGCACTGATTTTCACTGTGGCAGCTGTGAGTAGGTGGATGATCACAGTTATGGGTCCTGGTACATGGACGATCGCAAGGAGGACGACGCGTACCACAAGGTACAGGAGGAAAAATAACTTGGGCTCCACACTCACAGGAAAGTTCCTCAAAACTAGCACGCAAACACGGTTTGCAGTGGCCTCTATGACAAGTTTCTTCGCAGCGATGCAAGCCGCATTGAAGAAGGCGATTGCAAGGAAGTAGGCATTCGTGATCGACGCCAGTACAACACAGTTGATTGCATTTATGTTTTCCGCAACTTCTCTTCTGCAAATTTTAGACACAATAAATTAAATTCAGCACATAGCCTCATGCGTAACTGCTGTGTATTCGGAACCAAGCTGAAAGATGAATAGGAACATTTTTTTTTTTAATTTCACAAATTTATTATTTTTATTCCTTCGTCTAGTAATAAAAGGCCCGCAGTTATAATAAAAAGCCTCAATAATCAATATTGTGAAAAATACTAATTTATTCATATAATACAGCAATAAGCAAGAATTAAATGAGGGCCATGCAGCCGATTTATTTATTTATTTATTATTCTTTATAATTAATAATATAACATCACACATTCAAATCACCAAAAAGTACACTAAAAGTTTATTGAAGTATTTAAGGGTTAAGAATGATAGCCAATTTAAAGATGACGAGTTAGAAATGTAGTTTCGATCAGTAACGCAAACAAAAAGTAAACCCAAAACGGCATCCTGGCTAATAGGAAAAAGATGTTTCATACGTATTACTTATGACTTGATATGTTAATGGAAAAAAACAAAAGGATTTCATTTTTCTAATGCACTTCAATCAAATACGACATTTTTACCTTTGAGCAACGTTTGTCACATCGAATATTGTTCGCTCCAGCATCAAGTTCCGAACACGATACCATTTTATTCATGTGACCGCATCGGCATTTGACCATCACTTCTAGCGGGCAAACAGGACAAGATCCCTCGTGGCATTTGCTCTGACAAATATGAGGATTTCCTAGAAAGCATTTTTCATTCATTATAAACGTTTATTTTCAACTTTTAATAAAGTCTTATAAAATTGACTTTCACTCACCAGGCTGACTACACCTAAGAGTTTTGCCGCATATCAAATTACAAGTAGGTACTGGATCAGTACACGATCTTCTTTCTTCCGTTTTTAAAGAAATAAGTTCAGTTTTCCCGCAAGGACAAAACTTGACGAGGTCAGGAGTTAATTCGCACCTCGGACATTCTCCTGAAACCAATTTTTATTTTAATAAAATACAATATTGTTCCTTATCATAAGTAGTATTCAGGGCATTACGATAACAAAAAAAAAGGATGAAAAATTTCGTAATAGTTATAGTTCAGTTTTAATCCCGTTTTCACCCTATTGGGTATAACAGGAAACGGGAGGAGGATTTGAACCGGCGACTATAAATTATTTGTCTGGCACTTAATTACTACACAACAAACCTTCCGCAAAACTTCTTAATAACATTACGTACCTTTATGACAAATCAAGTCGCAAAAATGATTTTCACAGCTCAACTTCTTTTTACAAATACCACCACAAACAAAGTTTTGAACACCAATAGCTTCAATCGTGCATTTTACATTCCGGTGCTCCTTTCCACAAAAACAATCTGCAACAAAAAAGGTTTGCCCTTTTAAAGTTTTATATACTTTCTTTGAAGCTAAATATATAATTATTTAGAGTAAAATAAATATTTTAGTTGACCAGGGTTTGTCAAGAACTTGTCAAATTCCGAAAGCAACCGCCTCTTCCCCTGCACAACTTCACAAAAATCTAAAAAATCGTCTTTCTTAAAACATCAATAAGGAGATCATTTTTAAAGTAACTTGGGGGCTATCAATGAGTCGCAAAAGCGCCTGATTGAGAGGTTGAGCTCACCCACATCCTATTATATCAGTGTAAAAAGCGGGATCGAAACTCAACTCATTTCCTGTGACTGCATGAGCCTCCGAACACTCAATGCCTCTGAACTATATACATATATACCCTGGTATAGCTAAAAAATTATTTGTCTGGGATTTGAAATAAGTTTCCTTATTTGATTGGGTGTCACAAAGGGTGAATGCTTCAGGAAGTGAAATGTCCAAAAGTAAGTAATGATACTGGAAAGTCTTCAAATCTTGACCATCCATTTAATGAGAAAAACTATAAAATTTATTATCTTTGACAGAAAAATAACCACTGACTACATTTAGTTTGGACTCACTTTTATGAGTAAACAAAATTATTAAAGGAATGTTAATTTTCAGGCTTGACAAAGCAATGCCAAAACATGTAAACAATATGCACAGTATACATCACAGATATATATATAATAAGCACTACATAGATAGTATGCAACTATGTATAAAATTTATATAAAAGACTAATATATTTTAATTATTACATATATGAGCAATGTTAGACATTTTACCTTGACCAACCAATTGTTGACATTCCTCACAGGAATCCACATGACATTTTCTAGGACATAGATGAATTAAACAATTAAGTTCTTTTCCACACACATTACTGCAAACAACTACATCATCACTGCAGCACTGAATGGTTTTGGTTGTTCTTTGGCACCCACAGGCCTTGGTAACAGTAGCTGAGCATTGAGGACAAGGGCCAGGATGGCACAGCAACATACACTTGTGGGGGCAGGATTTTCTATGAGTTTTTCCACAAACCTCACCACAAGAATGAGGGCAGTCATGATGATTCCATTCTGGATCTTTAGTTTTTCCACAATAGCAATAATACTCATATGGAACTGTGGATGTAACATTTTGGCAAGCAGGACACCTCCATCCAAAATCACTTTTTGAAGATTTTGCCCACTTTATTGTACACTTTAAGTGAAGCACATGATAACAGTTACTACAACTCCACACAGAACTATTCTGAAGTATTTGTTCACAGCAAACCAAACATTCTAAAACTCCACAAGTAAGCAAATCAATCAAAAGTTCTCTTTGATTGGTTTTTTCAAAACCCTCACTATTTTTGTTGTAACCTTTACTTTTACACACATCAATTTTCTCATTAACACCCTCCTTGCTTCCATTTTTGTCACAATAATACTGTTTAAATTTATATCTGCCATCATTTTTATAAAGTTCACTTCTATTTCTAGTCATAAAATGATTAGCAAATGAAATATTGCCTCTCCCAGTATCCCCATAATTTTTAACTTTGGGAAGGTATGTTTGACATCGACCTGGATCATAAAATTTATTTTTTTTTCTCCATGAACCATTTTCAGATGCATTAAAATTATCATAATTAACAAAATATACAGTCCCACCTTTTTCATAAGATTTAACACTACATAAAAACCTACTTCCATGGTTTTTATGTCCTGCCTTAGCTTTGTTTGAGTCCTTGCTTGATGAATCTTTTTGAAAATCTATGTTACTGTGCTCTCCATCACTCTTTTTTTTACCATCACCAACTTCTGCTTTTTTCCACTTATTATATCTCCCTGAGTTAGGTCTGGAATGTCTATGTTCTTTATTGCCTGAAAGAAATACATCACTTCTCTCATTTGTAAAGCTGCTCGATGCATTTTCAACTTCAATGCCAGATGAATTTGGCAAATTTAAACAACAACTGACATCTCTGCTGCTTCCTGCTAAAGCCACATTTGGCTTACTTAAATTGCTATTTCCACTTTCATTACATGAGTTGGTGTGATCAGAACAGTAATGTGATGTACTGTAAACATTATCAAATTTCTTACATCTTTGTTGTTGCAATCCTACATTCGTTTTAGGAACAAACTCTCCTGCTGTAGCCACAAGATTAGACTTTGCTACTAAGGACTGCAACCTATCCAAATTCTCTTCCATAATTCTACCGTTGATTAAGATCTCGGCTGTAATTTTTCACAAATCACTACACAACAGTAAAGGAGCATTAAATTCCTATCGTTGAATAATTTATTTGAAGCATCTTACAAGCACGCTTCAAAAGAATCGCTTTCAATATGAAGCAATGTAAGTTGGTAACAATAAGCTGAATTTGATCAATGTCTTTGCTTTTGATATATTACTGTTTATTTGAGCTCAGCAAGGATGCTCTCGAAAATAAATTACTTCGAATTTAGTCGGCAAATTCACATCTATTTCAAAAGGACTACAATACACATTGCAAAATCTAACCTACATTGCTACATCTTCTGTTCACTCACGTTTTACGTGTACCAAAAAATCGCCATGTTGAAGTTTTTGTCGCAAAATTTTCGGTCCTTTCGTGTCCTTAGAAATGAAAACAACTCGGACGAATTTGTCGAAGGTAGTTGTAAGCGGATCTTTCCACTTCCTCTTCCTCCTTGAATAACCGTTTTACGTTATTACTTTCAGAGAGAATTATTGACTTTTTAATTTTGAAAAATGATTCGAAGGTAATGATTTTTGGAGAGAAAAAAATTAGTTTTCCTTTTGTCTTTATCTTTTTGCAATTTTAAAGTTATGCTATTCTAATCTTTTTGAAACAACACGGCTCGTAGATGCCGCCCAACCATTTTTTTCTTTTGAGTTGGAAAATCTGTGCGGAATGTTCTCAGTCAACAATTTTACTTCTATTAGCTCCAGGCATTCCTGGGAGAAACGGTGCGTTCGTTCCTTGTATTTGTTTGGCAGCTGAAAGGAAGAAACGATAGGTAGGGAAAGCATCCCCTGAGCAGCTTACCCTTATCAGGTCTCCGTCAGTAAGGATAATCGCTATGATGACGCGATCGTGTACTCATTCGCGTCTTTCACCGGTACGACCTTTTGTGGAAAAGTCGACCATGTGCCATCACTGAACTTCGAGAAAAAGCTACGAGAGACTCTGAAATACTGGGAGAGAATCACAATGACCATTTAATACTGCGAACGACTAAGGAAGACTGTGAATGACTATGAATGAGAATCAACTGCTAGACAGCCGCGAACCTGTCAGCATTCCGCTCGCATGGCGAACGTTATGACGTATTCTTTCGGCTCCGCCCCCTTCTAGCGTCTATTGCCAAAATTGGTCAACATTTATCTATATTTAAGACTTGCAGTCTTCACATAATCGGTAAAAGTTTTCAGAACGTGGAAAGTAAAATTTAACGAATAAGAATTTCAGTGGCAATACGAAATGAGGATACAAGAATGATAAAGGTTTTGCAAATAAAATGGACCCCTAATAATGAATGATGATTCTAGCCCATCGCGTTCCTGAAAATTAACAAAGTGACGACACAAGATGACTTTATCCGGTCTTGATATAACGTTAAATGTTTAATTTTAGTGCTGTTACTCATCTGGCTAATGAGAGAAAATTCTCTTTTTCTTCCAAAAAAATTTGACCTGGGAGGCGTGATAGACCAAAATATCACATTAATATTAACAGTAGTAAAAATTTCAAACTCACCGGTATAAGTATTTATCAAAAATAAATAACTATGGCAGTAATATGAGAAAATGGGTCCCATAGAGCTCCGCCTTTGGTGCTCACCTATGAAGAATCGCTTATGACGAGGTCCTGGACACGGTTCTTATCCACGGCAGTCAGTTGCTCTACTTTGCGGACGACACAGTCCTCATAGTATCATCGATACGGACGATACAGTATCATCAAACCTAGGGTTAACTTGGAAGACGCCACTGACAGGACGGAACGCAGTCAGAACCTGCATCCTTGACACCATAAGACGATTAGAACTGGTAATAGTGCCTCGAAAAATTCAGTAATCATCTTTTTCCAAATAATAGACTCCTGCTTATTGGGACCGGAGGGACATAAATAGAGGCAGGGAACTAACAATTGGACATTCAAGGTCTATATTTTCCTTGCACCGACCAAAGCAGAGACAAGGGTTATGAGACTCGCCTTTCTTTTACCAAACCTAGGGGGTCCCCGCAACCAAATCAGGAAACTATGCATCGCTAGTCCAGTCTGACATTAAGTATGCAGGTGCCGCTTTGGCAGACGAAGCCCCTAAACTCGCGCTATACTAGACCAAGCGCAAAACCGAGTAGGAAGCAGATTAATACGGGGACACAAAATCATTTCTTCAGAATGCGTAAATCTTCTTGCGGTGCCGAACCTGTTAGACATATTAGTCGCCTCCTATGAAAACATCCAGCTAGAGAAGCGTTTAGTAAAAAACTTTACCACGGCATCACCGGCTCAATCCTACCAGTCTTCGAACCACGGATCAACAGAAGACATGGCTCTCGACTTAGAGGAGTCAAGCTGACTTACATAATAACGCAGATGATCTCTGGACACTGACGTTTTCAACAAAGTGAAAAAGATATCACCTCACTGCGAGCACTGCTCATCAGAGAAAGACAATGTCCAACACATCTCGTGGATGTGAATTGTCTCGTGTGGATCGACCAGAGAAAATTGCTGATAAACGGATTTGGCTCGGGTATTAGTCTCTATAACGTGATACGGTACGCAGTAAATGAACTCCAAGCTTGGACATGTCTACAAGTCCGTAAGACTCGCAAAAAAACAAGCTGAGCGGCTAAAAGGAAGGCAGCTCTCTCTGCCCAATTCTTACAGATGCCTTCGCCTAGACGAGCTCTTCAAGAATGCCAGTCGTAAGAAACACTGCCATGGCGATAACATTCATTCCGGGAGGGGGAAAAGGAGGAAAGAAAAAAGAATTCAAAAATTGCAAATATGAGTTCATCCTGGAAAAAAGTATTCACCTCGCGACTGAAAGTAGGATCGGTTAAAAATTTTTTTTAAAAAGTTTGTTTTAATTCCTTTGACAAGACTGAGGAATAAAGTTTAAAATGCTCCACAGAACTAACATATTTTGATAAATTTTTGCGTAGAAGACAGAAGTTTATGAAAGTTGTGAAATTTGAGTTAAATTCTTTACAGGACAGAATATTAAAAAAAGATTTTTTGAATTTATTTATTGAGATATGAAAGATATTTTGATCGAGAAGAAAAGCCTAAAAATCACAATTACTTCTGGTCCACAACTTTTATACGGAGCGTTTATGCACTGAACCCCCTCCGCTTTAACTGTCCTTGCAATTTGTTTTCTGTCGAGCCGTTTTGAACCGGTCTCTTAAGAATGTATAAGCTTCTTAGCAGTCCTTTCAATAGTTCGGTGCGGGTAGCAACATGCTTTTTTCCTTCACTCGAGTTTTCCCTATTTATTAAAATCTCTAGTGTTGTATGTGAATTGCTTTTATACTTAATTTTTATTGGCCGTAAAGTTTATTGTTCCGGTTTCATGAAAGTTTTTTTTTGTGGTTTTAATCCCGTTTTTCACCCTTTTTTGGGAGTATAACAGGATGCGGGAGGAGGATTCGAACTCACGATCATTGCGTTCAAGTCAGGAATTTATTCACTACACTACTCCTCCCACAGTTTTATAAAAAAATGTATAAAAATATTTATTTTCAGTTATAAAAAAGACTCTTTCAGTAACATAAGTTTTTAAGTTGTTTAAGAAATTTCATCAAGAGACAGAACTGTTAAAGAAATATAGCCATAAATTAGGAAATGCTTATAAAATTTTCTGCAGCCCCCTTATTGTTATAGTTTTTCGTGGTTCACAAAAAGAGAGAGAGATGTCAAACCAAATTTCAGGAATTCTAAATTAAACGATTTAGTACACATGTATTCACAGAAAGGTATTAATGCTGTTAAAAGGCTGCGTATTTAACAATCGAGAAAAATACGAGCATCAAAACTGGTGCCTATCTTTTTGTGTCTGTACTCTTCTACTCCTGCCATTCTTGCCAGTATTCTATAGAACTTCTTTGATCTTGGTCAATTCTATATTACAGGTTTAGGGAACAGTGTTAAAATTACTGTTTACTGGGCTATTCTGTCCTCTAGATAAAAAATTCATATTAGATCATTTATATAAGTTTTATTTCAAGTTTTATTTTATAAATAAAACTTACTTTTTAAAACTTATCTTCTATGTATTAAAACTTGCCAAGGCTGAAACAACCTACCCCTTTGACTTGTTTTTATATTACTTATAATATTTAATATATTCCTCAATATTCAGAATTTCGTGGTTTTTGTTTGGAACTGAATAAAGATGAAAAAATTATACACCTTAATCTCGACAGACAAAACCAACATTGATATTTGGCTTGATCATTACCCTGGATTCGTTTTGTTAAAAAAAATTAACTTTGTACTTCTTTTTAGTTTAATTTTTTTCATGTAAAAAAGGTGGGTTAATAAGACAACATTTTGATGAAAAAATTCAAAATAACAAGATAACGGAGAATGAAGTGAAACGAAACTTGGGGAAAATAAGGAAATTGCAACAGTGATTAAATATATAAAAAAAGTTCGATAAGAAAGAATCGGTCAACTTCAATGTCATTTATTTGGGACATTAATGTCAAGGAAACTTTAAATTCCACATTTTTGTCTATTATAGAATTTGATTAAGAATTCTTCAAATCCTACAAAAAATTATAAAATTACGCGGATGATCTGGGTCTTGATTAAAGGAAAAAAAAATTTATCTAATGAAACAAATTTAATAGAACTTAAGTGGTAGCCAAGAGAGGATGCGGACAATTGTCGAGGCCAAGACAAAGTGTGCGTGAGCGTGTTGGAAAAAAATGAGTGAGAGCGAAAAATTATCGGAACGAGACCCTCTTCGACCCAGTGGGAACGGAGGGATCAGTGGTCCTTCATATGTCGAAAACAGGGACGAATCTACCCCTCACGACAATATTCAACTAAAAAAAGAAATTGGACTTTTGGATGGTGTGGCCATCATTGTGGGAGTCATAATCGGCTCTGGAATTTTCGTCTCGCCCAAGGGTGTTTTAGTCAGCGCAGGTTCCGTTGGTTTGGCCCTGATTATTTGGGTTCTGTCGGGCCTTCTGTCCTTAGTTGGAGCGCTCTGTTACGCTGAATTAGGTAACAATTAAATATTTCTCAAAAATTTTTCACATTTGTACTATTCAGCTGAATATTATAAAACTAAGTAGTCAGGAAGCACAACGAAAGCCAGAAAGTGAACGAAATTGCCAAACTACGACTGTAGGCAAGGCATTAAACTATTGCACTGCACACTGCTCCTTTGTGTGGATGTCTCAGCAATCCACCGAATTAAACTGGTTGATTATAAACGAAAATATTATTCCAATATTCAGTATTTACCACTAGGAAAGAATTATGCGTACTTCCTGGTAACAATTTATAAAGAAATACACTATATTTAATTAAATAATGATTCTCTTCACTTACAGTAGGCACACAACAGTTTTGTAGTGGATAATGGTGAATTCGTAAAAAATAAATCAACCATAAAATTACAGAAAATAATAATAAAGCGTCTTTTTAGGTACTATGATTCCAAAATCGGGTGGAGACTATGCTTACATAAACGAAGCTTTTGGACCTCTTCCAGCATTTCTGTATTTATGGGTAGCCTTAGTCATTATAGTTCCTACGGGCAACGCCATTACCGCCAGAACTTTTGCTCAGTATATATTACAACCTCTTTGGCCCACCTGTCTAGCTCCCACCATCGCTGTCAAGCTGATAGCAGCTCTCATCACCTGTAAGCCATTAAAATTAATAAATTATTTTCCACATTCCTCTTAAGTTACACCCCCCTCTTAAGCAACTTAGTAATATAAGCCAACAATGTATTGGTTTCAGGCGTACTAACAGCGATCAACTGCTATAATGTGAAATGGGCTACTCGTGTTCAAGATATTTTTACGGCCACTAAAATTTTAGCATTAATTGTGATCATGGTAACCGGACTTTACGTGTTTGCAACAGGAACATTTGGTTCATTCAAAGCCCCCATGGCCGGAACCTCTGTCGACCCTGGACATATTGCACTCGCTTTTTATTCTGGCCTGTTCTCATATTCCGGTTGGTAAGTCATTTCATTCCTCAACATTTCACTCATGCCGGGACCAAAGATGACCAGAGTTAGTAATAAAATACAACAACGGCTTTTTGCTTTTAGGAACTTTTTAAATTACGTAACTGAAGAATTAAAAAACCCTCATAAAAATCTGCCTCGCGCAATTTGTATTTCAATGCCAACTGTGACGATTGTTTACGTCTTAACTAATGTCGCTTATTTCGTAGTTTTATCTCAGGATGAAGTCCTTTCTTCCAATGCTGTAGCTGTGGTGAGTTTTTTTACATTAGTCACATCAAAATCACACGTAAAACTTTATCGAAATCGTTCCCACACTTTTCTTATTCCTAGACCTTTGGCGACAAAATGCTGGGGGTCATGTCCTGGACCATGCCTTTCTTTGTAGCCTGTTCTACCTTTGGAGCATTAAATGGTGCTATTTTTGCAAGTTCGAGACTGTTTTTCGTAGGAGCTCGGCAAGGACATTTGCCAGCAGCTATCGCATTAATTAATGTCAAACGATTCACCCCTGTGCCATCGCTGTTTTTTTTGGTGAGTTTTACTTTACTATCATTATTGTGAGATTTCACTGGTTTGAGAATATCAACTTCAGAAATATATGTTCGCTTAAATGTACTTTCTACCTGAAAGATACTGAAATGATGAGTTTTTTTAAAGACGTGTGATAAAATTTTGTTTAATGTTAAAAGTGGGAGTGAAGAAATGTGACAGATATTGGTGAGAAAGTTTCCCTTTTAATTTTCAGTGCCTCATCACACTGGTCCTTCTTTTTATTGACGACATTTACGTCCTCATTAATTTTGTCAGCTTCGTCGAAGCTCTCTTCACTCTTGTGTCCGTTTCGGGGCTCTTATGGTTGAGATATTCACAGCCAAATTTAAAACGGCCAATTAGGGTAAGTTGATCCAATGAGAGCTTTTGAACAAAGCATCTGAATAACATTAAATTAATATCTGTTCTAGGTGAACACTATTCTTCCAGTAATTTTCTTCATAATCTGCGCCTTTCTTGTGGTTCTCCCATGTTATGTGAGTCCCATCGAAATGGGAGTCGGCTGTATCTTTATTTTGTTTGGAATTCCCCTGTACATAGTATTTATTTATTGGAAAAATAAGCCCTCCACTTTGGTCAATCTTTCAGGTCAGTATCAATATCTTTACATATCTTCCACACTAAAAGGTAGACGAATGTTTAAATTTGAGAATTTAAAAATATTCCATATGCTGTACATTCACAAAAATGAGTATTTTATTGAGTTTCTCTATGTTAAAGCAAAATTTAAAAAAATTTTACCACCTATTTCAAAGGGCTCCTTGTTTTTTCCGCGATCGGATTTCATCTCCTTTAGGCCCACAGTTTTAGAGATTTTAAATGTATAAAATTGATATTGTTTCGACTTCTAATGCAGTACCAATGAAACTTTTTGAAAAGTGAATTAAATTTTATAATACTAGCAAATGGTTACTAAGTCACTTATGGTCATGAGGTGTGGGTGATAACCGAAAGGATCAGATCCCGGGTACAAGCGGCCGAAATGAGGTATCTCCGAGTGGTGGCTGGTGTGTCGAGGCTGGATAGGTGTCGTAACACAGCCATTCGCGAGAAGCTTCAGGTCGAGCCGCTTCTTCTCCGGATCGAGAGATCCATCCTCCGATTGTTAGGGCACGTTCAGAGGCTCCCCCCAGAACGCCTTGTTCGTCGGGTCCTGTCGGAGTGCCCGGGAGGAAAGCGACCCCGTGGCCGTCCGCGGCAGGGGTGGCTCAGGGGGTGAAGGCCTTGGCCGAATCCCGTCTGATAATCCCGGGTTCTCTGACCTCAATAGCGGAGGATCGTTCCAGTTGGAAGTCCTTGATTGCTTCCCTCCCCCCGCGACCCTAACGGGTGAGAGGGTCTATGAAAAGTAAAGTAAAGTATGGTTACTAAGTCAGTGGCTTAACTTGATTAGAAGAGACAAGTAGTAAAAACTATTTACGAGGAATTATCAACCCGTCGCTCATAAGTTTGTCCTTACAGCTCTGGTACGTAAGAGCTCTTACTTCATACGTAAAACAGAGCGAATTGGAAATGGAATTATAGGTAGAAAAATATACATTTTTATGAAATTTTTGTTGAGAATGAGTATTTTTAAAACTTTTTGAAGGAGATTGTAACTAAAAATTATGGTTGCAATGTCCAGCAACACAATTAATAACACAAAAATTAAAAACAAGCAGTAGTCTATCTGCAGAGAACAAGCCTCTTAGACGGAGAATCATAGTTTTTAAATAACACTGAAGAAATAAAATTCTAGGTAAAGTTGTACGATATTATTGTATGATTTCCTCTTTTTTATGTTTTAATTTTTAGAAAGGTTCAACCTGTTTTGCGCAAAGCTTTTTATGTGCGTTCTGGAGGAAAAAGGACCGTAAACAGCAACTGAGTCTTCAAATTACAAAGGACAAACTTTGTTGTTAAAGACAACGATTCTGGTCAAATAATATCAAAGGCCTTATTCAAATCTACGATTAGGTCTAGTTTTACGTGTTCTTGTAAGTCTTGCGTCTAGAAAATCCAGACTGTTTGCCTTGTAAGCAGTTGAATTTGCCATTTTTTGAATACTTATTATTTGGTATAAAACGAGAATAAGTTATATTTTCAAAAAGCTGTCAATAAAGGGAACACTGCGAAATAAGAAAACATGTTTCTTTTTTCAATGTGATTGAGTGTGTTACTATTTTCTTCAAGTTCAAACACGACTCCAAGAGTGAAAACAATACTGGTGGCATAAAGCAAAATTTTACCGAATATTTAAAGAAGTTTCTGTTTTTTTAATTTAATTATTATTTAAAGTTTGAAGTTTCTCTCTTTTTTCGTATTTGGAAGAATCAATAATTCATCTTAGTCATTAAAGAATTGTAGTTTGGATCAAAAACCATTCATCTTCTTTGAAGCAACTTCAATAGACAAAATAAAAAAATGCAGGTGCAAAAAGTAAAATTTAAAGTTTAAAACCTATTGTATTTAAACTAAAATTATATTTTAAAAATTTATAAAAATGATTATAATATTACTAAAACGGTAAGAAGATTCTATATCAAATCATTTTAAGGTCGATTCAAATATTAATATTTAGCGTATTGTCTTATTTTTGTGCGATTTGAAAAAATTGTTATTTCCAAAACATAAAAGCCGTTTTATTAGAATAATTAGGAAAATATTTTCAAGTAAATTGATAGGAATCATCTATGCGCTTCAATCTAGTTAATTAAATAAAGCAATTTTTTTCTTTCAATATTGTCTAGATAACTGCAGGGAAAAAATATGGTATGATGGTAATAATCCGATCATGACATTTTTCTTCCTGCGGTGTCATAGTATATTAACATTCAAATACTTCCTGTGACACCAAAAAACCGCTAATGCACTACAAGAGATTAAAGAAAACATAAATTAATAAGTTAATATCCAGTAGAGTTGGGTCGACGAGCACTTAAAAATAGCAAAGATTGCTTTTGATATCCAACTTTCCAACAAAAGCTGTAAAAACGCTCCGAATCTTTCTTAGCACTTACACATAGATAGTTTCTTATAGAAAGTACTATTATTTCGTATGTTGGGTTGCACAAAACTACACATTAGAAAAAAATGACAAAGTACAATTCAAGTGATTAATTAAAAAATCAACACATGAATATTCAATTGTGTTTTTCAATGCAATCAAAAAATATAAACCCTCCTCTCCCCGCTAAATGAAAATAATTAATATTGAAATTAATATCCGAACTTGACACTGTCTAACCACATCTACTCCGGTATTTCTTTTCTTTTTTTTAACAGGAAATTTAGAAAGATTACCCCATTAAAGCACATCTAAAATTTATTAGGAAATTTCACAGGCATCGTCCCAGTACCAATTTAATTTAAATGGCATCTGTAATTATCTTGTTATTAACCCTATAAAACCCTGTTTTCCATTAAATTAACATCAAACACATACAAAAAATATTAATAGCCCTGGGGTATATTTTTTAATTATTTACAAGAATTTTGACTTATTATTTTATTTTCTTATAAACGTACAGCACAACTCGGAATTTAAAATTTGATCAAAAAATATAGTAATAAATTCTCTCCTTACAAACAAAACACAAACATAAAAAACTCGTGAGATTCGCCATTACAAATTAGTTGGTCTAGAAACCAATCAGAGTTTGCTTTTTATTAATCACTCCGGACCCAAACAATGGTAGTTTCTTAATAACAATAGTAATTTAATATAATTTGGTCGAAATCAATTTAAAATTTGAGTTTTTCTTGTAGATACGTTTTATTTATTAGATACATAAAAAGATTAAAAAGTTAAAAGTTGCCTGAGGTAAAAAAAGCAAATAGTGCCATTATTTTCTATTTTTAAAACCTTAATTGCTTAATGGAGCTTTTTATGTTGACTAATTAAATATGCTTTTACTATATTTCGCTTTTCAAATTTAAAGATTTTTGATTGTTTAAAAAATCGAATAAGCTGGTCTTTTAGAACTTAATCGCATCGATATACCTAATGCAAAATCAAGAAACGTCCATGAGTGCCGTAAAATGGTCGGTCAACGTCCAATCTAATTTTGATCGTGTTAAATCATGAAAATGGAGTTATTTATGGTCAGCTAGTGAAAAGACATGGGTAGGCTGTCCCAAGTCGGAAGAAAAACCACCGATCATTTTTTCTACTTTGACGATAGTCACACCCATTTAAAAAAAAATGTTTAATGCTCTCTCAAAAGAGCAGTTCTTGTTTCCGGCGAAGAATCTCTACTTTCTAGTAAGAATGTATGAAAGTATGAGAGAATCTGATTATCTTATACACTGAGTGATGGTTTAACTTGTTCCTCAATATCACTTGGCGTATTATTCTCCGACCAGAGACATTATTAGCAATAAGGCATTTTGGAAGGAGCACAAAACGTCACCAAAGCAAAAAATGACCGGAAAAAAAATTTACTTAATTTAGGGCTTTAACTGGAACATCTACAAGCAAACACGCACATGTATTTTACTAATATTGGTATGTGATATTAATCAAACCAAATCAAAACAACTAAATAAGACTGAATCAGACTCTACCGCCCAAAATAAAAAGCCTATTCCATAAAGTAATAATAGAATAATTTTTTTTTTTACAAAAGAAAAGTTTGACACTACCCCCAATAATATTTATCTCAAGTTTCAAGTGTTTTTACTCAAAACCTAATACAAGCTCACAAAAAAGAGAGGAATTTTCTGTGCACTTAATGTCTTAATAACTAGAGGATGACTTATTTGCCAATTCTGTAACTAAAAATAATAAATAAATAACTAGTAATAAAAAATGTCAGTTTCAGTGAAATCCTTTCAAAGCCTAATATAATAAAAAACACATTAAGAGCAAAATAGATACACACAAGGCAAAAACAAGTGGAAATTTTTTTCCCAACTAAGAGGCTAAAATCGAATTTGGACATGTTTTACGTAGTCATCCTTTAGTGTACAAGTGTAATACAAATAAATCCGAATATAAGGAAGAGAGCAGCCCGCAATGTTTTAAAAATTAATTTCAATTAGTAAATGCTTTAATTTATATAGAGTAGGTCGAATTAGCAAAACGCGACTCTGTTTGCCTCAATGAATTAGAATAAAACATAAAAAATTTTAAGGACTTCACAAATTAAGGCACAATAATCAATTAAAACAAAATCAAAGAAAAGGGTTATTCGAGTTACTCGGAACCATCTGAAACAAGAAAAAAAAATAAAATCAATATCTCATTATCAGTATACACCCAATTGACTGCCTTATCGAAACTCCTTGTAGATGGTATTAATCTAATATTCGTACCAACCTTGGCTGAATCATTCGACCACGGGAACCATAAAAAGATTAAAATAAATCAATCAAAGAATTAACTTACATTTAAATTCGCTTTCCCGTTCCAGTTGAGCGTTGGAAAAGATACTGACTGAGTTACAGACAAAGCACTGGTCGGACTTGTTCTTCCCCACGGATCGTTCACATTGCTATTGGTACTAATATAACTGCTCGTGTTTCCATTATTGTTATAAGCTTGCTCCGTTAGTTGAACCAAACCCGACCGAAATGGATTGATGGAATTGTTGTTTCCAATGTCTCCTTGAAATGGATTAAGAGAAGGAATTTTTTCCATACTGTTTGATAACCATCCATTTCCTGTAAATGTGAAGTACAACTATTAGGAAGAGATATACATGATGGCAAAAAATGTCACTTTCCTTAGGAGTCTACTTTTGGTCTCATTTTTGGGGTAAGTAAAAATTATTTTATTCTTTAGGATCAGAACACCTGGATATTTTTTACCCTGAATCCCTTGAGATTGCGATGATTCTTGCTGCATTTTCATCAAGCAGTCCAAATCTTTGAGTGCTGCATATTTATCTTCTGATACAGAACTAGGCGTCATCAAAGTGGGAAATGAACTTGAAGTGTTCACTAAAAGGAATATTAAAAGAAGGTATTACAGGCAGTTTGAAAACAATTTATAGTGCTATGAATGTTAATTAAAAAGACTAAGAAAAGAAGTAAACTATTAGAGTAAAAAGACATCTCATGATAGTTTGGAAAATGAATTAGCCACCATCCGCTATCTAGGTGGAGAAATAGGAAAAGGTAAGGGACGTAATTTACTACAAATCACGTAGGGAGAACTCTGCTACCTTCGAGTAAGCTCTTCACTTCGAATATTAATGGTTCAACTGTAGTTATGAAAAAGTAGACAACTTCAGCAGCGAAAAAAATGTCATCGCAGCAGGGACTCTATTCATTTGGTGAAGTTAAATGTGTTTAATCTGGTCAATAACAGGAAAGTTACACTATAGGTGTTAGTTACACTATTACGTAAACTAAGATGTAAGTAAATTCTGTGACCAACAGAATAAAAAGTAATAAAAGAAATCGCCTGTCCTTGTTATTTCTCAATTATGTTTTCACACCACACCGAAATCAATTTTTAGCCGGATACAGTCAGTGAGTGATAAATTATAGATAAAAATTTTTTCCGTGATTGTACTTTCAATTCGAATGTTGGAAAAACTTACGGGATGAATTAAAAATGGGATTGTTATCAAAATTCGCAAAAGATTGCTGTTGAGGTTGTGGTGGTGACTGCTGTTGCTGTTTTTGAATTTGATCTTTATGAGGTACTGTTTGACTTCCCATTGATCCAAATAAATCAGATGAACTAAAGTTAAATTTATTAGTTACAAAAATGTTTGGTTGAACCTAAAAGAAAATGTTACCAGTTTCATGAAGAATTAATTGAAAATTACAAATAAATTCATGAATTTACAAAATAAAAATGGTAAGCAAATTTGAGATATCTAAAGTTAAAGTGTAAAAAACGAACATGAAAAGTCCTCGAATTTGGTGAAAACAGAGTAACATTTGGTGGTGATGAAATAAGACTAGAATCGGAAGATTGTTGTGCTTTGAAATTGTCAGCACTAGTCCCTGCAAATGACTGTCCAACAAGAGATGATTTCCCATTCTTCAATGCCGCTGATGGTTCCAAATAATACAATTTTTTTTCGTATTTAGCTACCATAAAGTCTCTCACTAAATGTTCATCTTTGGTGTTTTGAATGTTACTTGAGTCATAGAGAGCTAACCATATTTTCCTACAATACTGAAAAGAATAGAGATAAATAAGACACTGATTGTACAAATTGTTAAACAGCTAATATTTCTATTAGTGGCGTATACACCCATACCTCGCTTTACGGCCTAGATACGTTCCACGAAACTTGGCCGTAAAGCGAAAAGCCGTATAACGAATCAACTATTCTAATACAAATTCAACAAATTCAGTGAGATTGGTTCCAAATTTGTTAAAAATGTAACATGGCTTGTCATTCAAAATGGTTTTATCTCGTTTAAATCAGAAATACATACATAACAAGTACATAGATTTGTACACAAAATAATAACAGACTCCAAAAACCAACAATAATCTATACACAAAAATGAAACAACTTCATATTACATAAAATATGTGTATATATACATACATAATTTTTTTCAAAATGGCTTTCATCTGAAGTCGATGAAGAAATGGTAACCTGCATATCACTTTCGTCATCATTTTTCACTGGTAAGGATGGGTCTGGCTTGAAAAAGTTGTCCAACGTTGTTTGTCTTGCCTTCTTGTCTATTGCGTTCTTCAGTGGTTTCTAACAGCTAATGTCTGAGTTACTTCCTCGAGAAATTTTAGCGCTACGTTTAACGTGAGGATCGTTTTCAAGGAGGATGTTTATTCATTGTTCGAAATAGGGAAAAACTTTTGACAAATTTTTTTGAAGTTAGCTGTTTGGATACAATAGGCTCTGTCTCTTCATCAAATGCTGGTTCTGCTTGGAACTGAATGAGTTCCTCATATGAGAGGTTCCCTATCAGCTTTAAGTAGATGAAACACATGACGTTCGTTTAAACCTTCAAAGCCGAGATTATGTTCTGGATCAAAAATTTTTTGCCTAATTTCGGGAAGGAAATTAACTTCTGTACCAGTGCTTTGACACATTTTGGCCGTTATATCGAAACATTTTAGGCCGTATATCGAAAAAGTGCCATAATTGAAGTAGGCCGTTATAGCGAAATGCCGTATAAAGAGCCGCCGTATAGCGAGGTATGAGTGTATTAATTTTTTTCTTTTTAATAAATTCAAGCAACCAAAAAATGAATAACCAAATGATAATAGCAACGCACTATCAGAAAACTACAAATTCAATTTATCAGTTACTGAAAACGAGCTCACAAATACTTTTTCCATTTTTTGTGACACAAATATGAAAACAAAGTGCATCCGAGTCGATTTCAGAATCAAGTAGTTAAAATAAATAATATGGTAAATACAATTCAAAAAAGGTAAAAAACAGAAACTAAATCAAGGAGTGCAATGAAGAGCAGTTTTTTTCATGGCTCAACTTTTTAAAGCTTAGCATGTTTCGATGAAGCACCCCAAAGTAGTTTAAAACATAAGCAAGCAAGCTTTCTAATATTTCAAATACATAATTCATGGATTATTGAAGTTAGGTTTCCGCGGCAGTCGAACTTGAAGTTGAAAACGTTAAACACTGGGTTTTTACACCGCGTACATAATTCATGGGTTTACAGACACCAGTAAGGTGAACTCCGTTTTGCTGTCAGTGTTTTTCCTAAGACTTCAAGGGCACTGACAATTAGTAATGAAAAACAGAGGTATTTGTAGGAATTTGAAGCAAAAGAATTGGAGTTAAGTATGGAAATACATGAGTCAAGAAAACAATAATGAGATGTACTTAAAAAACTTCGAAACTAAATAAAAAATTCCTTCGGTAATTTAAGAATAAACAAATAAAAAAATGAAAGTAATTACTTCCGACACAAATAATATGACAAAAATACTTTATGGAAGTTGAAATTTTTAAAATTATATTGAGAGATTCCAAAATACAAAGTTTCTAATTAAACAATCAAAAAAATTATAAGGAATTCATCTAAAACATGTGACTTATTCTTGAATAAAAAGACTAACAATGCCTTAAGGTGTTGTAAAAATTTTTTTACAATTTCACCAGTGTACAACCACATTGATCACATTTAAAAAAATGCTACATCAAATATCAAGTTTAATTCTTCTGTTAGTTTGATAATTTACACCGATTATCTCTGGGTACTATTATATCAAGTGTTTAACAAAGATTATTGAATATATATACACCCATACCTCGCTATACGGCCGCTCTTTATACGGCATTTCGCTATAACGGCCTTTTTCAATTATGGCACGTTTTCAATATACGGCCTAAAATGTTTCAATATAACGGCCAAAATGTGTCAAATAACTGGTATAGAAGTTAATTTCCTTCCCGAAATTAGGCAAAAAATTTTGGATCCAGAACATAATCTCGTCTTTGAAGGTTTAAACGAACGTCATGTGTTTCATCTACTTAAAGCTATTTAGAACAAGGAATAAACATCCTCCATGAAAACGATCCTGATGACGAACGTAGCGCTAAAGTTTCTCGAGAAAGTAACTCAGCCATTAGCTGTTAGAAACAACCGAAGAATGAAATAGACAAGTAGGCAAGACCAACAACGCTGGACAATTTTTTTAAGCCAGAGCCATCCTTGCCAGCGAAAAATGATTACGACAGTGATCTGTAGATCACAATTTCTTCATCGTCTTCTGATCAAAGCCATTTTAAAAAATTATGTGTGTATACGTACACATATTTTTTCACATGAAGTTGTTTCATTTTTGTTTGTGGATTGTTATGGGTTTTTGTTGTCTGTTATTATTTTATGTACAAATCTATGTACTTGTTATGTATGTATTTTTGATTTAAACCAGATAAAATGCATTTTGAATGACAAGCCATGTTACATTTTTAACAAATTTGGAACCAATCTCACTGAATTTTTATGAATTTGTATTAGAATACATGATTCGTTATACGGCTTTTCGTTTTACGGCCAAGTTTCTTGGAACGTATCTAGGCCGTAAAGCGAGGTATGGGTGTACTTGAGACTCATAACACTGGAAACAAAGGCTGAAAAGTGCTTCCATTTATTATGACTTTTAGAGACAATTTTAAAAACTTCCATCTCTTTCTTAATACACTCCAATTGATGCAAAGAAACGGCATATGACGTCCATTGTCAACTTCTCCCAAATTACAGTTTAAACAAAAATTGCTGTCTATTATGGAAAATTTATTTTAAAATTCTGCAAAGTTACTGTGGTTAGAAATTTGACATAAGGGGTAGTTAATTGTAAGCTTCTCAGTTTTAAATCTATCAACAACATAGAGGAAAAATATAAGGGTTGTGCGACTCTTATTGCTAAACGCCCATTGATCTTGCCATTTCTCAAAAATATATTTATCTCATGAAAGTCAACTGGAGTGTGATGGATAAATCAGTGATACTGCTGTCACGAAAATTTTTCAAATGGTACTTAATAGTTGATACAACGTCCTCGTCAATGAAAACCTACTCCTTAGGTAAAGAGTCATCGCCAATCCCACCTTGTGTTTCCACTTTTTTTCACTTTCAGAATTCTTATCTAATTGCTTTCTCAACTCTACCATTGTAAATTACAACTAAGCCTCATTTTTGTATAGCCATATACAACTAATACAATTTTTCATAGAACTGATTCAAGTTTGAAACTTATCATATAAAAGTTTTTTTGGTTTTGCACAAGTCACGTAGTTTGTATTTTTAAAAACGGTCACTTCAAACACTGCACAACACGACACATACACAAACGAATCGGATTCACAGCGAAAAAAAGCCGATAAAAAAACACCAAACGTTTCAACAACGTCCGAGCTGTTGTCATAATCAGTGGTTACTGAGTGTTTTTTTTGTAAGACAATAGGAAACTAGAGGTTTGAAAGAGGAAAGAAAAAAAAAAATTTGGAGAGACAGACAAAATTAAGGAATTTGAATGAATTTGAAAAGAAAGAGTAATAAACACTCAGGATGTGGCAGTCAAAGAGCCAATTTTTTGGTAGAGACAGGGGTTGAAAAACCAAAAAACCTTTATATATTACATTCACAATGACAGCCACGAAAGTCTTGATAATATTATTAAAAACTGATTTAAGCTTGACCAAGATGAGATTACAAATAGATCAGCCAACCTTTTTTTTGAATGATATTATAATAAATAAATAAATAAGTACTTCAGTTGTTATAAATGACACACCTAGTAAAGCATGGTTTTAAAAATAAAATTAGCTTCTGATTCATAAAATGCCTAAATTAACTGATGTGGGAAAATTGAATTTTCTAAATTACAACAAATTTTTTTACCATTTGAAGGACTCATTTCAGATAAAATAATGTCCTCAAAGATATCATAAAGCCTAAATTTAAACTTTAATAAACATGTCTGAAGTTTTTTTTCTGAATACAAAACTATGCAGAAATGACAAAAAAGTTCAAAAACATCTGTATGAGCATCAGCACCAACATAAACAAACAACACTGTCAATTAAATCACTTGTTTAAGTTTCAAACCTTAGCACTATAGTATTATGTTGGTGTTGGTATTTTTGTGTATGCATGTACAGTGTTGGTGACCATGCTATGAACCTCATCTGTGACATTTGACCCTGAACTCTCTATACTGTTTGCATTTAACTGCATGCTGCCCATACATGTAAATAACTTGGTTTTCGCATCAAAATCTTTATATTCAAATAACATCACTATGTATAATTTTAGACACTAATGTAGAACTGAAAAAATTTAAGAATACAGATTTTTTAAACTAAAATTAACTTAGTATCATATCAGTATCAGGTCTAACCTGTAAAACAGTTTAATAAAAACTGAGTTTTCTTGCTTTTAAAAAGCACAAATTGAATGATTTATAAGGCCTAGTAGACAAAATAATATAGGCCACAAAGATATGTAATGTTGGAATTCTCACCTCATTGCCCCTAGACTGCAGCGTTTCTATTTCTTCTGGAGTAAATGTCGCCACTGAAATTGATTTTATACGATGTGGAGGTGTTAAACCTCTCCTGTGGGAAATGAATAAAACAAAGAAATATAAAATTAAATATCCAACACAAACTGTACAAAAAAATGGGCAGAGTTCTCGAAACGTATAATTTAGAAGGATTTATACAACTTGCACAACTTTAACAGAATAAAAATTCATCAAATAACCGAAAAATACGGACTTTTTTAGTCCTTTGTTTGACATTTATGGCTAGTAAGGAAAGAAAAATAAACTTAAGAAAAAAAACATACAATAACACTTACAGTAATCCCGAACAGGTTGTACAAACAAAAGAACCTATAGTTACGTTTACGTATGTCGGTCCTCTTTGGTTACAATCGAAACATTGCTTATTTCCAGGTAATGAGACTAAATTACGTAAAATTTTAAGATGTTTATCATCCTGCTTCCTTCTAGTTGAAGCCATTTTACATGAATTTGTAAACTGTTGATTTCTGAACGGTGTTTTACAGCTCCATGGGCAACCACTCGGAATTCGTAATTAAATGTCACCAATAAATTGTTAGAAATCACGAATAATTGTAAATAGTCAAATTTGGGTGTTTCACCTAGTCACATTCAATATAAATGAGAAAAATACTTAAACGATCTTAATTTTTTTAGCTTAAATTTACAAATATAAGTAAACACTTTTGAATTTGAAGTTTAAAAAAAGCTTGGAAACAAGACGTTTGTTGAATCAAGTGGCAACGATTTGCGGAAAAGGAAGAGTAACTTTGTCCACAGAGTTTTGATTCGTCATGAGTTGAAGGAAATCCCAATATTTTTTTTTTTGTCCTGAAGAAACTTCTCGAAACCTTTGGGGAGGAGAGACGGAGTATGTCGGGTCTGCACCGAACAAAACCCGTAGGTGGACACCAACTAGGCTCAGGGAAAAAGACCGGGAGACCAATCATCCGCAATCTTTCCTTGACTTAGATTGTCCAAGACCCATCCCCTACGACTCGGTGGCCTATACCGGAGCCTTCCTCCGGAAGTCCCGATAATGCTGAACTATTAGTAGCTTCTCATTATTTGATTTTATAAATAATGCAAATAACAGACGCAACTGAAAGTTTTTTAGAACTTCAAGATAAATTTGAAAAAAAATGTATACCTGTATCTTCATTTTTAGCCTCCAAAAGTAATGAGAAAGATTATAAACTTATTCTTAAAGTCTGGTTGAGTGAGTGTAAATTAAATTCTATTACATTATGTGTAGTGGTTAAAGTTCTTGACTTGGTCGCAATGATCGTGAGTTCGAATTTTCCTCCCCCATCCTGTCAAACCCCAAAAAAAAAGGTGAAAACCAGGATTAAAACCACCACTAATTCTATTAGGTTTTCATGATGATTCAGAAGTAATGTCTATAAGAAAATAAATAAAAATTACTTTTGACTTGTTAGCTGTACTAATTAGTTTCACGTTAAGTTTAACGATGTTAAAAGTAATTTGATTCAAAATGTAAATATCGTTTCATACGCAGCTTAAATCAAAGGAGGAAAGTTATTCAACACAAATGAGTAAAAATATGTTAGTGATAACTTATTTATATAACCATATTATATATGGTCAATATAATATGGTATGGTAACTGTGGTTCAGTTTTTAGTCTATTGAAATCTAATATTGTCAGGCCTGTACATCCGTGTGAACGATAGAGTCGTGGAAATCCATTAACTTAGAAAATTCGCTGCACCTTTGAAATCGTCAAAATTCATCCTTAGTGGAACCTTTATTGTTTATCAAAAGGAAATTTCATACGTTAGATTTTGAAAGAATTCACAACAGATGTAGAAAAGAAGTTCTTCGACCGTGTTACTTAAAGGAGCTTTAGATGAGCTGTCACAAATGCCTAATTTTTCAAGATTAAGTTCACAGGATTTCGAGAAGTATCAAACCTAATTTACAGATTTTCTTTTAAAAAATTTGAAAATTTGACTTTTCTAGTTTGGCAAGTTATAGTTTCCTTCATTGTTTTTTATTCCTCGACAACAATTAATACAATATATTATAATGATAATGTGGCGTTCGCCACATTCCTCATTCCGGAATGGGCACAGTGAAATGAAGCAGCCGACAACCGAAGCCAAATTCATTCAGTCCCGGAGTTCCGCACCATCAGGATCCTTGCATTTTCCATTTTTATTCTAAATTATAGTTATAGTAATATTTTATATATCAATACGTTCGGAATCAGTGATGTCCATCATTCGTTCATCATCAACGACACAACCTGGTTCCGACAATAATAACAACAGTTTTCACTCGATATATTCTTGAGGATACTTATTGCATTCTGGAACGTAGCAAAAGGTACATCGCCAATAAATAATATCTATGATCCCGTTCAAAGGATACAAGAAGAATAAAGATAACATGTTACATGACTGACAAATACCATTTTTAGTTGAGAAAGAAGGATGATAACCACAATAATAATAATAACATGAATATAGTATTGAGAAAGGCTGGAAAACAATTAGAGTACCAATGTGTAAGAATAGAAATAAGCTGCATGTGGATGTAAAAACTACTTGTCGGAGCATTGAGATTTGTGCTACACAGCCTACTTCGACATCTTGAAAAGATACCAGACTATCGAAGGATTGGGAGGTGCAAGAAAGTACTCAATCGAAATCGCCCAAATAATGAGAAACTTGTCGTCTACAGGGTAACATCACCGAATCTGCTCCTAACAGAACCGGAGCAAGTTTGGAGCAGATTTCTGAACAATATAACCGGCTGACCAACCGCGCCTTGGAAGTAAATGAATAATAATGATAATTGACTTTAGTATCGCTATAATAATAATAATAATAATTCTTTCCCTCCCACTTATCCAGCGGGGTGGGTGCATATACTTAACACATATTTTTACCAGAAAATATTTTTCAGAAAAAACTAGGCTTCTCGCCGCCTCTTGCTTTTTATAGTTATTATCATCATTATTATTATAGCAACACAAATTATTTATTTTTCCTTCATTTATATAATTATATATTTAATTTTTTTAAACATTATTTTCTATATTTTTCAGTAGGAGAGTTTTCAAGACTTTTTCCTTTCCCCTCCACGTTTACTTTTTAGATACTCTTCTTCGATACAAAGTGTGTTGTACAGGACAGGGATTTGGTATTTGTGTACTTAAATAATTTTTTTAAAACTTTAATAGTAAAAATAATAATAATAAACCCAACACGTTGTTGCATCTTGGAACCTGTTGTAAAAGCGATCACCGATAAATGTCATCCATAGTTAGGTATACAAATGAATAACAATAATAACGTGACTCGCGTTATGTCTGTAAAACCGGCCAGTGAGCTGTGATGTAAAAATAATAATAATAAATCATATAGTAAAACAACTCTCGAATCCATCAGAGAACTAGAGCTGAGGGATCAAATCTGTCAACATCCCCAGAAGGCGGTACTGCTGGTCACAGCTCGAACAGTTAGGAAGTTTATAGGGCACACTCTAGATCGTCGCCATAGGCCCGACAACCTGGAAAGGGCTCCGACAGACCTTAATTCCTTTGACACTTAGTGTCTGGGATAACTCTATTCTTCCCTCACCCCCGAGAGGGAGCTCGAAGCCGTTAGCCTGTCTATAAATCATATACTATAATAATAAAGCATATTGTAGCGGAAGGAAAACTGCGTGAGATCATATCCACTCCTAAAGTAGATGCGTACAACCTTGGCTTTTTTTTTAATACATATAATGTAGCATTTTCCAACATAATTATTCTCTGATCCTTTTACTGTTCCATCGTCACTAAAAATTACACGCGACAGTAAAACGAATTTAAGGTATATAAGGGCTTCTTTCACGAACCATAGGAAAATCAGCATATCGATCGTCAGAAATGGAAATCGAAAAAATTTAGAAATTGCTAAGTTGCTAGCCCTCGGTCGACAGCTTTTGATAATATTGAACATATATTATTATTTCTTAAGAGATAAAAGAGATTATTTCTTAAGAGACTAAACTTATTTAGTCACGGTATCTAACTAACAATTCCGTGTTTACGTCCTTTTCATGCCTGCGGACCCATTAACATTTACAATAAATTAGAATACAATATTGACAACTTTTAGTCTAACATGTAAAGAAATAATCATATGTCAATTTTTAAAAAAGTGATTTTACCGTTTGAAAATTTCAAGGCTCAATTTAGTATTATAATTCTGATAATTTTGAAAACACTAAACTTTCTTCTGAATGATATCGAGTTCTCATTTTTTTCTTTATTAACCTAGAGCTATTGTAGCTATTCAAAATTTCCAACTAGGCTAGTAAGTAAAGTTTGTTTTTTGCCACGAAAGAAATAAGTGCTACTTGACGAAAAGAACACTTGTAAAACTGACATTACCAATTATTAAATTTAGAAAACGTAAGCCCATGGGTTCGGGCGTTTGCCAGCGACCACTCTCAACAATATAAATATTTGAATCTTTGAGTTTTTTCCTCAATTTTTAATAACTGCTGTGTCACAACTCGTGTAGGTTCGAGTAACACGGATCAAATTTTATGTGGAGTACACGCACCTATGAGAACTTGGTCTAAAAATTCAAGACGTAAATTAACCTCGCTTAACCAATAATTATTTGACAGTTAAGAAAGAGTACAGGGCACGTGAAAGATTTTTGCATTTGATTATTTTTGTTTTCGACCCATCACGGTAGTTCGGTCATACTTCCATCTCTTTTTCCATTGGCCACTTAAACAGCCCCTTTATAAGAACAAACTTTTCATTATTTTATGCCGTTGAAGTCGCAATTTGCTTTGTAAGATGTTCTTCATTCATTGGTTCATCAACGTGTGCCATTGTAGTCTGTGGAGGAGAAGGGGCATTTTGTTGCGGCGAAGGACTGTCCACAGGCCGGAAAAAACCTGGTGAATCTGCACTAGAAAGAGATTCCGGGGTTCCGACAGAACTTAAGGAACCCGGCAAGGGGCTCAGTCGTTGGGCCATTATGAGCCCTCCGCAATTCGGTCGCTTTGCCGGTGGCGATAGGTAAATACTTTCTTTATCTTCTTCTAGTTCAAATTTTCGTTTCACTACTCCTAATGAACTTGGTCGCAGAGCTATTGGACTAAGACTTCGTCTAAAAAGGAAAATTATTTTCCCATTGCTTTTAGGCTTTTAGACAAAATTCCGAGAAAAACACAAAGAAGTTTTTTTTCGTATACGGTAAAATAATTATGATAAACATAAAATCTTACCGTGTAGCGAAAGCCTTTCTTGTAGGACTAGGCGATAAATTCCATGGTGCTTGAAGACTAGGAGAGAAATGTCGAATTCCAGTGCGAGTGGGAGAAGGAGAGGAACACAAGGGAACGGATGATGGCAGACTAACATGAAGTGGGTCAGTAACTCTTTGGATGAACTTCTTAGTATCAAGTTTAGAGTTTCCCTCTTCTGATTTACAAGATAGAGAACTTGAAACTAGTGTCAAATCTTCCCATGATTGAGACATTTGCATAGCAGAATGAATTTCTCTTTCATGGGCCACTTCTCGTCCTACGACGTCGATGCATTCTTCTTGCCGAAGTTGATTCACTCGAGGAGTTAAGCGAGGACCCTGAAAAATGTTTCCTTCATCAGTATCATGACATTAGGGGTGAGGCCTAGTGTAGTGATTAAAGTTCCTGACTTGGACGTTATGATCGTGAGTACGAATTCTCCTCCAGCATCCTTTTATACCCCCCAAAAAAGGGTGAAAAACGGGTTTAAAACCAACACATATCATGACATTAGGAAGATAATAAAAGTTATGCTGCATTAAACTGAAAATTAAAGAAATTGATAAAATAATAGTATGTAAAGTATAAATATCACAAAATACATCCAAAAGAAAGCAGAATCATAAGGATAATAACAGGCCCAAAACTTGTAGATGAACAGTATCAGCTCAGAAGTAATCAGGGCATCAAACAATACTCTAATATTCACTGTGGCATTAGAAAATGCAGGTTAAAATTCTATATACATAAAAGATATATAAAAGAATATTAAATATACAATATATGTATAAGAATGAACCCAGAAAGACTTGGAAGACAAATAGTTGAATTTTACAAAGGAGTAAATCAAAAAGAACTAATGAAGTGGATTGGTGAAATCAAAACTGACCTTAAACTAGGTAAAATTACACCAGAGGATATTCTAAACTAGGTAGGTTTCAGGTCCAAAATTTAAAAGTGGCAATTTAACCAGTAAGAGAAACCTAAGAAGAAAACTGGAAAAGGAAAAGAAAGAAGCCCACAAGATACTGAAGAATGAAAGAAGGGTGGGAAAGAAAAAAGAAAGCATGTCTTTTGAGTAATTTGTGTAGTCCCAATGGGCTCATTCGACAATAATAATAATACGAAGTAAATATATTGTGGATCTATTTTTTATTATTATATTAAAACTTAGCATGTATTGACTTTAAATGATTTATGAGTAAATACACAATATGCAAGATGCTAAATGCTAAATGCAAATAAAAACTTACTGTTGAATGTGGACTAAAACTGGCACTAAACCTTCTTGTTCTGGCAGAAGAGCTTTCAAAAATATTGAAGGGCATTGATTCTCTGAAACAGGCAAACACAAAACTTTTAAAAATAAATCTTGAGAAATAAATTACCAAATTGTATTCCCATCATTAACTCATTGAAATCATTAATCATTGCTCTAATTTATTATATTTTACATTTACTTCCTGTAATGAACCCAATGTCAGGGAACTTACCAAACCCAATAGGAATTTCCCATATACAATGACAGCACAATTCAAAACAAGAACTTATGTGATGAAAGTTTACTATTAGAAAACATTGTGTATTAATTTAACAAGAAGCAAAAATTAATTATTATTGATGTTGATTTGTTTATTATTGATTATTCTTAAACCTTCCACATTAGTCCATGAATATAACTATGAGCATATCTTCTGATAATAGTGCTGAAATTTTGATGTCTAACAAATTCAAACTGTAAAGCCAGCTTAACTAACCCTTAAAAAAGCTATATACCTTATGGAAGATGCAGACGTTGCATCTGAGGCTATGGTTGTGTTGATATCGTTAATCATGGGTGCAGAACTCGACCGTTTTAAACTAGAAGGCGAGTCAACATCCATGACTGTGACAGAATTTCTTCTGGGCATTTAAATATACTGTTCCGAAGAATAATTGAAAAGCAGAGCTTCGCGACATGAAAACAAAATGTATGATACGTACTCCTGAAAGCTAAATTATATTTTTTAAATGATTCCTCTTTTAAACAAATTGTCACTTAGAGTTTAGTTGAGATTCCTTTGGAAATTTAGTTTTTGCAATAAAAGTTATAACTTCCAATTTACTTAGTCTTAAAAACCAAGCACAAAAGTATTTCAGGAAATCTTTCATAAAAAACGAAACGGAAAATTCAATCCAAAAAGAGAGAGAAAAAAGATTTTTTTTTTACAATTTCTTTTCACAATTCAGTTGTTGAAAAAAAAGTAATAAGGAAATTAATAGAACTCCTGATTAATATTAGATTAACTAAAAAGGAATATTTGACAAACAAACCTCAAATGTTCCGATTTCAGTGCTGCCAAAATACCCGCTAACGAGTTGACCAATGAGTTATACAAGTGATGGAACTTCCTTTAGAGATAAATGAGGAGTTCTCACAAAGTGATCGCTCGTAAATCGATTAACCATTTAAAACAAAAAAAAATTGTTTAACTTTTAGCGAAAGTGCAAGGAGTAAATACATTGGATAGTGCTTAATTAAAATAGTGGAATTGGACAACTTCTAGCCATGATATCTAGTTTATACAAATTAGGATGAGTTTAGAAAATTTCGCGGTTATTTTTACTAAATTTAAACATAGTACTACTGCTACTAATAATAACTACCAGTTAGTCGATTTTGATACATATTATTTTCCTCTTAATAGTTCAGGTCTCATATCAATAAACGGTCAATTCATTCTTAAAAATCGTTTCTCGTGAATTGTAGTAAATTAGATTGTACTAAAATTTGTTTTTTGTTTCTTATATCTGATGTGTAATTAACCGGTCCATCACGGATACTGTTAATGACTCAAGTAGAGAAATATTTTGGTACGTGCCTCGTACCCCTAATACTAGCATCTCTAACAACTAATTAGAATAAAACTACTCTGAAACTTGGTAAGTGCAACAGACTCTTAATAAAATAATATATCGGTTAATTCGCGCCTCCCTTGATTGTCACTTTTAAACAATGAGGACGGTATGGTGCTTCAAACATCATTACGAGGTAAAATAAAATGACTTTCTCAAACAAAAAACTGACAGCGTAATAACCAACATTGATAAGTTATTCAATAACTGTAGGTTACTTATTATCTTCTGTATTAAATTTCAAAATCTAAGTGGGGGGTTTGCGATCCATTATTGGAATAAAATCTCCGTTCCCCATATAAAGTGATTTGACTTTCATTTGATTAAAATATTCACACTCTACTTCAACTTCTATCCTGACTTTACTATTTACTTCCATCGATTATATCGGATATAGATCACTGGTGTGTTCTCTAGATACAACCCCTTAACTTAGGATAATAAAAATTGTTTATTGGCATCAAACTCCAGGGGATAACAATGACATTTAATTAAAGGTGACTTCGACTTACCTGTTAGCCGTACAACCTTAAGGTTTTTCTGTTTAATGATATTTATTTTCCCTTTATTTTAAATGTGTTCACGTCCCTATTTCTTTCCATTTTAATTGAAACTAATGTAAGCCTCATTCAGTTTTTTGCACTGGCAAAGCTTCAAATGCGAAAGTTACATTTCTCATTTTTATCCTTTGTTAGGAAAAGAAGGGAAAAGAAGGATAAGAAAGATAAATAAACTGCGCCGATGTTGGATAATAATTTAAATTAAACCGCTGGAAACCCCGCAAACAACATCCAAGTCTTCAAAGGTCTTAACGAAAATCAGTTGTAAAAAAAGGAACCATTGCGTAAAATTACAATCTATAGTTTTCTAAATTTTATACCGGTTAAGGTATTTTTCAAACATCTGGGTAATACCTACATTCAAATCATATACGTAATTTGAAATCGGCTAAACGCATTATAAAATTAACTGTGATAAAAATTTTCTCAATAAATATAGTGTTTTTAAAATAATTCATTTTAAATTACTCAATATTATTTATTTCGTAACAATTACACTAAACAGGCAATTTTTTTTAAACCCGGCCTTTCTTACTTTGTATAATCACGTCAATTTTTATAAATACATATTAATTAATCACCACAAATTACTATAATTATAAACATTTAAAAAAAATACAATATTTGTTAAAAACGATAAAATGCAATTTTTATATCTTTGTTTAGAAATAAAATTTGAAAAAACTGCAAAAGATGAAAACTAGTCACTGATTTAAAATTACATTACTTTTCTCACATTATTTAAACGATTCAGTTTTTATGCACTCATACAATGACAATTTTAGCACCACTGATAAATAAATATCGATTTATACCTTAGTTTTAACTTATATGATTAAGGACTCATAATAATATTATTCAATATGCCCCAAACAATAATTATGTAAAAAATTTACTTATTTTTTTACCTTCACTTTACTGTACGCGAGGGACTAAAAAACGACTGTAATATTAAACAATGTCAAATTTTTTGCACTATTCAAAGTATAATATTTAGTAGGGAACGCACGCTTCGTAATAATATTTGGTTTTAAAAAAAAATGCAAGTTGCACAGATTTAAGCACTTTTCTGTTTCTCAAGAAAAAAAATTAAAACGTTTTAACGGTGCGTAACATTTCACATTTTCTTTTCGTCACTTAATATTCAAAGGACATTGTTAAAACCGAAGTTTTAATAAAAGGGTTTAATTTATAAAATTGTTTATTACATATAAAAATCGGAAATCTTTAATGTTCTCCACAACTTTTGCCAATCTATTTTGTTCAGTTTTGAGGAATTTTTTAACGTGAAAACTTTTTAATCGCCAATCCATGTTTTAGTTAATTTTTTCCTCACACAAGTCTTCAAAGTATTTCTCAAAACAAACCAAAAAAATGATGAACACGAAGTAGATAAAATTAGAAATCAATCAGTCGTATCTTAAAACATAAAAGAAGTGTCAAGATTAAACATCACATCTGAATTTCTCAAGAGAAAGTTTATAAATTCACAAAAGCAAAGAAATCAGAAAGAACCTTGCTTCAAAAAAATATTGTAATTATGACCACAGCACAATAACAGGATAAAACAAATAACCAAAACTCATTTCACGCCAATAATACCGCAATTACCAATAATCACATACAAAACATTAAAAAAATATTCAGTAAAAAGACAAAATTTTTCGTCGTAATGGTTAGGAAATGAAACGTGAAATAAGAGTACGAAAAATTATTTGGAGGCCGGAAAAAGGATCAATTAATTACATTTAAAACAATAAATAAATAAACAAACAAATTTCGTTACAAAAAATCGGTGGAGACGTTCTGATGTATTTCCATAGAAAATATCTACGAAAAGTCATTAGAATCATCAAAATTGGATTTTCGTAAACCGAAGATACAAAATTGGATTTTAATCATACCATGAACATAAGACCCGAATTTTGTATACAAATTGTTATCAAATAAAAATCTATTCAAAGGGTGAAACTGTAGCTGTAACGTAAAAGGAAAAAATCTCCTATTATTTTACAGGATATGAGTATGTGGGTTCTTTAAAAATCAGAAAGAAAAGAAAAAACACATGGACTTTGAAAACCTTTAAACTCTACTACATCATATAATATTAAATAATAATAAATACATGGAAAGCCAACATGTCAAAATAAACGTAGCAAATGATGGACAACAATTTAAAATAAGCAAAATATGTAAAATACTTATAATCATCTGAAGAGCAAACTTGCATATACTACTCTTCCTAGAAGCGTGATCACAGAGCAACCCCCTTTATAGGTTGTATAAACATATTTCAGTATGCTCATTATTATTATTAAAATAAACCATTAGGAATAATAACATGTGATTGTAAAACACAAAAGAGGATGAAAACTGGAAATTTAAAACTCAAGAATTGACAGATATTTACAAAACCGCAAAATAGGTAATAAAGTTGAAAGTCGAAAATATATCAGAGATGGAATGTTAAAAAAAACTATCGAAAAAGAAACGTTTAAATTATAAAAAAAAAGAAACATGAAATTCATTTTGGGTTCAACAAAAAAGCTCAGGTCGAAACAAATGTCTCTAAAAATTTCTTTTAAAAAAATCCAAAGAGCTACTTACAAAAGTATTTCTTTATAATTTTCTTCATTAACAAATCTTAATTTTTTAAAATCGTGCTTCACGAAAACACGAATATGAAAAACGCATTTTTTAATCATGTCATGAACGTAAGACTCGAATTTTGTATACAAATTGTTTTCAAATAAAAATTCATTCGAACCTCAAAACACATTAGGCGGGTCTAAAAAGTTTCGATTCGTCCTTCATAGTTAATTTTTAAACATTTCTTTTGCTCCCCCCCTCCCAATTCCGTTAAATAAAAAAAGGCACATTTGACTGCAGTTGTTAACACAAATTCATAAAAGATGGTAAAACATAAAAGTTTGCTACTTTACCGGAAAATAAAAAAGGAACGAATACAGAAAAACAACCAAAAAGCCGACAACATCGAATATCGAAGAAAAGAAATCTACAAATATACTTCTAGAAATACCCTAAAAATGGATACATTCTGAAGAAGGCTCGATACAATGTCCATATATATATTTTTAGCAAGGAAAATGTTTTGTGGAATTGTGGGCATAAATTCTACCATGGGTTTATTTAACTTGTCTTACTTTATAATTATCTGAAATAATCAACGCGAGTAAATCAAAATAACGGTCTCCTTTTAAAAACCTTTAAAGAGTATTGGTGAAACATTTTTAACAGTATTTTACCTAAAGAAAGCTTGTCTATTCTTCGGTTAAATTAATACATTAATATTAAACCCTTAGTAATAAAATATATTTTTACATTGAAACGTAAACACAATAATGTAAAACAAAAAGCATTGAGAAATAGATTTTTTGTTTCCCTGCCTGTTAAAAAAACAACAAAAATTAAATAAAAGTTTATACTTGCTTTCCATAATTAATTAATTAAATTTTATTTGTATTTAACAAAAAACCAAATATGTATATATATTTGTATGTATGTATGTATGTATGCATGCATGCCTATATATAACAGGTATTTCAAACTGACACTGACAGAACAACTTGGTGATCAAAACTATAATTTATGTAAAGGTTTCAAGTAAATAATATATGGTATAAGTAATAATTAATCCTATTGCATGCTCCTTCTCTCTCTTATTATATATGTGTGTCTGTGTGTATTAGAAACACAAAGGTATACAAGCGCATACACACAGTTAATACGCACGTATGTCTTATGTATTTTTTATAAAGTAACATTTTAAAATTCGTTTAATAATATTGCACAACTTTTAATTTTCAGTTAAGAAACATAAAATCCTTATGCAAATAAGTGTCTGCTCGAAATTAAGAATAAATGCGTAATTTTTTTTCCCTAGGTGGCATTCTTCCTTGAGTCCTGTTAAACACCCTAGTTATGCTCAGTAATTAGTTTACAATGAATTTGTAAGTTTTTGTAAGTTTAGAATTGTAAATTTGTATGTTTTATAAGTTGAAAAATAAATTTTCTATAGTACTAAATCATCACTTTTTGCGACGGACAAAGATATAAATCCGGCCATTATTGACTCTCTAATAATCATATTACTGATCTTTTTTCTATTATCATAATCTATTATCATATAATAGATTAATAATATTCAACTGTTTTGAATAAGCTAAGTTTTGAGTTGGACAAGTAGTGTAAAGTAAAATATGGAAGAACACAAAAGAGAAAAAATTCTAGTGTGGTTTCAATGTGGGACCCCTAGAAGCTGAATAAATGAGAGTAACTACTCTAAATGCAACTAACTTATTAGAGTATTAACTTATTAAATTTTTAGTTTAAAGAAAATAGCTGTGACAAATTATTAATATCATTAGAATATTATTAAAATAAATGAAGAAAAAAGGAGTTGGGAAGGAGTACGAAAAGTACTAATAACAATATTAAAAGTTCCTAATTACCTCTTAACTTGTTGAACACTTTCACATATATAACCTCTAAAACAATTCTTAAAAAAAATTATAAACGACTCTTCTTAAAAATAACTTCAATAATTATTAACAATGGATGATTTTTCTACAAATTCCGCCTTTAATGACCGGATTCGTTACAATGTTCATAACAAATATGTATATGTTCTAAATAAATTGAAATGAACTAAAATAGGTTCGTTTTGCAAAAAACAAGATAATAAGATTACAGAAATGATTAGTGAAACACTACAAAAGAATTACGTCAGAGTAGGTATTACCAAATGCCTGTTAAAGAGTAATGCTCAGGAGAATACCAGTAAACTACACATTGAAAATTCGCCAAAAGAAAAGTGAAGTCTACAGATAAGTTTTTATTCAGCTTTTATTTTTCAGAAATATCGATTAGTTTATTTAATCTGAAAAAAAAATCACCTTTGTGGTAATATTCTGTACGACTGCAAACTCCTTTGAAATTTTCGACTTTTAAAAAATATAAAAAAGTAAAAGCAAGAATTTCATTAATGGTGATGACACTCAAACTCTAAAATATGATAGTTTCTTTCATTTTCGTTTAAAAATATTTTATTAGATTTTGTATGATTATTGTAATTTTGAAAAGAAAGAGCTGAGCTAATTAAAAAACAACAACATTAAAAACAAAAACTTACAAACATATTTTTAAAAAACAATTACAATTTAGTTAATTTTAACATTCTTCATCATCATACTTATAAATGCACCACATGTTCTTAATATTTAAGAAATTATGTTCGCTTATTAATAAATAAGACTTTGGCAACCAAGATGCGTGACAAAGTCAGTAAATTAAACTAGTAAATAATTTACAATATGAATATAAGAAATAATATTTTAAAATAAAACTTCATATTGACTTTAATTCTAACAATGTAATTTATTAACCTTTTGTGTTCTTACATGAATTTTTGCCTTCTAAAAAACCATATAAAGAAAAAGCAAAAATAAAGTAAATTTTGTAAGTCTAAAATTTCAAAAATGAAGAGAAATTTCTGAAATAATTGTCATAAATTATAAAAAAATTGTAATTTAACTTTTTATGTTAGTCAAAGCATATGACAATAATTGATAATTCTTTACAAAAATTAAATTTTGAACCTTCAATTTGCCGTTTATTTGTCCATTTAAGAAAGAAAAATGTTTGTAGTGCAAAAGCATTAACTGTTTTGAAGAGAAACACATTTTGGCACCTCTTGAACATTGACAATTTATTAATATTTAAACGAAGACAGAATGGTAAAAAAAGACTTGTTTTATGATGTATTTTCGTGACTTTTGTCTAAATTTTTAACAGGACCAAATTCGTTTGGAACCAAATGAAATTATATTCAAACTTTTCCAAATGCTTTGCAAACTTAATAAGTCACCAGCATTTCAAAGACTTGAAGCGGCTCAAAAAGAAAAGAATGAGGTTCACTCCGAATGTTTTATAGCGACTGAATAGCACAGAAATCATAACTAATAGAGATTATGTTATTAACATGAAACTTCAATAGATAAAAGCTGATGCTATCATCACTTATTCAAAAAAATGCATTTACTTGCTATTACCTAGGTATAAATGTCATTCGTTGTTATCACATGTCGATTCCTTTCTAATTATCGTTAAGTGTTTAAGGTTTCGCTGCCGTCATATAAGGCGATTTTTTTTATCGATTTTAAGTTGAGAACAAAAATTAAAAAAATTTAAGAGAGACAAGAACGATTTTTTTTCGAAAGAAAACGATTCAAAAGAAAGAGAGAAAACGATTTTCGATTTTATTGAATTCCAGAAATTTATGAAATCTTAAAACTGAATATCGTTTTGGAAATTCAATGAGTTTCCTCCAAAAGTAAAGTTTACTCTTGAAACATTTGGGCTGTACTCTAAGCACATTTTGTGCTGTTTTCTTTGTTAGATTAAACTGAAGCTTTAAATTCGTCTTAGAAATTTTTTCACGCGTGCCTACACAAAAGGGCAAAGTATTTCTGTTAAAAAAAGCACTTTTCTATTAAAACGAAATTTTTAACAATAGCAAACCAGAAATGAATTCACCTGCGTTGATTTTTACCCATTTGATTGATTTTAATGGGTTGGATTACTTAAAAAGAAAAATTTTCACTTTTTGTCAGTGACAGTATTAAGCTAAAACAATTTTAGAACTATGACGTCAAAGTTTTTGGAAAATTCTGAAGACATATATATATATATATATTTTACTAATAAAAACCGTTTCGGCAATTTTCTATTCTTATCACGATGCATTTGAATAAATAAATTTTTTTAAAATCAAATTTTGGGGCGTATTGAAAATTTTTAATTTTTAATTTTAAATAAATTTATATACTCGAATAACATTTAGTATTGATAAACGATGTTTAAAACTCAAAGACGCCCATATTCAGTCATTTTGATCACACGGTGTCGATAATTTAAAAATATTTTCTGTGATTTAAAAAAAAAATTTTCTTACATATGAATAAGTCGATATTATAAACGATAATAAATCTATGTCAAATAAGGAAGAGGCATAGGAACTTGCAACGGAAATTTAATAATCATAATTTTGGACTGAGAAATCAAAGGGGTTGGACGTGCGACCCCACTAAGGGTAACTGACCTGTTCAACACAAAAACATTGAACTTGAGACACAAACATTGTAGGGGAATAAAACATGAAAATTTTTGGTCACAAGTAATTGTGCTGCCAAATATATAAATACAGATTGTTTAAATTTCAAAGCAGGTTATAAATGTGCTACATCTTAAACCATCGTATCAAAAAAAGACAAGTATATTGTTTTCATTTAAGTTGGAACGTGTACAGCTGAAATAAAAGCCAATATACTTGGGTGAATATAAAATAAGTAACAAATAGTAGCAAAGCGGAAAGAAATTTCTGAATCTTAAAACCATTCGCAGTAAATATGACCCATTCACTGAAAAATTCCATTGAAAAGTATTATAAAAAAGGAATGCTTTTCAGCTTTTGTTTCAACAGCAATGCCAAATAAGTGTTGATATTAATTGTCATACAGAAGTGTTTAATGACATACCACCACATAAACATACTTTCTATTGATTTTTTTCGAAGTTTTGTAATATAATTTTATCTTTATGTAAATGAGTTTTTAATAAATAATAATAATATTAATAATAATAATTCACCGAAACATAAAGAAAAATTTTCGACAAATACAAAACAATACTCTTTCCCGGTCATTTCTTCCACATTCAAATACAGTAAAATATTTCACATAAAACAAGTATTTTAAAAAAATACATTTTCTTTTATTTGAACGGAATCACTGAGAAATGCAGGGGAGGGGGTGAGGTAAACTCAAGGAAGTTTTTATTCAAAAAAATATCAAACTTCCCTTTGTCATGAGTGTGCGTTAGTAAAGGTATATAACAATTTCGATAACTTATTTATAATAATATTAATTATGAGCTCCCCAATCAATCATTCTTTGCATAATAACTGCAACAAAAACTGCAAACAATGAAAATATACTCAAAATGATAATAGCCCACTGTTGATCTGCGAACTGTCTACTATCCGTAACCTGAAAAATAAGAATTTATATTAAAAGAAAAAAAGAAACAACACTTGTATTAACAATTTTGCAATGGGAAACCAGAAAAAAAGTTGGAAATTCTAGGACTTTGCGTAGTTGAATTGACAAGATTAACAACTCTGAAAAATTGAAATAAGTTTTCAGATAAAAGTAAGTTTAGCACAAAAAGGGGGGAAGGGGAACAGAAAGAATCCTTAGTGTTTTTGTAGTGAAAAAGAAAATTTGATACAGTTTTAAGATCATCTGATCAGATCGTTCAAATTTTTCCATGAATAAGAGAATTTTCTAAAGTTTCCAGTCGAGACGAACATTCCTTCCACTGAAGATGCATTTAGCTGCGAAAGAAGGCGAAACGTCTGGTTAAGGTAAAAAAAATTATCTTATACTTCCAAAAATTTGACGTATCGTAATAGCCCAAATTTTGATATTATTAACATTAATCGAGAAAAAATGTTTTTATTTTTCATTTAAATGAGTATGCATGTCACGTACCATTTAAGTCCCCCCTTTTAATGTACGCATGCCTTTATTATAAGTGTGTATGTACGGTTTTAGACGAAGCATTTTTATGAAAAAAAGCAAGAAAAAATTTTATAGTTTGAAGAAGTGAAGAACAAAATAATTCAATTTATTGGAGCATAATGTTAGACTTCTTTTGTATGAAATCTGATTTCCTACAAAACCGATCAGAAATTCAATCCCACATTTTCTCAAAACTTACGCTTTCGTTACGAAACTAGTACATACAGTACAAAAATGTTTAAGGTAAGGGATATTCTTTTGTATAAAAAACTAAAGTAGTGCATATTCCACATATATTGTTTTACGTCAAAAAATTACGCGCTTTTTCCAATTAAATGGTATACTCACATGAATTGTTGTTGCTTTAATTAAAGAAGTGGCTTGAGGCGTCGCGGGAAGAGTTGAAAAGATTATCGGAGCACAGTAACTTCCTGATAATTCACTGTTGTTAGACACTCTAATAGGACACACTCTTACGCTGTAATCCGCACCAGGTTCAAGATCGCCAATAAAAAATTTACATTCGGAGCCTCGATATATCTAAACAAATCAGTTTAATTTTTTAATTTTTTTTTTTTTACGGTAGCTTTATAATATAAAAAGTTGTTTGGAGGTCCTGGATATTAAACTCCCAACGTCTGCTGAATTATCTTACGCTTACTCATCCCACTTTTGGACAATATTTTTAAGTTGAAATTCATGGTCAGTATCGCTTCTCGGTCTTATGGCTAAGATCAAAGTGTAGTATGTTGACTTAGTACAACCTAACCCAGACGTTCGCAACCTGCGACTCTTTAGTTCAAATATCTGTGGTGGTTTTAATCCCGTTTTTCACCCTTAATTTTTGGGTATAACAGGATGCGGGAGGAGGATTGAACTCACGACCATTTGCGTGTCATCCTTTAGCAGGGGCCATGCTATTCTTCTCTGTATCCAATCTGTGTCCAATTTTAGTATATGTACCGCCGAAGCGAGTACCATACACAAATATTTTATTTAATATTATTAATTAAATCTGTTTGCTCAATTGTTTGTTTTTGAAATCATGTTATATGCAAGCAAATGCTTAATTGTTTTAATTTTTTACTTAAATTATAAGTAATTAAATATTATTTAATTTGTTGTTAAAAACTACTTAAATATGAATAAATAAATTAGTTCTTTATCAAAAAACTTTATTTATGCGAGTACTATTTATTGTTGGGAAGAAAAATTTTTGTGGTTTTTTAAAAACTTTGAAATTTTGTAAACTGTAATTTGTGACACTTCTGATTCAAAAGGTTAGCGACCTTCGCCCTAACCCAGTAAATATTAAAATTACTTTTTAAATGTATAAGCGCAAAGAAAAAAATTGAATATTTTCATCAATCACTTTCTATTTTAAATAAATATCCCAACCTTTTTTTAATTTGTGCAACTCCGGTACCATTTATTTATTAACCTCCTTCAGCTGTTTATTAATGAAGAGGAAAGGATTTCCTATAGACCGAAGGTGCGCAAACTACTAATCGCGACCCCCATGGGGGTCGCCAAATTTTTATAAATTTCGAATTCATCCCTGAACATGGATGAGATAAGTAGAAACTTGCAGTCTCATACATCTCATTAAAGGGGAATTCTACCAATTTTTATGTTGTATAGAAATTATTTTCTTAAAATTACAAATAAAATTAATATGACATTTATGATGATGTTTTTATTCGATATAATGAAAGAAATGCGCGAACTATACATCATATTTGTGAACATCTACCTCAAGGTGTAGGCGAAATCTTTCTCTCTGCTGAAGGGGTCGCAGTCGGAAAAAGTCTGCGCACCACTGCTTTAGACCTTCGTACTATTTTACTTTAAGAAAGGAGGCCTGTGTCATTTCAAAGTTAGATATAATTAAAAAACAAAGGTAATCAGATATTACAAGAGAGATATCAGAGTTACACCTCACAACCCAAATATAACATGTTACAAAAGTAGCATACAAAAGACTAAATTCAGAAACACTATGAGAAATATACAAAACAAATCGAATCCATTGAAAACTGCAGTAAAAATAAATTTAATACATACCAATGATCACAGTTTAAAAATAAAAAATCTCGAAAAATAACAAAAAAATGAAATTTAGATTCAACCATACCTGTCTGTAATCTTGATTCCTAACTCTAGAAATCTGTATCTGATAAAGGACGGGATCGTTAGAATGTAATCTGCAAGGTGACCAATCAACCCAACAACTCTTCTGTGTGATTTCTGAGGTTTTAAAATTCTTAACACAGGGAGGAGGTGCCATTGGCGTGGTATAATGGACAGCTTCAGAACATTCTCCCTGACCAGCGTCATTTGCCGCAGAAATTCGGAAAGTATACCTCGTTAGTTCCTGGATCCGAGTTAATTTATACGAATGGCCTGAACCTTGGTAAATTACTATAAATCTGAAAATGGAAAAATACGTGAGAAAGAATATTAAAAAGCATATAAAGCGTAAAATATATAGCATATATAAGCATAAAAACAAGGATTATATACCTAAGTGACCCAAGAAATTGCTGAAAAAAAATCAATCACAAAAAGGTACTTGTTCATTTCGTAATATTTTTTAAAAATTTATTTTGGTTTATTTATTATGCCGTTATTAACACACCTCTGTTACTCTACAAAATCTAACACCCTAAATTTAAAGTCGAATTTTATGTCCCAAAAACAGAAATTATAACGTTTTAATTGTTTTTATTTGTAAAAAGACTTTAAATTCATCTGTAAAAGGAATCGGGCTTAACGATAAAGCTACAACTACTAATGAGTAAAAACTCCATAGTTAAATTTACTCACTCTAAGGAACGAGGGTTTTCCATTTCAAGCTTATAAGTGATAAGATCTGAGTTTTTCCCATCTCCCCATTTAAGCTTAATAAAATTATGACCTATATTGACGCATTCGAGATGAGGAGGTGGAGGTGGCAGTGGCGATGTTGTTGCCCTTAAAACCTGTGAAAACGGTCCTGCGCCTACACTGTTAACAGCCTGAACTTTTATTCTAAAATAACAAATAAATAATAAGTTCCGAAAAATCTTTCAGAAAGATACTCGCAAATAAAAAACTTTTCCATACCTATAGGTAGTTTCTGGACGTAAGGAATATAAAGTGTGCTCAGTTGAGGTCGCTCTCACCATTTTATCACATAAATCAATGTTATAGTGCGTAATATCTGATCCATGAGAAGCTGGAGCAACCCAAGATAAAGCTAATGTGGTTGGAGTCGCGGAATAACGCAGAGAACCAACAATGGCAGGTGCCGAAGGAGGCGTTTTGACTTGAGTTAATGGAGAATAGTTACTAGGTCCAGCACTGTTCATCGCCTGAACACGGAATGAGTAGCAAGTGTTCGGTTGGAGTCCCTTTACTTCACAACACGTGTTTAGTCCATGGTAGACGGGAGTGAAATCGTCCTGATCTAAAATGCACATTTCAACTTTATAATCAGTAATGGGAGCACCGTTGTGAGCTGGGGCTGACCACATCACCGAAGCTAAATGCGAAGTTCTACAACATATCTGGGGTTGACCAGGAGGATCAGGAGGCGCTGCGCCACTTAAAACTTCTACTCCTTCAGACCAAGGCCCTACCTAAAAAGACAAAATATTCGGGTAAAAAGTACTGATAAAACGCATATTTTATAAGAGTACTAAAGTAGTGAGCAATACACAAAATATATCTTTAGTGAAACATGAAACTATAGAAGCAATCTTTGAGAATACTACTTCCAGATCACGATGTCACGTCAAAGATTTAAAAAACCGAAAGCTCATTCAGTCATGCACGATGAGAACCATCCCGATAATTGAGTCCGTTCGTAGGTTAAAAGCATTGTGATTGGAATCAACTTTTCCCAACAAAACTAATGTAAATCAAATAATATTGTATTTTTATGGTTCTAGAAAATTTAGCATGTTATAGCTACATGACTGGAGATAACACAACAAAGCAATAATAATATGAAGCGACATGAGAAATAAGGTTGAGCTGAAGCCACGACACATACAAAGAAAAAACCTGGGTCCAATAAGAGAAAATAGTAAATAGGGAACAAGAGACACAAGCAACTATACTAGCGTATACCCAAAACGATAGATTTTTCCAGGTAAGAAGAATTGATCTCAAATGGACCCAAGTATGTTCGTATATCGAAGCAACATTTGTTCGCCAACGGTGTTTCAATGGTTGGTCGGCAAGTTTTCTGGGAACCGAGATATTCGTGACCCGCGATAACAGTGCACCCAGTTTTGTAAAACATTAAACAGCTTTACAAGCCTCTGGCATATTAAATATGTAACGTTGACAACCTTCTTTGTTTTAAAGTTAGTCGATCTTTGAACCAATACTATGACTTAGAAGTTAAAAATATGACAATGGGCAAGAAAGCTTAAAATACATGATTAGGAACAACTCACCCCCGCTTTGTTTATGGCTCTAACATGGAAGAGATAAGGCTGTCCAGGTAAGAGATCATTTACCAAACACTCTGTTTCTGGACCACGGTGAACGAGGCGCTTGCAGGCATCTGGTGCTGTCATTTCAACCTCTAAATCTGTGACCGGAGATCCACCATCGCACTCAGGATAATCTAATACATAAAGAAAACCACGAACTTCAAAGAACTCATTTTTTAACCCGTTTTCCCTAAATCCTAAACAACGTGTCAGACCAATGGCCGGCAAAATCGTCAACCAAAAAAGCCAAATATAAACCAAACAGAGTTGAACTTTATTCAAAAAGCCTTTTTCGCTTTGCTGTAGAGACAGGCCTGGCTGAAAATAATTAGGGTTAGAAATCCATTCTCGAGCTTGCATTCCCTAGACTAAGGATAGCGAACCTTTTTTGATATCCGTGCCACAAAGTCATAAAAAATTTTTTTTACATAGATTTTTTGTGGCACGACAAATAATTTTTAATTCATTTCTATCAAAAAAGATAACTTATTAAAAAATATAATTTTGTTTTTGTGCGTGCCATCAAAATTTTCAAACGTGCCACTTGTGGCACGTGTGCCATTGGTTCGCCATCCCTGCCCTAGACAATCCATTGCTTAGCTTAAGTAACATACATTAAATAAAGCTTGGTATCATTCTTGTACAAAGATAGTATTTGGTTGGTAAATAATACTCCAGGCGTGCACTAAACATTTCTTGGAAGAATCACAGCCAAGGAGTACAAGAGCCGACCACTGTCTTAGATATTCAGAAATCCCTTTTTTATCTGAAATTCCCAAAACATTTCACAAATTTATCATGTTAAAAATTTGCCTCATTAACCAAGAAATCCAAGATTACAAAAATGTTCATAAGTCAAATATAATGTAGGTGACTCCTAAAACAGTCTCACTACAGCTCAATTTGAAATAGACTAAAACTTTGGTTTTAATTTATTACTTAAAAGCGATTTCACTGTAGCGATTTAAACATTTAAAAGCGATAAAGTGTAGTATGCAACCCCAGTCCATTTTCTATATACTAACAAAAAATTATTGGGTTTTTCTAAAATCACGTCATATTGCTTTAACAAACATGTAACACTTACAACACTAAACCAGGAATCTAGTATACGAAGTACTACCCATCTAAACGAAACACCTAAAAAATTATATCAGCAACATTTCGCCAACTTAGAGCTGTTGGCATCAGGGTTGTGGGAAGACTCAAAACCCAATAATTTTTTGTGTAGGTATAGAAAATGGCATAGAACGATCGCGAAAATTAATATTTTTAATTTTAATTAAAATATTAGCTAATATTATTAAAGCCCGTCACTCTTAGTGTTTAAATAATTTACAATAGAAACCTAAGCCATAAGCTTAACGACACATCTGTCTACAAACCAATCTATTATGGCATAGGAGTTACTGCACTCTTTATTTTAAACAAATTACAAATTTCTAATTAATTTGAATCTATGTACATTTGTTTGAATCATTTTAATTTCAGTTATAAACTGCTTGTAAATTAAGTTAATTTTTTACTCAGTAATTCCAGGATTATGAGACTCGGTGGAATTCCGGAATTGCAAGGATAAGAAAGTTTTGTTGGGAGACCTGCGGTTGAGTGGTCGGTGTGACTGGACTGCAAAACTATTGGTGAAGAGTTCAAGCCTCCTTTTACATACATTACACCCAGAAAGGAAGACAGAATTAAAATGTTTTCGATATAAAACTTCGAATGAGTAAAAAGTGGGCCTCGAAAACTTGGAAGCCAAGAGAGACAGGATTCTGTAACAATCGGACGCGGAAACCTGGACGTAGATACAATTGGACGCGGATCTGTTTCGCATGTATTCTGAGGCAAAATATGCTGAGTTTTTTGTGGATTTCGTTATTCAGACTTATTTTTATACTTAATAAATCTTAATATAAATTACTGTACTATTAACCAGATGAAAAAATTTATATCTTGGAAATACAAAAAAGCAGAAAATAAAATAAAATAAAATTAGTTTCCAGTGTAAAAATTTATTATTAAAATATAATATACATTTAATTTAAATGTTAAAATGAAATTAACAAAAAATAAATGAAACAAAAAGTTTCAAAATTGAAGTTGGAAAATTATGTGCAATTATTTTTAAATACAATATTCTACACTCGGTCTGTTTTCATTCATAATTTTTTTAATACTCTCCGTCGTTTCTTGTGCGGCTGATTTCCTGACATATATTGTTCCACCTTCCGTCTGCTCAGTGCTTCTGCCCTTTCAACGCGCTTATCAGGCAGGCTTATGCATTAAAGCCATCAATTTAAGACATGTTTCTGTCGAAAAAATTAAGAATTTCTGCCAATTTAGTCTACTGTCGTGCAAAAGGAATAGTTTCCCATAGTTTGAGTGACGATATTCCTGAGGAATGTTGAGTTCTAATAGGCTGCTTGGAACTGGAGCTCTCTTCCTTCTGACTCTTTGGGTCGTCCTTAGTAATGATACAGTATTCGGTATCAGTCCTATATCTGCCTGGGGACTCCAAGACTGCCCGCGTGGTTGCTTCGCTACGTTCTGCCTTTTCCTTCATTATTTTGATAGTTTGTTTCCCTTCTGATGCTGCTGGATCCGTTACATGAGTATGGCACTTTGTCTGTACGGGTATACGTTCGCCTTGGACATCTGCACTGATTGTATGAAGCGCATTTCCAGATGATTTTGTCGCCAATTTTTCTCTCTTTTTTAAACCGCCATAATTAATTTAACGTGTCGTTACCTTCGCATTTGGCGAATTTCAGCGCCATATCGACACCGCTTTTCCTCGAAACCTCTCAATGCAGAATGTCTACAATCGCAGTTTCAACGTAAACTTTGAATTTAGTGTATCTTATATTTTAATAATAAATTTTTACACTGTTAAACTTATTCAGTTCAATTTTATTTTCTGTCTTTTCCTATTTTCAAGATGCATATTTCTTCATTTGGTTATTAGTACAGTAATTAATATGAAGATTTATTAAGTATAAAAATAAGTCTGAATTACGAAACTTGGGAAAAACTCAGGTATTTTTTACCTCAGCATACGTGCGAAACGAATCCGCGTCCAATTGTCGCGGTACTGAGAGACAGGCTCTCTATTACTAAGTTTTTGTTATTGTCAGTGTTAACGTTTCATAAATAAGAACATTAAGTAAGAATAATGAAAATCTTAAAAGAACAGAGACCTCATATCAATTTAAAAAAGAATTCACCATAGTGACAGAACATTCATGGGAGAAAGACTAAAGAAGTCGGTGGTTCATCACGCCAAAGAGGAGCGGTTTCGTTCAATTCTATACCTAAAGTAAAAAACGAGAAAAAATTCCCTGAACCAATAATGTAAACTTACTAAATTTTAAAACGAGACTATGGGGCCTGGCTTTGCCATGAAGTCTGGGGGGTCCACAAGGTCCAGGACATACCGGTTCTGTAGTAACAGAAAGTATATCCGAACTATCGCTTTTACCGCCCGGCCCACTGCAAGACACTCTAATTTGATAAGTTGTTCCAGGTTTTAATCGATCTAAAATATGTTCCGTATCTAAACCTTCGTAAACTGTTTCGTAACCTGCAATTAAAAAATTAAAAAGCTCAAATTGAAACTTTCTTGCAATCTTTTTCCTAACAAACACATGAAAACTAATTGGGCTCACCACTCCCTCCGTTAATTTCTAAATGATAGCTCGTAAGGTCTGGTCCACCTTTATCTGCAGGAGGTTCCCATTTCACCTTAAAAGAATGGGCATGTACTTTTCCTTTGACTGAAAGTCTAGAAGGAGGTCCTGGACGGGGATGGCAAAGTTCTGTATGTTACTTCGTCTGACCAACGGGATAAACCTTCCTCGTTTTGTGCTCTCAGCTTAAAAAAAAAAATCATAAGTGTTGTGATTCTGAATATATAAAAAACATATTTTACTTTAGCCAATAATTCACTTTATTGATTCTCAATTTTTAAATGTTGATATTATTTTTTTCATGAGTTACTACGCCTCGTTCAAATAATCTTTCACCAATAAGGATCAATGGATTCGGTTGAAAAAGTTGGTGAAATGTATGGACGAGGCAAAGGCAAATTCTTTTATCATTTCAAAAACTAGATAATAACAATAACCCCAAAAAATTTGATAAATCTAAGATTACAGATAATCCGGTAATGCTTTTAAAATTAACTCTCATAAATAATTATTCGAGTCTTCAAGAAACTATTGAGAACATTCCAAAATCAAGAATTTCATTAAAGTATAAAATATAATATTAAGATGACAATAGAAAGAACTAAGTCAACTTTACTGTAGTAATGCTCACGACTGTGCTGATTATACATAGCTGGGTCAGCACACCAAGGTCCATTATATATGTATTCGCTGTATGCTTACTCTAAATTTGTATTCGGAATGTCTCGTCAATTTTTCGACGTTATAACAAGTTTCTTTTCCATTATAAAGTGAAAGGAATCCGTGACCTGTGCGCTGGTCGTCCATTTGGAGCGTAAATTCATCGTCTGATGGATGTTTGGTCCAAGCCAATCTCAAGCCGTTGACGAATGCTTCTTGTAACACAGGAGGAGAAGGCTGAGTCGGAGGACTCCCGCAAGTAGAAAACATAACTATGTCGGAATGCACACTAAAAAACCTTATTATCTTAATTTTTTTGCATAAAATTTCTTTGCTTTACGTATATTTACAATAAAAATTTCACATTTATTCTAATATTTGGGGAAATCTTGGCAAAATGAAATAAAATTTAATCACCTTCTTCCACATTCGTTAGCTGCTGACAGTCGAAACTTGTAGCAGGTAGCAGGCTGCAACCGTACTACATTATGCTGCTTACTTTTACTTTTGTAAATATCAACAAATCCATCACCCTTTCCTTCGTCAGACTCTAGAATATATTGTGTGATGTGAGAACCGTTATCCGGTGGCGCGTTCCATCTTAACTGTATGCTGTTCCGTGTACGGGAAATGCATTTCGGAGGCATTGGTTGATCTGGAGCACAAGGAGGGGTTGTGAATACCTTAGGCTCAGACGCCGAACCCTGAAGGTCCTCCAGGTGAACTTTGAGGCAGACGGAATATTCTGAGCCAGGTCTTAAATCTTCAATTCTAAAAATAATAAAAATAAATCTTTTCAACATATTAATATGTGGGAGGAGTAGTGTAGTGGTTAAAGTTCCTGAGTTGGACGCAATGATTGAGTTCGAATTCTCCTCCCGCATCCTGTCAAACCCCAAAAAAGGTGAAAAACGGGATTAAAACCACCTATTTAAACATATTAATAAAAAAATATTTAAAAAAAAACATAATATCAAATTAACATCCATAGAATTTATACTGGAAATTATTTCCGTTTGCTTTCGAACTGGTTTCTATTGGGCTTTGCTAAAAAAGCAAATCCGTTAAGTAAAAATGACAGCAACATTCAGTTTTGAATGAACTTGCAAAAAACCTGGAAGTCAATGGTAAGGTCAAAAGCCAATTCTTTTTTTTTATTTATTTATTTTTATAGTTCTTTCTATAGATTGAAAGCAAGAAAAAAAATCAAATAAGAATTATTTACATTCGTCCTGAATTTTGAAACCCACAATCCACGTGAGATTTTTTCTGAGGCATCAAAAGTTACATATGTCAAGTGATGTAAGCTATTTATGAAAATTCTTAGTTTAAAGCCTTCACTTTAAACTTAAACTCTTGAAATCTTTCAAATCTCTCCCTACAGTTCTTTCTTCCTTCACCCAGATTGAGATATTGAAATTATAAAAGGAAAAAAGTGAAGAATTTTCGCTACATAATTTCTAAATGATAAAAAGAAAAAACTAAATGAAGGAAATTTGCCTGTGTGGCGCTAAAAAGCTAAGCCCTCATAATTATGAATGGAGAGGCCGAGATCAGGAGAACAGAGTCTGATTCAGTGCACTGTCTGGGCAGTGCAGCCAATACTGGATCACTGGATGACCTACCGCATGACACAAATGCTCTCGGGAGCTTCCTGTGTCATATCGACTTTCGGCTCTGAACACGGTGAAGCATACCTTACAAAAATGCTCCAACTGAGAGAAATATTTTTTTATTTTTATTTTTTTAACTCCCCTAGCTAACTACCATCTGTCTCCAAGCATGAGACACCTTGTAGTTTTACGGACTAGATTCGAGGGGTTATGTCTGAGAAGCAGACCAGCGTCTTATCCCAGGAATGGTGAGCGAAATATAGGCGGCTCCTTTGCATGAAGATAGGCATAGGCCTCTTGTTACCAACCGTAGCTGATAAGATTGTTACGAGTGGGAGGAAATGCGTGGCTTTCTCCTCCTGTAAGCGTATACTACTCCAGACGAAGAAAGTAGAAAGGCAGAGAGGGCGGGATGGCTAGTATATCGGACCGGCTCAGGTTGGAGTATAATTCAGCCGCGTTACCAATCTCCGGCCGAGGCAGCTGAGTCGATGGGTCACTGCATATTATGGGTTGTATTTGTGTAGTGTCACGTTTTCAAACCTTTTCTAAGGAGGCAGAGGCAGCCCACCCAAACATTTTAGCCGATAAGACTCCGGCATAACGCGCACCTTTCCTAAAGGGTAAAAGGTAAAAGGTAAAGGGTAAAGTTTCACCTACTTAAACGATAAAAAAACTTGCCTGCAAGACAGGGAACATCCATTATAAATAGATCGGTATTTTCCACCTTTAGCAGTATCTGCCAGTAGAACTTCGTAGCCCAAGTCGGATTCGGCTATGTCTAACTCACTGTTCTTATCACTTTCAGAGAGTGCCGGCCACGATAATAAAGCACTTCTCGGGAGTAGTTCCATGATTTGGGGCGAAGCAACTGAAGACAACAATTCTATGATCATTGTGGACTCATCCTCCTCATCATGAAGGCTTGAACTTTCCTCTCCGTCTTCCGAAGTACCACCAGAATTCATTTCTTTATCTTTACCTTGGCCTGAAGTTGAAGAACTTCTAACTTTTACACCATTTACGAGGTCTGAAACAAAAGAACATCTCTCTTAAAAAATTAAAATCATTCTAATCTCATGCATCCTTTAAAAAGGTTTTTTTTTTGTTTAATTTATGCTAAATGAAACATATTTTTGCTAAAAACGGCTACCTGTCTCCAGGAAAGGATTATAAGTTGTTGGTATGTCAGGAACCAACCAATGTCCCATCTCCAGGAGCTGAAGAACTTAATCAAAATAATTAAGGTACAGACAAGATCAAATGACATTTAAAATATTTACAACATTTTCATGGCAAAGGAAGGATAGTATGTTGCTGGAAATAAAAATAAGAGTATAATAAAAGACCTTTATTTTTAGCGAAAAATACGATCTTCTTTTTTGCGCCTAATTTATATCTTCGCTAAAAAAAATACCACTAGTAAAGGGAAGAATGCAGGGGACGAAATTTGAGGAATTACTGCTGGGAAATAATCTTTGTTTGAAACGAACATGACTAACTCATATAAAAAGTCAGATTTATATTAGTTGGTAGAATACATTATAATTTCTATCACTAAAAATCGGTCACTGCGAATAGTGAAATATTAAAGTGAAAGGCCAAAAGTTGTCTAAGTTTGATAAACGAAGAATATTAGGTTCTTTCACGCCTGGAAAATATATTAATTACAAGGGCGGTTCAAGGGTGACAGAGATTTTCCTACGCATGTAGTCGCATGCGCAGCACCTTTGCTTGTTGTCATTTTCGCTAATGTGTCTATGACTGTTGAAGTAGGAATGTGCCGTAAAATTTCTTGTGGAGGAGAAAGTTAAACTACCTGAAGCTGAAACATGGCTGCGAAATTCAACCCCAGAGATCAAAGGAAGCACCTTGAAGTGGCAGCATAAATGGTCCTCGCCGCCCAAGAAAAGCAAAACGAAACCGTCCGTTGGAAAGATCGTGGCAAGTGTCTTATGTTTATGGGACACCAGAGGTCTTACTCAAGTGGATTTTCTAGACAAAGGAAGCACAATTAAGGCCCAATATGGTTCTACACTATTGAATGGTGATGTGCGAAAAACCATTCGCAAGACCTGTGATGTTGTCTGGAAATCATATTCCTTCTCCAATGAGATCGTTCGCCCTAACACGGCCAATGTGACAACAACTCTAACCGATGTGCTCTGAGGAGTTTCGCTTCATCCTCCCTACAGTCCAGATTTAGTACGTAGTGATTATCATTTTTTTGAACCCCTTAAAGACCATCTGGAGGGAAAGAATTTACAACAGTTGAAGCACTGCATAATGGTGTCCTCCAGTGGCTGCAACAGTCAAGTTCTTTCTACGCAAAGAATTTAGGGAGCTGCTACAACGATGAGGACGGTGGCTCGACGCCCACGGTGAAAACTTTGAAACTGATATAGTTTAATGCTTCTTGTGCTATCAGTTCCCTCGGAACAAGTAAAAGTCTCAGTCAAGTGAAAGCTACATTCCTTCCTCTCTGTTTCCCATCCTAACATCCTACCTGGAGAACAGACATTTTTACGTCAAATACCGTGGTGAGCAGACAGTTCTTTTCCCCATAAACTCTGGTGTCCCTCAGGGAAGCGTGCTGGGACCGACGCTGTATCTAATGTATACTTCAGACATACCTACGACTCCTCACACTATCACCGCAACTTTTGCGGATGATACTGCCATACTAACTACTGGCGTCGATCCCCAAATTGCTTCTTGACACCTTTGGGAACACCTGAATGAACTGAACTACTGGACAACAAAATGGCGAATTAAAGTAAATGAGACAAAGTCCCACCATATCACCTTTACCCTTTGCACAGGGGAGTGTCCGCCAGTTTTCCTAAACGGTACCCCCATTCCCCAGTCATCTGAAGTCAAATACCTTGGTATCACATTAAAAAGACTCACTTTAAAAAGAGTCCAAACCCAGTTAGTTTTCAAAAACTTCTCTGGTTCTGGGAAATCATTCTGAACTCAATAGTGGTAACAAGCTCCTTATATATAAAGCCATCATAAAACCCATCTGGACTTACGAGATCCAGCTTTGGGGTTCCTCTGCTAATTCCAACCTTGAGATGCTTAAAAGATTCCAATGTATCAATAAAACCCTACCAACCATGGTAAATGCTCCATGGTTCGTTTCAAACCGAATCATCCGCGATGACCAGGGAGTTTCCTCTGTAAAGAAGGAAATCAAAAGGTTCACCCGCAAATACTCCTCCAGACTGGCGAACCACCCAAATCCTTCTGCGTTCTCACTTCTCTCTGAGTACCACGGCCAAAGACGTCTCAAAAGACATAAACCACTTGACTCCCAAACACGCTTCTCTTAGCCAAACCTTCTTATTTCTCTCCTGCCTTTCTTTCTTTATCCTACCTCTTCTCAGATAACTCCAGCCCTCCTTTGGCTTTCTTCAAATCATTCCTGAGGCAGGACGCTGGTTTGCTCCCCCGACAAAACCCCTCACATCTAGACTGACTGAACATCTATATGGTGTCTCATGCTTGGAGACAGGTGGTAGTTAGCAAAGGGAGTACAAAAAAAAAGAAAAAAGGAAAGTACTTATTGAATTAACCTTTTCTAGGTGAAAAGGGTGGACTAGAAATGCCTTGCTCGCCTCTTTGCTGCTTCTGCTCTAACTTTTTTTTTTTTTTTTTAACTTGTTATACTGTCTTTGAGTCCTTTCGTCTTTATGAAAATGCTGAGAAGGTCCAGACGGAGGAGGAGAATGACCCGAAGCTGCACCCAAAACTCCAGGCTGAAGAGGAGCGAAGTGTGGCGGAGGATAAGGGGGCATTTGTGCGGCGAAGAATGGCTGAGGAGGTTGATTAGATCCCGATGCTGGCCCTGGTCCCTAAAAACAAAATCGAACAGAAAAAAACTGCGTTCATTATGGTTCATTACATTTTACTATTCAATTATTACAAAACCATACATTTTGGTTTAACAAAGGTAACTCCTAAATAAAGATTACACAAATTGGAAGTTCCCCAGTTCACGATTTATACTTGGGTCATTGCACGATGAACGTGATAGAAGGTAAATAAGGATGTAAGGTTTACATTTCTCATGAAATATCATGCAAACAGAACTAACTCAACCTTTTTTATTCTACATTTTTCTAGTATAGTGGAACCACTCATGACGAATGCCTCTCATATCGAGAAATTCGCATAACGAGCAACATAGATTGCAAAAAAAATTTCTCTATTAACAATGTTGTGAAATAAGAGAAATGCTAAAAGCAAAGTGGAAAGTGTTGCTTCGTACGTTGAGAAGCATCACCCTAAATAAGACAGTAGCCATGTGCCACGAAATGCTTCAGTGAGAATGTGGTCCCACATTTTTATCAAATTTTTATCAAAGACAAATGACTAGACCACTTTGTAGTAAAAAGAAGTTAGGTATATAACCAAGGAAATAATCATATATGACAACAATTTGTATGTATTTTTCCCTTAATAAATGCGAAACATAAATTTTGTTTGGAGTTTTTAGTTTGGCCCGAAACGCATTATCCTATTTTACAAATATTTATTTGGTAAAAATTGTTTTGCGTAACGATTTTTTTGCATTACGAGTAAAAATCCGGAACGCATTAAACTCGTTACGAGAGGTTTCACTGTACTTTTTGTTTTTTATCTCAAGGAAAAGTTGCCTTTGTTTGAAACCAGTAATCTTCACGCAATAGCGCAACCAAAAGTAACTTCTTGACCTTGGATATGAATGGACGATACAATTTAGAACCGGAAGTTCAATTAAGTATAACTCATTAGGTCATCTCTTGTCATTTAAACTTATTTCACTCAGACATTTTTTAGGTCATCAAATATAGCAAAATGCATTCGAAACCTTTTTAAATATGGGAAAGCTATGGTGTAATGGTCAAAGCGTCTAACTATGAAATTTATGGTCGTGAGTTCCAATCTTCTTCCACATTCTTTTATACCCCAAGGTGAAAAAAGGAATTTAAATTTAAAACAAATCAAATGAGAAAAATGAACAGTTGCAATGATTTAGAAATTCTTCAATTTTCTTCAATTTTTAAGTGCTTAAAGGGAACACAGGTAATGACTGAATGCGCTACTAATTCTTAGTTTTAGTTTTTCAGTTTTCGTTCATCTTATTATAATTATAACTTTCGTGTTAAAAAAAATCCCGTCAAATAATCAAAACACCAACTTTTTGTCCACTTCAACTTACTCCGACTTTCGGTTTTTCTAATTGCTTGACAAAATGCTTTTTACTCAAAATATTTAATAATAGCCAACTCCTCAATACCTATAAATATTACCCATGAATAAGTAAAAATTACCCATTGTACCTAAATGGCTACAATACAAAAATCAAAACATCTTTCACTTTTCTTCTCATAAAAAAAATTTTTATTTCTTTCCGACAAATATCTTTCCTCCAATCTTTGACCAGTTCAGTAGGCCTTCTTTTGTAAAGCACAACATTTACTTCCTAAAAAAATAATTGTAAAACCATTATCAGTTAAATTTTGAATTGGAAATAAGAATCCCAAAGGCTGAAATAATGAGACAATACTCCTCCAGCTAAGATACAAATGAGTGTTATGATGTAGAATAAATAGTCTCAAGTATTTTGCCAATCAAAGTTCTAAATTTTAATTAAAAATGTATTTCCCTAAGAAATGAAAGTATATTTACAACAAACCCGCAAGAAATTGATAATTTTTAAACACTTACATAATGAGCGGGGAGAGAAACCATAGGATGAGGGCTTGGAGACAAGATAATATGGCGTAGAGCTCCACTTTCATCTACTATTTGCTGAACTAATTGTCCAGGTGGCACTTGTACTGGCATCGGAATAGGTGGCGACGAATTCGTTGACACCATCGGCACTGTCACCGGGCCTAAAACAATTAAGAGTTTCAACAGATTTTTATAAAGAAAATTCTACCAAAAGATATTAATTTTTATTGCTTGCTATATTAGTTAAGAGTAATCACAGCAATGATCTATAGGATCATAGACTACTGACTTTTTTTTTGGTTTCAGACATTGAGCCTCATGAGTTTAGCCGTATCAACACAAAAAAAAAATGTACAAAATTATTAATATGAATATGATGTCAGTCGAACAAAAATTTCCATTAATAAATATGATAGGGTGAACAAAATGCTTGGATAAATGTAACTAAAAAATTTACTCATGTACTTGTATATTCCATGACATAAGAAAATAAACTCACAGGTGAAAATATTAATGGGTACACAAATTAACAAAAAATTTACATTGCATTAAATTTCACACTAAACGTCACCCATAATTCCGTCATGTCTGATTATAAAACAAGAACCTAAAAGAGCAAAGTCGGCTTGGATGACAAATCCGCAGTTCTAAAACATCAAAGAACACAATATACAAATCCTTATTTATGTGATCCAAACCTCCTATTGGCAAAAAGTTCCAAAATAGTATTCAAATATGATACATAATATAATATAATTGCCCCTATTTTGCCCGTGGACATTAGAGAAATAAAACGCTATTACGACTAAATTACAGTCCAATACAACACACCAGCGCTAAAAGGATAAAGTTCTACATTACTCTCCAACTTTTAAACAACCTTAATTTTCTAACCAATAGATAAATATAGCGACTATATAAATATATGTAAGTAACGACTTAATAAATAATAACAAATATATAAATCACGACTACCTCTAAGAACAAATAAATAACGAAGACATAAATAAAAACAAGAATGTATATAAATAACGGTTACCTCAATTAGTCTAAATGAATATATATAAACAAGTTAATAAGAAATAAAAGTAAAAAATATATAAAGAAATCAATAAGTTATAAAAATTCACACGTGACAAAAAACAAGTCACAATAAATAAATTACGATAAATTCGGAAACAATAGTGTAAGAAATACAACAATAACAAGAGATAATGAGCTATACATAAAATATGCAATCTTCTTCTTTTCATAGACCCACTCATCCGTTGGGGTCGCGGGGTGAGGGAAGCAATCAAGGACTTCCAACTGGCACAATCTTCCGCTATTGAGGTCAGAGAACCCGGGGTTATCAGACGGGATTCGGCCAAGGCCTTCACCCCTGAGCCACCCCTGCCGCGGACGGCCACGGGGTCGCTTTCCTCCCGGGCACTCTGACAGGACCCGACGAACCAGGCGTTCTGGGGGGAGCCTCTGCATGTGCCCAAACCATCGAAGGATGGATCTCTATCTGAAGCCCTCGCGAATGGCTGTGTTACGACACCTATCCAGCCTCGGCACACCGACCACCGTTCGGAGATACCTCATTTCGGCCGCTTGTACCCGGGATCTGATCCTTTCGGTCATCACCCACACCTCATGACCATAAGTGAGGATAGAACATAAACGGACTCGCGAAGGCGGATGTCGCACTTAACGGGCTTCCTCGACATCACCATCACCTCCGACTTGGTCACGCTGATTCTCATCCCGGCCTCGGCACATGCGGCGTCGAAACCGTCCAGTGCCCGCTGGAGTTCAGACTGGGTGGATCCCAGAAGGACGAGGTCATCCGCGTAAGCCCACCTTGATGCCCACCTTCAGGTCCCCATATCTGAAACTCTCACTTCCTCGGCTGCACTGTAGCATCCAATCCATATAAATTATGAAAAGGAGAGGCGACAGCATGCACACTTGGCGGAGTCCAACGGACACGTTAAAAGGCTCCGACGTGACGCCATTTATACTAACGCAGGTCCTGCATTCCCTGTACAATGACCCGATGGCACTCAACAGGGAACCACCGATGTCATATGTCTGGAGGACCTCCCAGAGTCTCCCGCGAGGGACCCGGTTGTAGGCCTTTTCCAAGTAGATGAAACACACAAAGACTGGTCGGGCGTGCTCCCAGGACCCCTCGAGGATGAGCTTCAGGGTCAGGAGCTGGTCGGTCGTGCTTCTTCCGGGGCGGAATCCACATTGACCCTCCCCCAGCCTGTCCTCGACCACGTATCTGCAACGGGCCTCCAGCACCTTCGCAAAGACTTTCCCGGGGAGACTTAGCAGGGTGATGCCCCTATAATTGGAACAATCACTCCTGCTCCCTTTCTTAAAGATTGCGACAATCCTCCGGCGCTGTTCCTCCTGCCAGGCCACCTTAATGACGCGATTGAGCCAAAGGACTCCCTCTTCCTCTAGCGCCTTCAACGCCTCGAGCCGAATTTCATCCACACCAGCAGCTGTATGCAAAATATGCAATTACAGACATAATTGTAATAGTAGTATAAGTATAAATGTTGTGATAAGTAATTAAAACAGAGAAAAGTAACAACCAGTACAAATGTATATGTGCAAATAAATAACTAATTAAATATCTGAATATAAAAGTTCTATAAATAAATAAATTAATATATATATATATATGCCAGTTTATACTTAACAGTTACTTATATAAAATCTTTTGAGGGAAAATATTTGAAATTTTTGGCTTTGAGAACTTTTTTTTTTTGAAAATGTAATTCCTAGGGTTTATTTTGTTTTATTTTATCTTCATTTATTTATTTATTTTTTATTTTTGTAAATGATGTATTTTGAATCAATCACATTTAATTTGTCACTGGGCTGTGTTAATATATTTTAATTAGGTTCGTCGTTCATTTATAATAAAACTTCTTAATTTTAGTGCTTGGCTCATAAATAAGACGTTTTTTATATTTGTTTTATGAGGCTTTCGTAACAAGTTTGCCATTTTTTCATCGTCAGTACCCTCACATATGTACCGTCTAATAAAATTTGCTCTGATGTGTTCGTAAACAGGGCACCGTAGAACAAAGTGTGTCAGTGTCTCGTTTTCCGATAGGTTGCAGATGGTACACAATGAGGTTTGGTTCCATGCGTAAGTAAGCCGGTGCTTATATATTTATATATATGTGTATATAAATTATGGAAAACGGCCGCGAAAGTTTAAACACTATTATCAGTATTCAAATATTTTATGTAATTCCTTTTTTACTGTAAAGTGTGAAAGAAGCTACTACACTTATACCTCGCTTTACGGCCTAAATACGTTTCACGAAACTTGGCCGCAAAGCGAAAGCCGCATAAGGAATCAATTATTCGAATAAAAATTCATAGAAATACAATGGGATCGGTTATAAATTTGTTAAAAATATAAGCTCATAATATCATTCAAAATGCATTTTATCTCATTTAAATCAAAAATACATATATAACAAGTACATACATTTGTACATAAAACAGTAACAGGCCCCAAAAACCGACAATAACCAATAAACAAAAGTGAAAAAACTTCAGGTAACATAAAATATGTGTATGTATACATACATTTTTTTTAATGGCTGTAGTCTGAAGACGATAAAAAAAATGGTAAGAAAAATTTTTCGCTGGTAACGGTGGGCCTGGCTTAAAAAAATTGCCCAGCTTTGTCTTGCCTTCTTGCCCATTTCGTTCTTCAGGGATTTATAACAGCTAATGGCTGAGTTAATCGCTCCAGAAATTTTTGCGCGATCAGGATTGTTTTCAAGGAGGGTGTTTATTCCTTGTTCGAAATAGGAAAAAGCTTTCAACAAATTTTTTGATGTTAGCTGTTTGGATGCAACAGGCTCTGTCTCTTCAAATGTCGGTATCGCTTGCTACTGAGTGAGTTCCTCATATGAAAAAGGTTCCCTATTAGCTTCAAGTAGATCCAGCACATCACTGTTGTTCAAACCTTCAAAACCCAAATCATGTGCTAGATCCAAAATGTTTGCTTAATTTCAGGAAGGAATTTAACTTCTGCACCAGTACTTTTGATACATTTTGGCCGTTAGCGAAACATTTTAGGCTGTAAATCGAAAACGTACCTTAATTAAAGAGAGCCATTATAGCGAAACGCGGTATAAAGAGCGGCCGTATAGCGAGGTAAGGGTGTACTTTATCTAAAGGTGACTTATCAGTATTCCCATTCAGAGGCAAATGCTTGATTTACTATTAACTATTATTATTATTGTTACAGTAATTAGCCTAACGGCTTCGAGCTCCCTTTGGGGCACTAAGTGTCAAAGGAATTCAGGTCTGTCTGAGTCCTTTCCAGGTTGTAGAGGCCATGGCGACGAACCAGAGTGTGCCCTATAAACTTCCTAACTGTTCGAGCTGTCATTAGCAGTATCGCCTTCTAGGGATGTTGACAGATTTGATCCCTCAGCTCTAGTTCTCTGATGGATTCGGGAGTTTCTTTGGGATCACTCCAGCGGATCCAATGATGATCGGCACGGTAGTAACAGAATTTGTCCGCCACTGTCTCTGCACTTGTAGTTCGAGATCCCAATACTTTGTGGTCTTTTCAGCGGGTTTTTGGACCGGTTTGTTGATGTTAGAAATGGCTATTTTGAGAAACGTCGTTCTCCTTTTTCTCTTGTCCACCCAAACAACATCGGGCCTTTTATGCGAGACAGTTCGGTCGGTCATGATGCTGCGGTCCCAGTACAACTTATGGCTGGCGTTCTCCAGGATAGGCTCTGGAGTATAGTCGTAATATGGAGCCCTTTCCCCTTGCAGCAGAGTTAGCTTCCGAGCTAACTCCTAGAGTACAATCCCTGAGTTTGTTTATAGGTTATTTTCGGTTTTTGTGGTCTGTTATTATTTTATGTACAAATTTTTTTGTACTCGGTAGGGGCGAATGTTTGGCACCCCGTAATGTGCTGGGTGATTTCCGATGTTGGGCATTCATGCCCAACATCGGAAATCACCCATGCATCAATCATGCATGTCGTCTCTAAGTGCAATGTAATTGAGGAAGGCACGACCTAGTCTCAAATGGCTAGAAATGATCCTTCTGTATCAGGAAACATCTGTTCAGATATCAGCCGATAGTTCAACGCTCTCTTGTCGACGTGCTCCTACGTAATCACGTTTCCTCGTGCCTCCTATTAAGTGTCTCCTGTGCAGAGGTTTTTCCCTCCACCTTTGTAGCTTTTCGCTGTTGGATTTATGGTAACGCGGAACTTGTTCTCCTTGAGTTTCAGCGGAGTTGAATCATCAACTTGGCAGATAATCTCGTGCAAAAGCGATTTTGTTGTTCTCATAGCACAGTAATTTAGGAGGTTCGCTATTTGTCGGTCCAGGAACTTGGGAATATCCATCAGTCCTCGGCCGCCTTCATGTCGTGGCAGGTCGTTCTTTCGATGGCACTCTTTGAGTGGTGGCTCTTAAATATAGTTAGCGGCGTCTGGACTCCGCGTTGCAGCTTGTTGACGTCGGTTTTACTCTATTTCAGGATGCCAAATGAGTAGCCAAGTGCTGGGCAAGTTTAGGTGTTAATTGCCTTAAGTATCAGGTCGGTCCATAATTTTGTGCACATTTTGTTGAAATTTTTAAATGATGTAAATAAGACATAATTTTACATTTTAATCGATGATATGTTTTTTCCGTTTTCTATAATATCTCGTCATCTTTTTGGTAGCTTTTTTTATCCCGTTGGTGTAAAAAGATTTTGCTTTAGAAGCAAAAAACAATTCTGAGTTCATTTTATACATCCCGTTTAAAATTGAACTTTTTACCTAGGCCAAAATTTTCTAAGGCACGAAATCACTGAAAATCACTTGGGAGTGATATTCCTGGTATATCCTGGGAGTATGCAGAATGCAGAAAAAGCTTCCAATTCAGTTCACTAATTTTTTGCGGCGTTATTCGAGCCGAATGTGGTCTAAAGTGATTATGGTGGAACAACATTTTTTTCACATTCACCATTTCCCAGGCTTAAATACTTTTCAATTTCCTTTAAATGGCAAAACGCTGTTCCATGATTTGAATGGATCTTCTCTGGGACCTGATCCACTGTTAAATTTGGCTTTGACTCCGCAAGATTCTTAAGAATGTCGTTTTCAAAATCAACAGGACTTCCTAAACGGTGTTCATTATTATTGCGGCTTTTCCCTAATGTAAATTTTTCAAACCGTTTCTGGGCAGTCCTTACTGTAGTAGTAAGTGCACTATGTTCACTATTACTTTTTATTGCTGCAGATCTGGCAGTTTTGCCACTAGAAAAGAAAAAAATATGAATCTACACGTTTGTATGCGTTATGATATTCTTTTACTAATATGCGTCTGAGCTTTATGAAATTTGGTGAGAAACTGACAAGACATTAGTCAAGCGATGACAAGTTTCGACAGGCTCGAAATCTTATTCATTTAGTAATGAGAAATCGCTAATTCCACAACATGCTATTAATGCGCAGGAACTTTTGGACTGACCTGATGGACTCTTGCTGTTGATTTTAGTTTCTGTTAGTTGAGTTTATTATTACTATTAAATTTAATTCCCACATACAGTGACATTATATTTCTATAAAATGTTCAAGAGGACTTAAATTTTTTGCAAGATAAAGCAACATCTCAACCTCTATAATTTCCTGTAAACCTCGTTTCGATAGCGAATTGCCCATTTTATACTCTATAAGAATTAAATGACTCTTTTAAAGTGGAACCTAAATGCAATAGAAAAAATTTCTTTTTAAGTCATTTAGTGATGCAGTCATAATGGCAATTATTTCATTTATACCCTAGAAAAACGTAAAAAATTAAGTTCTAAAATCGTACACCAATACACATCTTTTAGTAATTTGCTTTCCAATAACTTGCTAAATCCCACCATCTGGTAACCAAGAAATGGTTTATCAACAACAAACTAAGCTAATAATGTTTCTTCCACTGGGTATTTATTGAGGATACTTCTATTACAATACATTGCCCACATCGTTCAGTTAAAGAACCCCATAGGATTTTGCTTTAATATATATTTTATGCTGTTAATACAGAAGGAATTGGATTTCCTGGCCATCAATATGTCTTAAAGAGCTTTGCAAAGGTTTACTAAACCTAAAGGTTTAGCAGTGCAAAGAATACATTTGTTTTGCAGATGAGTTGCAGAATGTAATTGCCCCTGAAATTATTCAATAGTGTAAGAAACAATAAGGAAACAAGTGCCTCCAAAATCGAACTACTTTGAGAGATTTTATTAGGTCGTTCGGAAAGTCGTTTCGTTTGATTCCGTTTATTATTATTATTATTATTAATATAAAATTGAAAGACGATTTTCTTATAGTGGAATAATATTGTGCGTTGAATGAAATTTTGTACACTAGTACCCAATATCCTTTGCCATCTTTCTGGCAGTAACATGATTTAAAGGCTCACAAAATTTCTGTTCTTTAGAATATAAAAAAAAACTGATCTATGTGGTTTTTTACCTCCTCATCTGAATTAAACGTTTTACCGTAAGAAAAAAAATTTTATAGAGACCGGAATAAATGGTAATCGGAAGGTGCCAGGTCTGAAGATTGTTGAAGAGTGGGTGTCGCAGAATATCCCATCCAAGCTCCAAAAAGCTCTTTCCGAGGGCTCAAACTCTTGTATGTGGTCCTGTTGGAACGCTATATCTTCCCTATTTACCAACTCTGGCCTTTTTTTTTTTTTTTAAGTTCAATTTGTTTTCAACTGTCGAGTTTTGGAATTAAATATAGTCGTTCCAAATGATCGCGAACAGTCGAATTTGATAAATTTAGTCTCTCAGGGATCTCATGAGTTGTTATTTGCCAGTTTGCATCAATTCTTTATTGTGTCTTCTTCAGCTTCAACTGGCCTCTTTCAAAGTGATGCAGCTTCGAGTTCAAGATTGCCGCACCGAAATTTTGCAAACCAGTCTTAGGCACTGGGACTCACCTAACACATCTTCTCCTCACACACATCTCATAATTCTTTTCCGTGTGAACAGCATTTTTATCTTTTGTAAAGTGAAAAAGTAAAATATGCGTAAATCTCTGTTGCTCACATTCCATATTTAACAGGGTATTAACCAAAAATTATCGAGCAGAATCGATCGAATTTTTTCACAAGCAAGCCTTAATATGTTAGCTGTCAAAATGTACTGTATATGAATTTGCGGCTTAAGTGTGAAGTTGGTTGAGAGGAAATTAAATCAAGTCGTCTTGCCGAAATCAAATCGAAATGACTTCCGTACGACCCAATATTAATTTCATAAGATGTTGTTTGAACAAAGATTGAGATAAAAGAAATGATAAAACGTTAACCTTCCTATATTATCAATAGTTTAATTCTTTTGTGTAACAAAATTTCTCAAGCATCATATATTACCCACTGCCAGCTTAATATTAATTTATATAGTTTTAATGTTTTAAACCTGTTTTGTTCCTTTTTTCGTATTTCATACCGTACAACGTATGCATACATAATATTTAAGAAGATGGTAATTCTTTGGCAGCCAAAAAAAAATTTGCTACAAAAAGGTCCGGTTTTATTAAGTAACTTAGTAGTAACATTATTGTAATAAACACATTAAAAACAATTTTAAATGTAAATTGCAGAATCATACATTAAATAATTACAGATAAATCATACATTATCCAAAAACGTTTGGTTTTTAAAAATAAGTAACTTTTTGCTATTCAATAGTCAAGACTAGCATATTAATTTCCAAGAATTACAGTATATGGCCAATGTGCTTGCTTGTTTGTAGAACAGATAAAAGTGTAAACTACACAATCCCCCTTTCCTTCATTAATAATTTTGTTTCGAGTTCTAAACTCCCTTAAATTCGCTGACTAGAACTTGAAGTGTAGGTCTTTTCTATTCATATTTTTATTAACCGTTTGACTGCGACTCGGCACAAAAGCGCTGCGTGTTTCTGTGTATCTTTATCTCAAGTCTTTTTATAAATTTTAATTTTCATAATATAAATAGTAATTTTTCAAAGTTAGTTAGACCATTAGAAAACAAAGAGTTAGTTTCAACCATTTTTATTATTTTCCAAACAAAACTACGCATTTCACCCCGCATTTTTGGCATATATATAAAAAAGTCCTGCCGCAGTCAAACGGTTAATAAATGTAACGGTTTGGAATATCTCTTTACAGTATTTACTTTGCACATTCCTTGAAATTGAAAAATCCATAACCAAATTCAAATGTACCAAGGGAAAAAAAACCAAATCACTATTTGGTTGGATTGATTAACTCAACCTAATTACCCTAATTTATGAAGTAATGAACTTTACTTTTACACATACATACGGGGATGTATTGTTTACACATACAAATAAAAATTTAGAAGCAGAAAGTGAATTAGGGAAACTAAACCACAGTAGAGAACACATTCAAGTCTATCATGTTGTAGCCTTACGGTTGTCTGCCTGACATTAATTTTTATGAATAAAAAAGAAAACTTTTAATGCTTGAAAATTATGTTGTGTTTAAGAGAATTTTGTTAAATGTTTCATTCTTTCTTAATCATCATAAATGGATGATACAGAACTCAATTTTCGTTAAGAACTATTCCATCTACTAATAATTACAATGGGTCAAGAAAGTGGGCCATAAACTTGCAAAAAAATTAATATGTATTCTTCGGGACAGATAGCTCAGAAATAATAACAGCTTGAAATCATTGTCCTCTTTTATGCTCCCCTTTCTACACTTTAATATAATCCTTACTTAATGTTTGAGTTCACTGCCCATCGTTACTCTTATGAAGAAGATATACAGTAAAATTACTTTAATATTATTATTACCGTATTGTTAAAAAGTGTAGATTGTGTAAAGTGAAAAAGTGTTGCAATATTAGTCTTCTATTAGGGGTTTTGTCTTATGAAGAAGTTGGGTTGAATGCTAATGTGATTGATTGTAAGAAGTAAATGCTCCCTCATTGAGTTAAATGAGAGGAGAAAAAAAACCTAGATGGTTCAAATAAAACTTACCATAGTCTCCATGTACTGTACAAATTTGTTGTTGATGTCCTTGCTGAGGACACAAGTCTTGTTGTGGATAGAACTCGGAGTAATAATCATATTGCGCACAATACATTTCCTCATTATTATAAGAATCTACAGTCTGACCTGCCACCATAGCATCTATCATTTACATCAAGGCAACACTTGATTCCTTAGAGAAACCAAACACTCACTAACTTCACGTGGCTGTCACTGTTAAAATATTTTTGGCACATCACTTCAGTATTACCCCGAGATATATTATAGTACAAGAAGAAGAGTAATTTCAACGTTTTTAAATTAATGAATTAATACAAAAAGAGTATAAAAAAACGTTCATAAACACGATTCAAGGTATCGCACATTTCATTTTTGTTAATATTCATAGTTTAAAAATATTTATATTTTGTCTATACGCCCATACTACTATGATTTCTGTAATTTAAAAACACCCGATTTGACACATCTGATGCAAAAAATTGTAGCTAAATTCGTGCTACTTTCTAGAGTGGCACGATTACTCCACGACTATTTCGGTCACTGATTATGTTAGCAGAATAAGCAATATTACTCTTAAAATTTTTAATGAAATGTAAAAATACTTATTAATTTAATCAAAACAATACAGAAAACGGATAATTAAAAAATTTCAAATTTTATCATTTGTATTTTTATAAAACAAAAGAAAAAAATGACTTACAACAAGTTTCAAGTGGAAATGGTAACACTTAAAACAATCAAAAATGAAAAGGCAAAAAGGGCCACAAAAAATATACTGGAATAAAAAAGCACAAAAACCAATATATAAATTTCAATACCGAAAAAATTTTTTTAATTGTTAGCTATGATTTTTCTAACATAACAGAGTTCTAAAATGTTTGGTTTCATGACGAATTGGAATTAACAAACTGAATTTCTTCACACTTTCAAAATTTAAAATGATTTTCTTTAACAATGCAGTATTTATAATAGCGTTTTCGTCTTTTTAATCAAGAATCTATATTACTACAGTGATCAGACAAATGCGCGGATGTGGTCGCAATAATGTTTCTATTCTCTTCAATAATCATCACAGATTAGGGGGTTGTATTTAGAGGTCATTACCAGAAGTATTCCAAGGTCGAGCAGATGAACCATGTCTAGACATTCCAATTAAAAAAGGCATATGATATAAGTACTCACTTATTTAGCGATTTAGTAGCCTACTTATGTGCACAACATATCCAGACCATCCCAGGTCAAACTCTAAAGTTAAGATAGAAGTTTTAGTCGAAACTCATGTTATCAGAAACCTCCATATACGAGTTTTATTTAAAAGTGGGAGAACTTAATTCGTCACATCCCAAAGTTACATGCTTTTTTCTCTTCATCGTTCATCTATATCCAAATTAAGGCATATGTATTCAGACTTTTTTTATTTCAATTTTTTACAGTGTTTTCTTCTGGTAATAGCGCTTTAGACTTTATGAATAAGCGCAATAAAAAAAATTTTGAGTCCCCAAATTGATTGCCGGGCACGTTTACATGAACTCAATTCTTTAAGCCGAAATGAATCGTACGCAGTTGGTTGTCTTTTATTCTTTAAATAGAAGAAATTCATATAGTATTGTAAAATCATATTCAGCACAGGGAATAACATATTATACATCGACTTTACGTTTTTAGGTTCGTCTTCTTAACTCTAAAAGGCTTTTTCTTCATTTTTTCCTTCAATGATTGCATTTCAAAATTTGGTTCACAACTCATTAGTTTCTTATTTCGCAGAAAATCATCTTTACGCTTCCAATTATGGAGTTCGACTACACCACAAGTAGTGCAATTACAACTCCATAATTTTTATGAAAACTTAGACTTTAAAGTTACATTATTTCACCTATGAAACTTTAACGAACAAACAAAACTTAAGAGAAAAAATTTTTGAATTTCTTAATTTTTTCGGTTAGAAAAAAACAGCTGAGTTTTTCTAAAAAGTTTGTTTGTGTCGTCATAAGCAGATACACCACCCAGATGACACATTCAAGTTTCGTAACAGCTTCGCAAAGCTAATCGACGACCAGCATACAATTTTGGTATTTGGTAGTAAGAATTTTTTCTATAAATTCATTTCACTTCAAATTCCTGAATTCTGGCCTTTTTGTTTTATTAATTTATAAAGTTTCTTGATGTGTGCGGTTAAATTTGTATAGACGACCTAGTTAGGAGTTTGCATTTGCCAGAAAATCAACCATTTCTGAGTGAAAGTTTTCCGTGGTAAAATACAGAGGTAGCAAAATTATTTTACACGTCTTACCATTTTCATCAACTCTTCATTATTTTTGTCTCTCTTCTCAACAGTAGATTATACTTTTTGCTCCGAATTATTTCCCTTACCTTAAAAAAAAATGTTCTCACGAACCCTCGTATGACAATTCAACTTACAACACCCTTTCCCTCTAGTGGGCCAAACCCGAAAACATATTGTATATATACAATAGTGTTTGCGCCAATTTCTGAATTAGGCACCGGAAGAATGCGGAATCGAGAAAGTACGAAAAAACCTTCGCTGTGCGAGCTGTGTGCTTGCAGGTTGGCAGTAGTCTCTAGCAGTCTCTCGTAGTCTTTCGAAGCATCTCAACGTCTCGTGTCGAAACGTGGCTATTTTTTCACGCTTTAATACCAGTTATAGCACGTGGTCGACTATCCCGATTAACCCATAAAAGCCCGGGTATAGAGATCGTAGAAATTTTTTGAAATTATTTGAAGTCTGCCATAAAAAAAATCAAAAATGATATTTCTGTAAATTTTTCCCAAATTTTTGGTCGGTTTTCCGGGAAATTGATGTCCTCATTTGAGGACACCGGGATCAGATGTTTGCAACTCAACATAATAGTAAATAGTAGAAGTATTAGAAAATTCGGCATTTAAAAATAATTTTTTTTATTTTATTTTTTTTTAAAGTTATTTATTTCTACATATAAGAACGTCCATATATAACCACTTTACTTCACCTGCCATGAAAAGGAGCAAAGTATGACAAAAAAAGAGTGGTATGCAACTTTTTTGCAAATACTGTGGCTTACTACTGCAGCCTTGCAATTGACATCGCTTTTGCTTTGCTCTTTTACATATAATATGATCATTACCATCCTTTTTTAATATAATACTGGGTTTGGGCATTTTACTTTGGGCCATTTATTATTATTCCACCCTAACATCAAAATCTCACCTCTCTACATTAAAATCGAAAGTCGAATGAACCTCTGGGCTCTTTTTCTCTAAAGTTGTGGAAAGCCTCAGTGAACACTCTGCCGTTCGATTTTCTCGTAACGTGCCTGTGACTCGAAAACCCAAGTTTCTGAGATGAATAAGAAGATTTCTTAATGTAAAAAAAATTACAGGGTCTCCTGGTCCCGACAGTATCATTTATAAAAAACAAACTATTGATACAATCCATCGAGGACATTTGACCACTAAGGAACACTCAGATTGCCCGCTCGCCCATTAAAGCCGAGAATTAAATGTCGCATGATGTATTTTCTATGATCTAAAAAGTAATGACTGAAAAATTGACCATTTTTTACCCACTTTTTTGCAATTTTGTTCTTCTTATTACGTATGAATTGCATGCATTAAATCCCCGTGTTCTCAAATGAGGACACCAAAATTTGAGTGTGACTCATTTTGTTTTGGTTGAAATTTGAGTGATAATTGTATAATAGCTTTGTTCTACAACACCTTAGTGTTTACTAATTTTTTCCGCAGTGGCACCTCCAACAGGATGTGAGAAAAAAAATATTTTCTGGACAGATACATTTTAGTGAAAATCTTGTTGCTCTATCAGGAACTATTCTGCAACTGATTATAAAAAAAAGTGAAAAAATTGTACCTATTATAAAGAAAAATGGTTCTTGATATCTAAAAAAAATACCCCCAAAAAAATGAACGTGAGGCACTTAAAAATCCTAAAGTTAGTGTTCTCATTTGAGAACTCAGGGTGTTAATGGGTTAAATTCGTAACTTGCCAAATTTAAGTATCTCGGTATATCGTATTCAGTACGCGATCGTGTTTCTCAGCGGTCATCTCAACCGACGTAGTTCTGTTAAAAGAGTAAGATGCTCAGGTGATTCTTTCCCAACGTACTCTTTCCCCCTTTCAGCTGCTAGGCAGATACGAACGCAGGTAAGCGTACTTTTTAATTATTTTTCGATCATCTCATTACTCTCGCTGCTGGGATCAAGAACCACCATCCGCACAGTTACGTCCTGCCGCAACATATGGTAAACAGGCTAATTCATAGACACAAAACTATTTTCGCAGAATGTGTAAACTTTCTTGAAGTGTTTATGCCTAACTATCTCCCAATAAAAATTTCTACCTAAAAAATAGTTTAATAGAATACCTTACTTCGTCCTAAAAAATAGCCCGAAATCTTGACGAAAGGCAACATGGAGGGACCGACTTTTAGCTCGTCAGAGGTCTGACTGGATTTCGTGATTAACTTGATCCTACCAAGGTTCGAACTATTAATCAACAAGACTTCCTGCATTATAGGATGACACAAATAATCTCAAAGTACGAGTGTTTTGCATACTTCCTGCTTAAGATAGGCAAAAAGACGACGCGCAACATACGTTAACATACTGTTCTTGGGCCAATCAAAGGAGAGTACTCATAGCCTTCCCAACGTGATGACAAGTGGTAGGTGAACCCAGAGATGGATGTCTTCAAGAGTACTGCGAGTCCGTAATTCTAAAAACAAACTGAACGGCTTTAAAAACGTCCTTTGCCCAATTGTTAGAGGTTTCTCGACCTCACCTTGCCCCTCAATAATTTCCGTCAAAAGAATACTGTTGTGGTAATCGATGGACATTCAGGAGCGCAAAAACTAGAAGAAAATAAAACTTCAATTCGCTTTAACATAGGAAAATTATAAAAATCTCTGTCATGTAATAAAAAAAACCTTATGAAGGGGCCCGGTAGACGAGAGGTTAGAGCACTCGCCTATCACTCCAAGGGCCGTGGTTCAATCCCACCAGGGTGCAAAATTCCCAGCCAGTTTTTCTCCCCCTCTTCCTTACCTTAAATGTTTTCCTTCAATTTATCCACAATCCTTTCCCTGAAAATTCCCTCCAAGGCTCATAACCTTGGTAGTAATCTTCAGTCAGCGAGAAAACCTTCAACGAAAGGTAGCTGACTCACAATCAAGCATATTTTCAACTCTATTTTGCCCGTAGGCATTAGAGGGTTTATTTGAATAGAAATAATGAAAACATGGTATTCAAACCGGAAACATAATTTAAAGTTATAAATTTTTCGAAGAACAGTTGGGTATAATTCGGCATAAATTCCAGTGCTTGATAAAAACATACACTGCACTAATGTCCTTTGCGTCAAGGCAAACTCAGAAAAACTGAGAAAGACATCTCAGAATAAATTAAAATGACGACGGACGAGACGGACTTACTTTACAAAAGGCAAAACCAGTTCCCTCGAGTGTAATGAACTCTGAGATGGAGCTTCTCTTTTATTTAATTTAAAAAATACCATCATTTATATTTTTGTTTTTATTATATTTATTTTTTCTTTACTCTATTCTCTTCCTTGTAAATTCTACTAAAAATCATTTTCAAAATACCATCAATTTTTCAATTTGCATAGGGAGAAAAGGTGACTAAAAATGAGTTTCATTCCTAAAAAAGTTGTTGTTTTATGTCAACAGTCGTCACTGTACAAGTCTCCATAAATAAATAAAAAATTGCTTTAAACAAAAACTTTTACGTATCGATTCATTATTTCACTAGTAATAGCAAAATTCCAGCCAAATATCATTAATACAAGATTTAGTCCATAAACAGAAAAGAAAAATTTAAGAGAATAAAAATGAAGTTTACGAATATTCTCAATGAGGAGCAATCGCGTTGGCGAACCATAATAAGTTTATTGCTGTTAAATTCCTCGTAGATGACATTCTAAAATGAGGAAGAAAAAAAAGGCCTCGTTTATTTTAACTCCTGAAATAAGATAGATTAGCATTTTTATCAATCGAGTCATATTGCTACATATTAACGTACGCCATAAATTTCCATTCAGCATTGTTCTATTACATGTAATTTCCGCCAGTATGTTGTCCCAATACCTAAATATTTTATGAATTTCTAACTTGTGAGTAAACTGCAAGCGAAATATAAACGCGGTTTAAGCCTATTCGAATTTTCTAGTTTTTCATCGAAAAAATGTGATGTTACAATAAGGAAAAATATAAATGAATAAAATATTAAATATAATAAATTTTAAAAAATTAAAAAAAAACTGAATAAGTTTGTGAAAATAAAACTTACTTTTAACTCATTATTATTGCCATTAATGACCCCATAAAAACGAAAAATTTAGTTCGATTGTTATTAAAGAAAAAACGTCGATTTTTTAGAAATGTTCCCCATGTTTATAAACTCCTTGAAATTAAAGAATACAGTTTTTCACATACGACTGTGTTCTTAACCATTTTTATCACTAACAATTATATGTAATAAGTCGGTAAGATTTAACTTAAATTTCCGATACTTAGGTAAAATGTGTTCAAACACATGAACGTACTAAAGTGTCGAATTCGCCTTCTTCCCCATTCAAAGAAAAAAATCAAACACTTCAGTTGCCTAAAAACTTTCTTCAATCCGGTCAATTGTTTAATATTCACAGACGAAAAAAAAGAAATACGGTCGGTGCAAACTACGATTTCCTCATACTTAATCGCGTACATCCAAGTCACTATGCTAATATCAATATATCAAAGATGCAGAAAAAAATCTTTCGTTACTTTTAATAACCTCCTGCTTGTTTCATTGGGTACAATGTAGCAGTAATTCAGAAAAGAGTGAAATAACTGTATCAAAATAGAAATTTTAGGTCCAAAAATACAATAGAACGCCAAAAACCAAACTGAAAACAAGAAATTAATTCAAAATAGCATTTGAAATATTTTTCATCTCTTCATTTGATTGAAAATGATGCCGAAATGAAATTTCCACGAATTTTTATCACATAGAAAACCAAAAGGAAAAATCACTAACTAATAAAATAAAGTTATAAACATAAGGTGTGGTACTTAATTTTAAAGGATTTTCATAAAAATTAATACTGTTGTTTAACAAATGAAAACGAGTTATTATATTCAAAATATCGCCCATTGCTGTCTATAACCTTCCGCCATCTTTCTGGCAATAGATAATTCAGCACCAAAAAAACTGAGTATCCTTTGAAGCAATGCAATTTTCGACCCAATTTTTTACTTTCCCATAAGATGAAGAGTGTTGTGTAGATAGGTTATGTGCAATTGATCGAAACAAGTGATAATCAGAAGGTGCGATGTCTGGCGAATACAACGGGTGTGGTAACACATCACAGCGAAGCCCTTCTGATGTGCTTTTAACCGATTTCAACACAAGGTAACGAGCATTATCAACGAAAAAAATCACCTTGTCGTGCCGTTTCGCGCGTTTTCCTTCTTTTTAAATGAATCTCATGACTCGTAGTCGTTTACCTATAGCAGGGATGGCGAACCAATGGCATACGTGCCACAAGTGGCACATTTGAAAATTTTGAGGGCATACACAAAAAAACTAAATTATTTTTTTATACGCTATCTTTTTTGATAAAAATGAATTAAAAATTATAAATCTACACTTAATTAATAATTAATGATATAAATTTGAAGTACTGAATACCCATCTTAGTCTAGTATTTTATTATTGAAATATGGCACGAATTTTCTCAAAGTATATAAACATGCACATTAGACAAAATTGTTTAAAGAAAAATTGCTTTTATTGGGTTATACTTATGAATAGTTTCACCGCATTCATATTTCGAGTGGAATTTTATTGTGGCACGTTACCTATTTGAAAAAGAATTCTTATGATTGTGGCACAGATATCAAAAAAGGTTGCTTTGTGTTTGACGCCAGTATTTACCCAATAACCTGTTTGTAGGTCTGTATCTTCAATTTTTTTTGGTAAACTTGGATGCTCTTTACCTTCCACATTAAGCTTCCCGCAAATGCTGCTTTGTAGGAATGTAATTGGTCATTTTAAAAGCAAACTGATGATTTTTTAATGTTTTCAAAGAAGTTTAATCAAAATCTATAGCTAACATAAAATACCTTAATTCTAAATGTACTTTATTAACCAAAACTTTATAAAGCATTACTTACGACAAGTACAAAAAATCGTTTAAAACTAAATACCACAACTTACAATATTATTGACTTATTACTATTAGTTTTTTATTAATTTTTTCAGTATTGGTTTTTCATTCTTTTTAAAAGAATTGAAATTGCTACTGAAATTGAGAGAGGCGTATACATATTAGGGTGTCCCAAAAAAATGAAAATTTTTTATTTAAAGACGCATACCCTCTTCATTTTTTACAATGATGTTAAAACAATCGTAGGTGAAATTTCAAGTACTTAGGACGACAGGAACCCGTGCCGACTTTCACCGTAACATATTACTATTTAAGGGCTTAATCGAACGTAAGCTTACATGCTGTTCTGGTTGTTATATTGTTAGTAGACGCATTGTTTTTGAATAGTCAGCATGTCAGTGTAGTTACGCAGTTCTACACAAAGTATATTTTTAGTCGGAGACGCCAAACATCAAATAATGAGCTAGAAACTACCCTCTAATTGGCAAGTTTTTGGCAGCACTCTGATTTACAGTACTCATGAAGTGTATTTAACTGTCAATGAAGGCTCAAACTTTGCTATTCATAAATGCATTATCTATTGGAAAAAGGCGCACATAGTGACCAATTTTTACCTAGTAGTGTGGAAAAAAGTCAAAAACGTGTACCAACTTTGGGGGAACTTATAGAAGCATGCTCAAAAAAACACAACACGAATTTGAACAGCGTCGACAAGAGTTTGTCAACAATTTAAATAATTTGTTTGGTATTGCACATACCTATACGCTTCAATTATTAAAAGTATATGAAGATAAAATCAGCGTCAGAGAGAGCCTGGTCAACCTGCTCATTTAGCTGGAGTGGACAAAAAGTTGACTGATAGAGTAAAGAGTGCGCGTCAAAGCTATCGAGGAAGAAAAACAAAGAGCCAAATATTTTTTTGCATCAACTCCTATGACACCGTCCTCCAAACCGTCACAAAGCGATTCGTCTTCTGATTCAAACGAAACGTAGATTTAGAAGAGGATTGGCACATAGTGGCTTGGGATACACTGCCCAGAACTATTAAAACCCACACTGGGAAGGATTTCATGACTCCAAAATTAGTAGCAGCACTAGACAGGGATTCAGTTTTTATCCTTGAAGCAACTATAGATGCACTTGGACATAATACTGACGATTTTTCAATAAGCAAGTCCTAAATTGAAAGAATTTGTAGGGAAAACCGAAAGAACGCTCTGTTGCCATAAAAGCTCATTTTCAAGCCCAAGTACCAAATGTAGTGAGTGTTCGCTGGGGTGTTAAAATACTGTCCAATATAGATACTCGCAAATCAAAAGAAGAACGTCTACTAACAATATAACAACCAGAACAACATGTAAGCTTACGTTCGATTAAGCCCTTAAGTAGTAATATGTTACGATGAAAGTCGGCACGGGTTCCTGTCGTCCTAAGTACTTGAAATTTCACCTACGATTGTTTTAACATCATTGTAAAAAATGAAGAGGGTATGCGTCTTTAAATAAAAATTTTTCATTTTTTGGGACACCCTAATACTTCTGGATACACGCTTAAAAAGAAATATAATGGTGGTTTTAATCCCGTTTTTCAATTTTTTTGGGTCTAAGAGGATGCGAGAGGAGGATTCAAACTCAAGATTGCAACGTCCATGTCAGGAACTTTATCTACTACACAACGACTCCCGCAAAATAAAAATATAATAAAAACCCTAGAATTAAAAGTACCAAAATTTTTGAGTACAAAGTGAAAATTTTGCGACATTTCGTAAAGGAAACTTTACCCTCATTTTTTTGCAATAATTGCTCTCAAGTCGAAAACTCCAAAAGCAAAAAGATACATTTCTATTAAATTTAACTTCATATATTAATATTTGCAGCCTTACTATAATTTTCTCCTAGATAGGCTATGATTTACCGCCATTTCTCCAGGTTGAAATATTTGGGAGAAAACTTTTCGCTCCACTAAATTGGTTATGTAGAGGCGTGCATTCATAAACAACAGCCCAACAAGAACGTACCCATGGCCAATTACCCAGCAAAAACTGTAAGACATTATATTACCCTTATTATTTTATCCCAAAACAAAGAGCAATATCTTCTCGCTGCCTTTCTCGTTTATGACAGACACATAAAGTAAACATTTTACACCCAACACAAAAGTGAACATTTTATGTAAAAGAGATAAAATTTCGCCATACTGAAAATCAAAAAGTATTTAAGAAAGCATTGGGTGCCAAAAAAATCACATGAAAGCTTGCATCTAAACAAAATAAAGGAATTTTAAACCTAACGTCCTGCCAAAAAGGTCCAGCTACAATAAGTAAGCGAAATGTATAGGTAAAAAATGAATGAAAAAACATTCCAATCGTGGTTTGAGATCACCTAGAAAGGAGAAACAACCGCCACAAGGCAACGCGGCGATGTGTATTGTATAGGAGATACCGTTATCACAGCGACGCATGACCTCAAATACAATCTAGAAGTGGCTGTTCTAGTCGTTACACCTGGATTGTTTACAAGGGCCCGTAAAATAAGATTGAAAAAATTCTCTCCTTTTATATCACAGTGGGAATTAAAACCTTGGTACGAAAAAAAAAAATCCAAGAGCCATGAGTGTGGTACAGTAGGAAATAAGTAAACAAGAATTTTTTTCAATCAATAGAGTATCCCCGCAAAGAACCAAATTTTTCCTAGAAACAATAAAATTTCATAACAACTATTTTAACTAATGACAGATTTAATTAAGCTGAAGATTGTAACCATATTTTTGCATGCTCTTCCCCTCTGTTTACCACATCCACCAAAAGTTGTTTCTTAAAAAAGGCTCTTAATTTTTTAAAGTATATTTTAAAATTTCAACCCAACAAAACTATATGCCACTTTCATTTAAATTTTTTCTCATTTTTCTCAACAAAAAAAAAGTTCCCTTCCTTATTTTCGGAAAAAAGACTTGATTTTTTTAGATTTTCGCAGTTATCACTATTAATGTTAGTATTTTTATTGCGTTGGGTATTATATCGCATCACATTTTCGGTAAGGAAAAAAAATTTTCTACTAACTTTCACTCCAGATCTAATACCCAAGCAGCAAACATGCCAGAAGCTTCTGAAGGGAAATGTCTATTCCAAATCAGAGAAAACGATTTTCCCAAATCCAAGCCCCACGGCGTAACAAAGTGTAAATGAATAAATAAATTTTTTCTCAAAACGAAACTCTGTTCTTTCCTCAAACCTCCATCCACGTCCTCACGGCCTGTTCTCTCTTCCTACGCTACACTGCCCCTTTTCTTAGGAGCTCCAACTTCCTCCCCCTCTCCCCTTTTACGATCCCACGTTTGCTTCCCGTTTCAACTCCGTGTCCCAGACCACCATCACCCACCTGCCCGTTATAAATGTCCCTCTCACCTTATAGTTATCCTTTCCTTCCTTCTTCAGCCTCAAAAAAGAATTTTTTTTTCTCTTCACTTCTATCTTTTTCTGTCTTTTCTTGTCTGTCCTCCGTCCGTCTGCCTGGCCAGGATAGGCCGGGCTTCTGTCTGTCTGTCCCCTATGTGTCAAGTGGAGTGTGGGTTTAGTGGGTAAAAATCCCAAACTATCTGGGCCAACTTCCCAGATGCCTTTTGAAAGTTCCCTCACCTCCCTCTATCAAAAATCGAAACTCTGATGTAATATTACAGCAAAGACTAAAAATACTAACAATTTAGAAATAAACTCTTTAAGAGAGAAAGTGATTATTTTAAGAGCAACAACACAGTTAAAACATTTGTCAGAAAAATATTAGCAAAAACCTTCACAAAGATTAAACAGTAAGTAGCACATCCAAAATCAGACAAGCTCGAATTATTACAGTCCGAGCGCCAAATTTAAGTACAAATCGGCATTATCTTCAAACGCAACCTGGAGTTCTACAAGCTATAATCATCTAGGGCAGGGATGACGAACCTTTCTTGATGTCCGTGCTACAAAGTCATAAAACTTCTTTTCTTTTTTTAATAGGTGGCGTGCCACAATAAAATTTCATTCGAAAATTTAGCGTGGTGAAACTATACAAAAGTATAATTTTTTATTATTATTTTTTTAATCCCGTTTTTCACCCTTGTTCGGGTATAACAGGATATAACAGGAGGAGGATTCGAACTCAAGATCATTGCGTCCAAGTCAAGAGCTTTAACCATTACACTACTCTTCCCTACATAAGTATAATTGAATAACCAAATACAGTAAAAGCAATTCTATTTTAACAATTTTATTTAATGTGCATCATTATATACTTCGAGAGATTCCATGCAATATTTTGATAATAAAATGTATAATTTGACGGTTCTAGTTAACATACTAAGATAGGAATTCATTACTAGAAATGTATATCATAAATTATAAATTAAGTGTAAATTAATAATTTGGAATTCATTTCGATCAAAAAAAGATAACCAATTTAAAAAATTTTGTTTTTATGCGTGCCATCAAAATTTTCGAACGTGCCAATTGAGGCACGGGTGGCGAAGGTTCGCCACTTCTGATCTAGGGCATCCCCATAAGAGGTTTATGATGCCCCCTATGCCTTTGGAAAATGTCTATTTTCCTTACCCTTAAAGTTAGGTCTCGGGCAAATAAATTTCTCTCGAGGTGGAAAATTTGAAGAGTATTTAAATTTTTTAAATGGTTTTCCAATAGACTATGTAAATTTTGAAAATGTTTCCTTTTTTTCTAGTGGTTATTACCGACAACTCTATTTCGTTTTAACGTTAACAACCTCATTGGGTGAACTACGAGACGGTGATTTTTCAAACACTAACTTTCCGACGGAAATTCAGCCAACCGCTTCCAAAATACACTTTCACTTACTATAACTACTATAAATTGCTTCGTATACGCCACAAATTCTGTGATGCAAAGAATTTTTTATTGAAAGAAAAACTAATTCAAATTTAGTGGTTTCTTTTAGGATAGACCCACTCAACCAACATTAACGTAAGCTAATGGCACATATGTAATATGATAGAATAAAACTGTTAATAATAATACCGATATGAAATATTCTAAGAAAGTAGAACATAATAATTGTAAAAACAAACTTGAAAAAGTTTTCAAAGACCCTTAAAAATTCATGAACTAATTTTAAACTTCTTAATTAAAGCTATACCCATTCCCAATTCGGTGGCCTTGTTTTATGTTACAAGAGTTAATTAAAGTTATTGGCAGTCCACAACAGCTCGAAAGCATTTATTTAGGTTTACTTGAACCATAACAGTGTTAAGCGAACCATAAAACGTATCAGAACTAAATTAGTTTGTGAATGAAATAAGACTTCTAGGATGATGTTATTTTTCACGAAATGTAATCTCAATCGAAATTAAATTATAACAAAGGAATAGAGGATTTTTAAAAGACTCAAAAACAACGTACACAATGGAATTTTACGTATTTTTCGAATGTAAAGTTCCGAGAAGCATGTACTACATGTACTAACAGAACTATGAGTGCAAAAGGCTTCATTTTATGAAGCATAAAAAAATTATTTTTCTTCTTCAATTGCAGAATAAGCCTGAATTTGTGAAATGTATGACTGCAGTGAGCGGTTTTTTGACAAAATGATTACGTATCGAAAACCTCAGATTCGTATTAAGAAAACTAAAAGGAATAAAACAGGAGATCAAGAGGAAGGCTAAACATTTTTTTAAAGCACAGAACAGACGCGAAGAGACAAGTCATCATTTCAGCCAGATATAGACTAGTCTCGAAACATGTAAGAAGTTTTTCATACTATTCAGTTTTTTTTACGAAGCCAATTAAAATTAGTTTAGATTCATACGATGATAAAAAATCTCTAAAAAACGCACTATGTTACTTCCCTTGAATTTAACAATAAATAGTAAAATTTTGTTAGCGCAAACATCACTTTTTGTTTTTTCACGTCAAATTTTACTGGTTCCACCAACAAAGTGCCGATGATTTTTTCCGTATGTCAGCAGCCATTCCGTCACGTAGTTTATTATGAATTAAGAAAGCCTTTTCTCGTCAACCATTATCAAATTCCATGCGTATGACATTATACTATACGAAATCAAAACCGCAATAAATTGAAACAACGAATAAGTAATTGAAATTCCAGAAAACAGGCTACCAAGTTTCCGAAACTGTGACATCACTACTTAGACAAATCAAAGCAAAATAACGTTGAAACTACTCTTAATTTTTATTTTACTTACTTAAACACTTTTATAAACGAAAAACACAGACCACCCCATTAAAAGCAAATAATACAATAAATTAAATAACTAAACCGCTAAACGTAACCTTATGTCTAACCGAAAAGTGAATACGTGTCTTGTAGGGAGGTGCAGTTTCGTGGTTCGTCAACCGGTGATTTTAACACAACATGGATGCAAGAGACGTAATTTCAATATTACGAACGCAGGGAATGAATTGTCGAACTTGGCCGAAGATATCCGAAGTTGGAAGGTCACTCACTCGTATTACTTTTTCATGTCAATGAACCATCTATAGTGTGAACATAATTTTTCTTACTGATATGTAAAATTTTTAAATTAAATATTTCTCAAAAATACGTCAATATTTGATAATATGGGCGTTTTACTGACGAAAAATATTACTGAATCAGTTCTTAAAAAGTTAACTGAAACAAAAAATTTCTGTTTCCTATTTCCAAATGTATTTAAAACTTATGTACGAGTTTAATGCTTTCCGGAGTTTTACTCGTAATGCGAAACAATTTTTACCATATGAATAATTGTAAAATAGGATAATGCGTTCCAGGCCGAACAAAAACTGTCCGGGGGATTGCCCGTTGTGAGAGATATTTTTTTTGCAATTTATGTAGCTCATTATGCGAAGTTTTCGCTATGAAAGGCACTCTTTATAAGGGGTCCCACTCTATATTATTTTTATAGAGGCGCTTTTTGCGTCTATCCAACCCCCATATAACTTTCACAATTATTGCGGTTTATGAGGAGCATATAGTATAAAACAGAGAAAACTCGGAGAACTAAACAGATGTATTAGTAATAACTAGAACTTTATAAACGAAGATAGCAGAGATAGGCATAAATAAAGAGAGAAAAAAGGATAATGTAATTTTTTGAGATAAAATAAAGTCACATAAAGATAAAATAATGGATATATGTAACTATTTTTAATGAAAAAAAGGAGTTCATCTAGCACGAACTACTTACCTTTTTAACTTATAACCAACGACAAAATAAAATAAAAGAGAATTATTAGTATTTAGAACCTAACTTCATTTAAGACTCGTGCAAATAACAAATATGAGATCCAATGACATGGGATGAGTTCGCTATTAGAATTCAAATTTTTGGCTTAACCTATATTAGTAAAAACGGATCTAAAAAAGAAGATTCCAGTTATGCATTTATTTCCCTGACACTGTTTTCTTTTACCCTCGCCTTTACAATTACACACTGAACTATGCTTAAAGACTTAATTACCATGTATAAAATATCTACATTCATCAGATCACGAAAAAACTAACAAATAATTTGTAACAAACAAATACTGTAAAATAAATTGTAATTTGAAACAAAATAATTTGTAAGTAATTTACGGCAGAATTAGTAGAATAAGCACAAGGTATCATTGTTAAAGGCATCACTCGAGATATTAACTTCAATCAATTAAAAATAATTTATCATTTGCGCAAAATTTTTAAATTTTAGTTATATTACGTTAAAATTAAACCAAATAAACTGCATTTGACACAAGCCGTTTAGTCGATATTTACTTTCAATGCCTTTTCATCATCAATCAATCAATCAATGAAACGGGTAAAAAAATGGTGTTCCCAATTTTTCCCCCAAATTACAATTTTATTCGTATTTCTCTATATGACAAAAGCTGTAAATTTTCAGCGAGGCCTCGCCTTAATTATGGGTTCCACTGCTGTTGGGGTGGTCATTATTGGCTTTAATGCTTTTCTTCGATCCCCAAACACCCGAAAATTAAGACACTTTGGTTTGTAGGGCGTTATATAATAAAAATAAGCCCAAGAGGTGGTTTTGGTACATGTCATGTTTCCCTATACCCATTGGGATGATCTTGCATCCCTTAGAACATGTTACTCTTGTCCGTACTGGTACTGTCAAGGACATCCAATGAGCTTAAAAACGTAATAAGTTTTCATAAAGTAGAGTCAAACTTACGTCATGAAGAAATAAAGGTGACCCCCAAACAATAATAATATCAAACAAGTGCAGAAGGTAACGTCGCAAAAAAAGGGTAAAATAAATATAATCTTTAACCCTGTCATTTTAATGAATTTTCTGAAAAAAAAAGTTGCGTTTAACGAGCATTATCTTCGATTCAATTATTCAAAGCTATTTGATTAGCTTCTTAAAGGAAACAAGGAACAAAGAATACTAAATTTGAGTTTCGACAGGAAACAGGAAACTGTCTTTTGCTGATAAAACAAAAAAGGCACTTGTTACATGTATTTGTTATCAAATATTCATGAAAGGCAGACACCCACGAAAGCAGTCAACTTTTCAATGTTTAACAAAATTTTTGCATCATTCTTTTCAAATAAAAAAAAATTACTTAAAAAGTGATTAAATACAGAGCATTTTCTGATATAATGAAAATTAAAATTCTAGTGAAAAAATTAATCGTATTTTGAAGAGATCGAATATGCGAGTTATTAAAAGCTAATAAAAATTATTATATGATTTTGGATTTCGAATAACTTTTCTATTTCTCAAATTTTCATTTAAAAGATTTTGTATCTTGTGTTCAAGAAGGCAATACGAAGATTTGTTGCCCCCATATTATTTAATTACAAAACGTATTTTGACAGTTAACTGGGCCCAAATTAAACAAAAATAATTGTAGTTACCTAACTTAAAATTCCTTGCTCATTCAATAAAATTCAGAATTATAGTAATAAGCTTAATAAGTGTATTTTTGGTAAGAACTACGTTTCACTACTAATTCACTTTCTTTTCCCGATTGTCCCCGTTTTCGCATTTTCCAATACTTCATTTTTTCGCTAAATAATTCTATTATACTGGTAATACCTCCCAGGAAAGTATAAAATGCAGTCGTATATACGGTTTTCTTCAAAGGCGAGTTGGACTGTTTTTAAATACATTCCCGCCTTTTAAACAAAGGTGCTGAATAACAAAGTTATTCGAATCGGAAAGTCGTTTCGTTTGATTCCGTTTATTATTATTTTTATTTTTTTTTCCTTTACTCGGCGGCTCTTCGCCGTCTCCACCCCCTTCGCTCTTCCCTTGGGAGTGGGCTTCGCCCTTCTGCCGCCCGGGCCACATCAGCCTGTTCGGCGTCATAAGCACAATTGTGCACCCGAACGGCGAGCTCATCCTGCGGCCACTCTTCCAACAAGGACAGTTAGTGACCGCAGGGGATTAGCCCCATGGGCACGCAGGATCCGAAGGCTCCGAGGATCACTGCCTTCTGATCCTGCAGGCCAGGCCTGGGCACCCGACCTGCAGGCGGGGATGATGTTCAGTTCCCCCAGGAAGTCAGCTTTCATGCCACCCAGGCAGCCGATGATCAGCACGACCAGCCTGACCTGGTGTCCCGGATACTGCTGCCCGACGTCGACGATAAGGTCCCGATATTTGTCTCTCTTCTCTCTGTTCTTCGTTGCTATATTGGCTTCGGCGGGACAGGAGAATTCGATGACATAAATAATTTTTTCCAATCGGTCCCTCACCACGACATCGGGCTTCGTGGCCTCGAGAACCCGCGTCGTGGGAAATGAGTAGTTCCAGTAAATGGTGCACCTCTCATTTCCCACAACGCCCTCAATCTCGGGGGGAGCGTAAGGCAGAATCGGCTAGGCATCTATTCCATAATGGTGCCGTAGGTGGAAATACAAGACCCGGAGAGCGGCGTTGTGTCTCGCGATGTACAGAGACCTGGCATAGGAAGGACAAGCTGACAACAGATGCATGACCGTCTCAGGGCGGGTACCGCACGCCCTGCAATCCGTCGAGGCGACCTCCTCCTTGAGGATCGCCCTCCGGTACACGAGCGTGCTGCATACCCCGTCCTGAGCGGCCATCAAGAAACCCTCCGTTTCCGCCCTGAGACCTGCACTTTTCAAGAAGGAGAAGGTTAATTGTGCAGACAGTTGTTCTTGTCGCACGTGCTTAAAGAAAACAGAATGGAGGTTTTTCTGCATGTGCTCCTCCATGAGCTTGCCTCCTCCGCCTCCTCACCGACCAGTCAGCCGGGCCTCCCTCTCCTTCTTCGAAGGGCAGGCCCAACCTCGTTCGGTCGGGGATGAGCTCGTGCAGGCCCAGTTTCTCCGCCGCCCTGCTGGCTGCCTTAAAAAGAAAAGCCCCCTTTTCTCGAAACTCGTGTTCTGCTGCGAATTGCAGCAGAACGTCCCCACCACGGAGCACACGCTCGGCAAAACCCAGGACAACCCGGTCATGGAGACATTCGAGGCTCAGTAACCCTCGGCCCCCCTGCGCACGGGGCAGATACACCCTTTGCACGGAGGACCTCGGGTGGAGGCTGCGGTTCATGTTGAGGGTCTTTCTGGTTGCTCTATCCAAACTCTGGAGCTCATTGGCAGTCCATTTTATGGCGCCAAATGAGTAAACACCACAGGTACTGCCAGCATATTTGTGGCCGCGACTTTATTGCGGCTCGATAACTCAGATCTCCAGATCTTCCGCAGTCGCGCCACATACTGGCAGTGGAGAGTCCTCCTTATGGTGGCGGAGTCATTCATGCCCCGCTGGGAAATTCCCAGGTATTTGTAGGACTCTCCAGCATCTAGGTGTCGGATGATGCCTCCGTCCACGAGTTGAAGACCCTCGCCTCCATCTTGCACTTTACCCCTGGAGATGTGGCACACGGTACACTTAGCCAACCCGAATGTCATTCCCACCGCCGCAGAATAAGCTCTCACCCCTTCAAGAGCCTGTTTGAGGTTTGCCTCGTTGGAAGCGTATAGCTTGAGGTCATCCATAAAAAAAAGATGTGTAACTTTGAAGTCTCTGCGGCCTGGTGGTCCCGCCGTATAACCCTTGCCTCTCCGTAGAGAGCAAGTGAGAGGGCAAGAGTGAGATGCAGAACAGGAGAGGCTAAGGGAGTCTCCCTGGAACACCCCTCTCCTGAACCTCACCCAGTCTGAGGCGACGAGACCCTCTGATGTTCTCAGCAGGAATCTCGTCCGCCAGAGCGGGATCATTTGCTCTAAGCATCTCATTACATTGGGATGAACACCCATAGCTCTCAACAGTCTCAGCAAAACCGCATGAGATGTTGAGTCGAACGCCTATAGAGTAGTCCACCCATGCCATGGACAGGTTGCGCTTGTAGTGGACCGCATCAGCACAAATGCTGCGGTCCACGAATAGATGTTCCTTGCATCCTGCCCGGCCTTTCTTAGACCCCTTCTGCTCATACACCTCATCCCACACGGGCTGAATCCTACGCAGAATGCGCCCGCCCAAGACTGAGGTGAAGATCTTATACACAGTATTGAGACAAGTGATCGGCCTGTAGTTCTCCGGTCTGGCCAAGTCTCCACCCTTGGGAAGCAAGAAGGTCCGACCCTCAGTCAACCACTGCGGTATGGCCATCCTCCCCTCCAGATACTGTGTAAAGGCTCGTGCCAAATGCACGTGCACCGAAGGAAAGGACTTCCACCAAACATTCTGGATGCCATCAGGCCCTGGTGCAGAAAAGTTCCTTTTGCCCCTCACAGCCTCCAGCACCTCCGCAGCATCAACAGGATCAGGCTCTTCTGGTGGAGGCAGATTTTCTAGGCAGTGTGCCTCAAACTCATCAAAGGCCTCAATGTCCTCACATGGACTGGGATTTTCATAGATCTCCCTCCAGTACGTCTCCGTCTCCCGTACTGAGGGCGAAGCGGCCAGTCTGTCTTGACTTGGCCGGAGGAACCCCGATGGGTTAGTGGAGAACTTTCTGTTTTCCTCCACCCACCTGAGGCGCCTCAGCAGTTTCTTCCTGGCCGCTACTAGGCTTCTCACTTTGTCGACCGCCTTGGTCTTCAGGAGAGTGAGCACCCCGAGATCTAGTTTTCGATGGGTGCGGCGCAATTCCCTCATTGCTTTTGCCACCTTCTTGGTAGCCTTCCGCCCCTCCTTAATATTCTGGATCACGCACTGGATTCTCGATGCTTCCTGCCTTGCTTTCCTTATTTTCGCCCTCAGTTGCTCCAAACATCTCCCTTCATTCTTTCGAGGGTTTCCCCTAGTGGAAGAGGCCAAAGCAGCTGCAGCAGCACGCACCGCCCGGCAGATTGTCTCAAGAGACACGCCGGGTTCGAGGTATCGATTCAGAATCCCGTCCATCTCGACCAGATCTTCGGCCTTGGGCCGTCGTCTAGGCAGTCTCGGCCAACCCGCATGTGAGGAGACGATGGAATGAAATTTTTCCTCCAACCCTGGCAAAGCAGTCGGAGGAACGTCGGAGGCCGAAGATTCCGTTTATTATTATTATTATTAATATAAAATTGAAAGACGATTTTCTTATAGTGGAATAATATTGTGTGTTGAATGAAATTTTGTACACTAGTACCCAATATCCTTTGCCATCTTTCTGGCAGTAACATGATTTAAAGGCTCACAAAATTTCTGTTCTTTAGAATATAAAAAAAAACTGATCTATGTGGTTTTTTACCTCCTCATCTGAATTAAACGTTTTACCGTAAGAAGAAAAATTTTATAGAGACCGGAATAAATGGTAATCGGAAGGTGCCAGGTCTGAAGATTGTTGAAGAGTGGGTGTCGCAGAATATCCCATCCAAGCTCCAAAAGCTCTTTCCGAGGGCTCAAACTCTTGGAAGTTGGTTGAGAGGAAATTAAATCAAGTCGTCTTGCCGAAATCAAATCGAAATGACTTCCGAACGACCCAATATCAAATTTTTCAAATATTAATTAAATTCTCCTCCATCGCGTTAACTACTGCATAATATTGGGTTATTTTGACCAACGTAATAGTAAACCTTGTTTCAATATCATCCGAGGAAAGGTTCATGTGAGATGTCCATAAATTAAGATTTCCTCAAGTTACCACTTGAATGTAAAGGCAACTTATTTCTGCACCTTTTTCTTCGGTGCAACTCATTAAAGTATACTTAGAGATAGTACTTGAAAACATTAAAAATTAAATATTTATATTGTATTTTATCATTTTATTTAACTTTATTATTTTGGGAATTTCATAAGTTTAGGATTAGAAGATTTTTCACATAATCGCCCATTAACTACTTTCAAACTTATGCATTACTTCGTTTTTATCGGTTTACTTGCCAACAACAAAAATTTTAATTTATAATTTAAGACAAATAAAGTCTATAAGACTCCTACCTACCTTTGAAAACTTGAACATTTTCTCCCATTTGAAGACTAATTGTAACACCAGGATACACATGAAAGTCTACAACATGTTGTTGTAGATTTTCGGAACTTGGAAACCGGTTGCAAACGGCTCCCTGAGGTTCGAAACCGGGAGGAAAACGAATTATCGGCGCTGAACTTGAACTTCCCGAGGGAAACGAATGAAAGTGATGAAATTGACTTTGGCATGCCGATTTCCCGTTTTGACTGGACCTTGTATTATTATTTGCTGACGAGTTAGTAATGGAGGATCGTACAGCAGCCGAGTGGGCCTGTCGCGGCTCCGCCGTCATGTCTTCGTCCTGTACTTTCACCATTCGGCCCGCAAAAACACTGAAATGAATAACAACGCGATATTAAATTAATAAATAAAAATTATTAAAGGGCTCTAAAAATTAAACAATCAACCAAAATGAAAAACTCAATACCGTGTCTCCCCTGTGAAAAAGTTACATTCAGAGAGGCAGGAATTTTATGCACTTTCCCCGTAAATGTCGAGCTAACAATTGTACAATAAACCACACGTGACTAAACTTAAACATATTTTTACAAAGATATATTTAAAAAATAAATAAATCCCGTTCGAATTAGATTGATACTCCAGTGGAGGTTGCCATTTGGAGGCCAGTTCTTTCGGGAAAAGAATCTACTGTTACCCAGGCAACCGATTATTAAAAAGACCATTGTTACCTAATAGCTTAGTAAGTGCTATTTAAAGACAGCAAGGATGTGGTTCTTTCGATAGGTAGGAAGATTCTTGCATATACAGTTCAGCCAGAAGAAAGAGATTTTTGACGTGAACCATACGGCTCACGAAAAATTATTTCCTGTAAGCGGTACATTTTTTATATCATTTTCTATGATGTTAATTCCCGCAGAACATTATCACAATACTTATGTGGAAGGTAGATAACAGGATCTGAAGAGTTGTGTTGTATCTAGAGTAAAAGAGAGAAGCAAGTCGGGAGTAACAAACAACCGATCGCCTCAAAATGTATTCTGGAAGTTCTTAAAAAGATCTAGATCAATATCGAAACTACTGGTTTCCTTACTTCTACAGAACAGTAACCTCTTTTAATCTGAAAATGAGCTCTTCTACTTCTTAAATAATTATTGAATACGTTTATTTACTACTGACCTGCGAGCCATGAAAGAGGTAGTAGCCAATTATTAAATAAGTTTACCGGTGAGACGCTCAAAAAATAGCTTATATTCAAAATTCAAAAACATCTTTTTTTTTCATCTTCGCTTACGGATCTAAATCAAACTAATATTCGGAAATACAAAAGCCTGACACTAAAACTGCCGAATTTAATAAGGCGAAAGGTAATATGGTATAGACATCAACAATCCTAACGTGTAATTCTAATGAAAATCCAATGTACAAGTTAGTCATGCAAATTTCCACAATTCATTTTCTCTCAGTCTCCCTAACTTTGGAAGCGTGGGGTCATTTCTTGGGGGCTCTCTTTGAACGGACTGTTTAGTCTTTGCTTCTTGCATTCGGTTCACAAAGTCGATTTTTAACAAACAAATTTAATTAAACTTGCTTCATCAATGTGAGCTGTATGTTATCAAAGTAATACACCAGGAAGAATTACAAAAAACTTTGCATTATGGTTTTTAACTTTTTACAAGGATATTCATGATTTGGGACTAGAAGAGGCACACATTTTCAGCCTAAGCCCTTTTGTTTTTCTCCAGTTTCAAAGTACTGATTATGATTATTTCAAGAAATTTTTACTTTATAACTTGTAGCATTCTGATCCCTTTTCAATGAATACATATTCTTCAGTTTTAGAAGTTGAACAGTCCTATGCATTAGTTTTAATAATAAGTGCCACTGTTTTCTGTCATCTATGATTAAGTTAAAGTGACCCACATTTCTTACATCTTGCATCTATATACTCACTGTGTGGTTTAAATTTCTTCATCTTCACCCTTCCAATTTGCAACATTTTTTGTAATTTTTTAAATGAGTTTCCTAACTTCTCCTTCAAAAAAGATACTTTTAATTTTATTCTGACCTTTAATTGCCTAATACAGTTGTGAGGTAAAAACAGATATTCTTGTACATATTATTGTGTTATGAACAACAACAAATAAATGAGATTAAAGATTATTATGTATTTTTAACCCTAAACAGTCCAATGTCACCATAGAAGTGACATCCTAGTTACATCCTAGTTTTATTTACAGGGTTCAATGACAAAACATCTTGCTCTGAAAAGTACCATACCTTAAAAGAGTATCAGATTTAAATTATAAATATTTTCTTTTTTATACCTGATTTAAAAATAAACACAGTAAGGAGTTTTTCGTTGTTACTGGCAAAATTTAAAAAACCTGAAAAAATTTACTTGGACCTGGCAGAATGTAAACTTGAAAACATTCTGGACCATTAAGGGTTAACCTTATATTATTACCTAGAATAGCCTATTCCAAGCATAAAACTGTTCACAACTTTTCAAGATGTGTTTTAAGTAATTTTTTGGTGAAATAATAAAGAATTTAAATGTACTTTAGATAAATTTATTGTATATAATTTAGATAAAATTCCAATGAATTTTACATGTAATGAAACTGAACACAGTTTTCTCATATGTGAACAGAAAATATATTGAATTAGAATCACTTTTAATAAAAAGTAAATTAATTTGTTTTTGGGCTAATTGAAAGTTTCTTGGTGCTAAAAATTCATTAATAATGATTTGGGTAATATAATAATTACTAAATGACCAATTATACACACTATAAATTTATTTTATTTAAATGTAATAATAATTTATTACACAGTAAAGTATTGGAAAATACAAAGCATAGAAAATTCAAATGAATTTAAGCATGAATGCCTAATTATCTATTAATCATTAAATAAGATGGCTTGTTAAAGTTGACAAATAATAAGAATTAGGCTGATTTATGAAAAGAATAATTGTACAAAAACAGTAAGGGCAATTTGAGAAGAATTAAATTCAAAGTAATTTATTTCAGTAAAAATAACATAACAATTTCTTCCAAGTGATTTAAAACTAAAAAATTAAAAACTGCTTCAACGACCTTGCACATTCAAACTCATCCAATCAGCATACCTGTCAAAAGTTGTTGACGTAACACCCCTAATCGAACAACACCTATGTCGGACTCGATGCAAAAATGAACCATGTTTTTAAGAATAAATTTATTCCACATAACTATTCCAGTTTACAATAAATTGAATGTGATATTTACATTTTATTTACACATAAGGCAGAATTAAAAAGATGACAGAAGGAAAAACGTATGGAATTCTGACAGATATACGCCCACAGCGACCGAAATCAAGTGTTAAAATCCAATGGCTCGACCACTTAAAGAATTTTTTTCGACATAAAATCAAACTTTGTTTTACTCAAAGAATAAGCGCTTTGGGTTCAATCCCTTGACGTACAAAGAACAGATATCACCCTACCTAAGATTAATATTTCCTTGTCAAAACACTTCACCACACTCAAAACAATTCGACATATTAGTTACGTTATTGATTTCTTACATGCGCACTAGACATGTGCAGGAATATGTTTGCGCGGTATACTGTAATGTATAAATTAAGATCTTTTGTCAGGACATAATTGGAAAAACTTTTATTTTATTTTAATATTAACTAATTTATTCCATTAACAAATATCTTAATTTCAAAAAATTGTATTTTATAAAGTACAAATTTTTAAGAAAATTTTGAAATTAAAGGTAATCAAATTTTTCGTAGTAAACAAACAACTTTGGCAGTCACCATTTTCATATGATGATTTGCCCGCAAAAAATTAAAGCAATCTTTCAGTTTCGGAAACTTATAGATATTAAATTGTACAAATGTGATCTCCAGTTAATTTTGCATTTAGTTGGGTAAATAATATTTTTTAATAATGATTGTGTACATCATCATAGAAATAATTGCAGCAAGCATAACACTTTCAATAAGCTCGCCCATTTTTGCCTAACATTAAAATAAGGTGAAACAATACTTTACTTTAAAAAAAAACTTTATTTGAATTTTTTCTAGCCCTCTTAAGATCAGAAAAGTATAATTTAAGTGCGACTTAAAAAAAAAAACACAATTTCCTTTTATTTTGTTTAACAAATAGAAAAACCCTCTATATTCGTATTACATACAATGCAGATAATCACTGCAGTTGTTTGGTTACAGTCCGCATAATGATAGAGTGGACAACAGGTGGTGTCAACAGATCATCCACGAGTGGTGGCCCCGTATGCCGTAATTATTTGCCTGACTCATGGAGAATTAGGGAATCCTTCTTAGCGATTGCAATAGCGGCTTGTCTTATTTTTTGGGGTTACACTAATTTAACTTTCCCAAAAATAAATAACCACACTTTTAAATATCAGACTGGAAAGACTCTTCTTCTTGTTACCTTTTCTGTTGCCTTTGGCATAGAGGTGGGCTTTAAATTTGCATCAAAAACTGTGATATATTTGTTGAATCCTTGTCATATTATGACTGTGATGCAGGTAAGTTTTTCCTTTAATTTTTATACCATTTAAATAACTCCTCTGTTTTCCAAAAGTCTAACCAAAAAGTTAGTGAGTACTAAAAAACATATTCAAAAGTAATTTGCTATAGCTATTTATGCTAAGGTGTATGGTTACCCAGATCATCATCATTATTATAGGTATTCCTTTATCTAGGTTTTCTTTATAATTTTTAAAGTAAATTTAATAATCATATTGTTTTTGCAGCTGTACTTGCTCTCTGTTACTCCAAGCAATAATGTTACAGCAATATTTCGTCTACATTTGAGTTTATTAAATGGCCCTATATTAGCATTCCTTTTTCCTGAAACAACCAACAGAAAGGTAAATAAAAAATTTTTTTTAAAGCCTAAAAAGTTGTAATATGGTAAAGTAATATTTAAAACACATTTATTTTAGTTGCCGTTTGAAAAATGGATATATTGGATTCAACATATTTTGCTGATAATTGTTCCCATTTACCTTCTCAGGCTAGGTGGTAGGTATAAATCAAAGCAATTTTTTTCCTACCTACTTTTAATCGTATCTACTTTAAGATCATGCTGTGTTCTCCAGATGCTACAGACCTCTATTGTAAATCTTACAAAGATTTCTGTAGTGTTTCAAATTTAGAGACAGGAAGCAATTTATTTGGGAGGGAATTAATATGAAGGTGATAAATTTTTGTGAAGCATAAATCTCAAATTTGTCTTTTGTCTAATTGTCTTTAAAATTTGTCAACCAACATCAGTTACTTTTGTTTACAAAGTCAGAAAAAAGGTTCAAGAGCATAGCAAAAGTTGACACTATTTGAATCTGTTATAACAGGCTACCTCTGGATGATAAAATATTTAGCAAATGGTGGATTTTTAAAACAGTTCAGTAGAAAGGGAACGCGAAATTTGAAAAAAGGCAGTGTTTTAAAAAAGGAAAAAAGAGGGTGAAAACAAGAGAGTTGCTGTAAATAGTTGTGTTGAAAAGGTCAAAACTGAGGGCCTCTTCAGGTGTCATAATATGTCAGGCAGTAATTCATACTCTCTCCTTCCCTCCATTCTTCCTGTGTCCATTTCCACACCTATACCGGTGAACTTAGACCTACTAGGTTGTTAACTAGTTGAGGCACCATTTTTGTGTGCATTCTCACGCAGAAATTTTGTTTTTTAGTGTACCCACACATACTCCACTTAAACGCCCGTTGAAGGCCGCTGGCCCTCAAGTTCTGTTGTAATGTTATTTTAAACAAAAAGTAATTTGTCCTCATCCAGAAGAAATCTATTCATGGTGAGATTTTAGCATTGACCAAAAACAATGCCTTTGTAAAAGAGAAAATATGATGTGTGCTCTGAATGTAAAACCTAATTTCCATTCGTGAAAATGTCCCCAGTTGTTGCAGAGCACAAGGTAAAGTAGCCTGCTTTCGTCCCAATGCCATGATCAGAAAAACCAATATTATTGACAATCCCCACTGTAATTTCAAATCGCACAATAGGCCGAAACAGCCCCTATGACTATTTTGTTTGGTAAGCAACATGAGAAAATTGGTAAAGTTGTAGAATAAATGTTTATGTTGGGTGGTTTATTATTTTTTACTGCATATTAAATACATTGCATTTTGAACATTAATTAATATTTAATTAGAATCATATTGTCGAAATTAGGTGTATTAATGAAACAAAGCACGCAAATCCCGAATGAAAATAAAGTAATTGAAATAAAAAATATGTACAGTGTGTTTCGTGCAGTCCTTCCTATAAGTCTCATCGTATCTTCTTGCAAGTCTTTTGACTTGTTCGTTTCAATCCGATCGTGAATGCTAGTTTCTGCATTTCGTTGTGACTTGTTTATTACAAGACTGATTGTGTTGCCATGGACACGCTACACACAGATACGATATTTTTAAGCCTTTACCTTATTACAACTTGATCCTCTTAAGGACACAATAAATGATTTGGACGATTAAAAATTAGAAATCTAACATACCAGCGGGCTAAGACTCATTATAACTAATGAAGGAAAGTGAGTCGATAAGGTTTGACACAAAAAAGACAGGTAGAAGGCAAATAAGTAGAGTAGGAATAGTTCTAATATAAGAATTTGGATTGCTTTTCGTCCTACTTCTGCGTTCTCTCAGTTTCCCTAAGTAGTGATTTTACAGTTTTATCTCAGTTTTCATTTCATGAAGGAATAATGCCTTAAAATGGAATGAATTTTGGTCAACTGCATGTATGTAATTTGAACAGGGCTGCTCATGACAGACGGTAACATATAGTCCTGGGAAGGCTGAACTAACAAAGCAACATATGTAGCAAATACTACATATAATGATAACTCCTGGAATACATAAAATATTCAATACTTAAAATAGTAAACTTGATTTTTGGGTTCTTGGCAGCGTCAAAGATTTAAAACAATACGGATAGTTAGCCATATTTTCAGTGATAGAAATTCCTTGTATCAATCTGAAAAGAACATAAATTAAGTAATTAGATTGTTGTGTCAATCAATTTCTTAATAAGTCATAAAATTTGATGCATTCCAAAATAATAGTTATCAAAATTGAACGCTCATTTGATATCATCAGGCAATGTGCTTCACTTAATCGTAATGTTGTAAATATAAATACAAAATCCTACCAATATAGAATGTGTGGATCCTATAAGACACGATTTGAAGCACTGCTGTTATTGCCCAGTGATACATCGTGATCCCAGTTTTCGTCCATGTTCTTAACAACTGAAACAATGGATCAACGCTTATCTCCTCTTAAAGGTATCTTCGCCTTGAATCAGTGATTCTTATTTCTTTTCTTTTCTTTTCTACTGATTGGGAAATGAATTATTGCGCTTCCTTGAAAATATATGCCCATATTAACTAGTTTGTTGTCGTACTAATGGTTAGTGCGATATAGAGGATAAAGTTACAATAGCTTTTATGTCAGTGACACCGTTATTGGTAAGTATCAAACATTCTTTATAGTTCATATTACCATTAAATCTGTCATTTCTATTTTGTATATAGCAGCACGTATATTCTGTATGTTCATATGGTTGTATATATGGGTATAAGTGTTAAGCTTTAATGGTACATTAATATTAGGTATTCTTTATGGGTATATTAGTAATTCAACATCACATCGATATTTTTAAGGTTTCCTTAATTTTCAAATTCTAGAACTTTAGATTTTTATAAAATAAGAAAGAAAAACTGGAGTAATGCATGGAATCTTTTTAGGTGTATATAACGTGGAACCTGTGCATGATATGTCTTGGATCACATTTTCTTATGGACTCAACATGCTATACCATTATGTATTACTCCAAACATTAGCAATTGTAAGCATTTTAAAAAATTATCTAACTGCAAAAATGCCAATTAACTGAATTCGCAATAAAAGAAGTAATAATAAACATTCATTGAAATTTTAAACACAATAACAAAATTATTAGTGAAACAAAATATACGTAAAATTTTCAAAGTCCTTCCTTTAAAATATTTACACTTGTGACCGAACATTTTCATTGATTAAAATAAATTGTTCAAACTAAAGGCGAGTAAAACACGATTTTTGGATTATTTGATATGCAAAAAAACTACTGAAAATACCAAACTAATAAGGTAATGGTATTTTTAAACCAATACAGGTTCGAAAGTCGGTTGAAACTAATAAAGTTGAATTTTTTTTAACACTGAATATTTGTTTAAAAATTCATATCCGACAAATAGTTTTTGTTCCAGCCAACTGAAGTCAACTTAAATCATATGCTATGTCCTGCCGAAAAGGATCCATTTTCTGGTCCGTACTATCGGATTCTTGCCATTTTCCATCAAGGCATCTTTTGCCCGTTGATTTACAAGTCGGTATGCTATTGCTTCGCCACGTCCATGAACAATGAAAACATAGAACTACTTCGCAGGAAATTAAAAGTCAGCCACAGAAATAAATTTCTTTCTAACGTAAAACAAAAGGGCGAATAAGGGCAGATCATTATCAAATGCACTGATTTAGTGCGTGCATGTATGCAACTAGTAAAATAGTGTGGATTCTGCATTCGTAAAATATGTTTTTCCACTCATTAACACAAGCCATTATATTAATAAGTCAAAATTTTTAATTTTGATAGTTTAAATTTTGGTAATTTTTTTAATTAAATTAAATTTGATTCATTAAAAAAATGTATGAAATAAATAGATAGATACAGGTACGAAATGTATGCCCACAACTGACGTGAAGAACATTCAACAAAATTCAAATTGAAATTACAATTAGTGTGATAGAAACCACAATTCACATAATGATTTATTTCTCATCATTCAGAGTTACCCCATGATTGTTAATTTTTTTACCCAAAACACATTAAAAGGGCTAATTAGTTGGAGACAAAACACTCACCACCACTAAGTCCTTTTTTTAATCATATTACAAGCTATTTGGTCTTATTCAATTTGTTAAAAATTTCCCTAACAATCCAATCCTTTGCAACAAGCTTTTCCCTGCTTCAGAAAAAATAAAATTAAGTACACTTACTTAACTTTACTTGACTCATACTCACATATTTTTGTCCAAAACTTGATCATTTATTTTGTATTAGAATCTATCTTGGTATATGTCAATTATATAGTGCTTTTATAGCAGAGAAACTATTGTAAGAATGTCTTTATTAGCCATCCAGTGGAGGACCCAGATATACCATTGAAACTTCAGTATTGCCATACACTGCAGATACAGATGGATATAATTTTTTGTCAGGCAGACCTAGAATTAACAATGTGAAATTCCTCTCCAAGTTACCATTGCCATATAAGACAGAAGACAACACAACATTACTAACACACAACACTTTATTATTTTTATCAAAATTAAGTTGATTAGCAAAAGCAGTTAATACTTAACTCAATTATAAGTTACCATTAAGGTACTATTTACTAAGCAAAATACTACCTAAAATACATAAAGTATTTGCTAACCCTCAACTCTTAATTACATTTTAATAGTGTTGAATTCATTATAATTTAAAACATGGTGTTTCGCATCTTGCAAACTCACATCTAACAATGTACTTATCATTCCTACAGAAATCATTTTCTGACAAATTTTTTCTTCATGCTGCTTGCAGCAGAAGCAGTTTTAAAAGGTAAAGAAAAGGAACAGAATAATTGGCTTGTTATTGATATTTTAATTAAAAATTTGATACTGCCCACAACTTTTGAATATGATTGCAATTCTGCAAGGAAAGATTATACATGATTAATTAACAATCAACCTCAAAACAATGATAGTAAAATTTTGATCTGCAAGATGCACAAATATAATAGATTAAGTCACATTTATTTAAACATTTAAAACGTAACTTTTAAAGTGGATTTCACAAGTCTGCTTTTGTTTTATTATTAATTTAACTTTTTAAATAAACAAAGAACTACATTTATTTGAACACATCAAGTAATAAACTATGATAAATAAACACCCAAGATTAAGTTATTAGACGATAACTAAAAAAATTTGTATTTTAAAAAAGGGTAATAATAATGCCAAACAAAATTACGAAAATAAAAAAATAAACCGGGTAAAGTAAAAATTTTTTAAACTTAAGCTTACCTCTAAAAGCAACGCCTAAAAACTCATAATTTTTCTCAAAAGACAAGGTATTATCATCACAGTCTAATATGACGCGAATTCTCTCTCCTACTTGGTACTTAGGGGCGTTGTTAAGCAAAGGATAATTTCCCTGTGAATCACCATTGTGAAGTAAATGATTATCTACCAAATTCCAACCCCAACTTTGATCATCTGAGCCTAGCAACGCAATATAACCGTGGCACTGAAGAGGAGCGTCTGTAGTTGTGATTCCTATAACAGCCACTGTCCCTAAGGGTCCTTCCCACACTACTTCCCAAGCATGTCTTCCATGCCTAAAGCCTATTTTTCCTCTTGCAGCATCAGTGCTTTGGGCAACGGGGTTTCTGTGAAGGGTAAAGCCATTTGTTTTGATATACACGTTCCTAGAACAGTCAGCTGGATTCCAAGCGTGATAAAAGGCTCTTAATTTTGCTTTATAAGTGGGTACCGAAGAAAGTAGATCCGATTTTAGTGTTTCTTCAGCTAATTTTCGAACACAATGTAATCTCCACACATCATTGTTTTCGTCATTTAAAAACCGATGCCAATTTTTGCATACTAGTGAACAGTTTCGGAGGTCATGCAAATCCAAATAAGAAAATAAAACTTCTAAAACATTGTCAGGCAATATATCAGCAACATTTTCCACCATATTGTTATACCAACCGAACTTGGTGTCACCAACATAACATATCCTACTCATGAAGGGGGTTTTCATTCATATATTTTACCAGCGCAATATTTCAAATCTGTGATTCGTTTAACCGAAGTTTTTCTGTTTTTAACTTTTTTTAAAGTACACATTTTTTAGTTTATTGAAAGTTTATTGAGTATAAGATGTAAATGAAGCACCCGCTGACAACTTGTCTTTTTCATTCACTTCAAAACTATGTAATCAGTTGTTGTATTTTCAAATAAAAGTTTTAATAAATCATAAATGTGATGCTAAAAAATTGTGTTATGAGCTTTAAAGAAATTCCTGGGGTAAACGCATTTGTGATAGAAAATAATTAACTATGTTGCTTTTCCAAAGCAAAAACATAAAGTTAAGGTAATGTCAACTCTATCGTGAGTATCTTGTTAAAAGTGATCTTATGAGTCTTTAACATATAAACTAATATGTTCATATTTTAAAATTACAATTAGTATTAAAAAATATTTCAAGGTCATATCTAAATGTTCTTACACTGTTGCTTATAACAATAGAAATGTTTCTGTAATTAGAACAACAGTCTCTCATTTCGTCTTACTGTAATTTGAATGTGGAACCTTCACATGAATTATTTGCCACTTAAGTGATCTACTCTTAAAAATTCATATCAATAGCATTAAAAATTAAGTACCGAAGTTTTAGAAGTTGTAACAAAAAGATGACGCTTGTTTTCAGTAAAGTATACTTGGTAAAAATAATACTCATTCAACTGTAAGACCCTGTAATGAACCAAGATGAACATGAATTTTTTTGTGGCAAGGCTCCTGCTGATATTCTCATTGAAATTCTTCATGTTCAGAGGTGAATCAGATGATTACAACTTACCTGAAAGCCATATGCCTTTTTACTTTAGACATTTTCCAAAAGAAATGGAAAAATGTTTCTCAAGTAAGGAGTGTCATTATAAAGTTAAAGTAGGTGTTGAAAACAATAGAATTAACTTCATGTGTCAAAATGTTTTTCTCATGAAAATTTTTTTTTTTATCATCTTTAGATTACTGATCCTAATAAATTGCCATGTTGGGGTTATGAAGAGGATTGCGAAAGATCAAGAGCTTTTTCAAATCCTGAATGCCCCCATGATCACCATGGTTGGGTAAAATCAAAAATGGAGCAGATTAATACTTTTTATGATCAAGGAGATTTTGGATATGTAAAGAAACACAGAGACAGTATTGTGGTTATGTGTGAGCCAACTTTTCAGGTAAATGCTTTGAAAAAAATTTACCTTTTAATTACTTAAAATTATCTTGAAATATGAATAATTGTTTTCAGTCACAACAAAACCATTGACTTTATAATTAATGCTACATTTAAAAGAATTGTAATAAGTTTTAATTGCTGTTAAATTTCACTCTTAACGATCCATGTAGTAATAAGTATTCTAGTTTGAAGAATTTCAGGGAAGCTTATGTTCAAGCTAAATTAATTCAGGTTTTTTTACCTGTGTCTTTAGGTTTTTTTGGTGTGCAAATTCCAAATTATCTGTCTTATACATTTGTATTAAGACATTTAACTTAATTCATGGTTGCACATAATAAAGAAAACAATTCTACACTCTAGGTCTGGAGTACCTGTCTTAATTCATTATTTTGTAATTTTGTAAATTTTTTTAAAATTATTCCAGTGATATGACTGGTGACTGTGGACAAAAGGGAAAAGTAAGACATTTTTTTTTCCAAAAAAAAAAACAGTCAGCATTGTCAGAAATATGATAGTTTAAAAATTGTATCAGTAACATCCAAAAATAGTTCTAAGCAAGTGTCGTGTTACCGCGAGTTTTCCGAAATGAATTTCAACGATGTGTTTTGCAATAATAATTTATTCAAAACAGAAATTATACTAATTTCACAACTTCGCGATAAAAAACCAAAAAGAAAAAACGTTAATCGGAGGTGGTGTGGTATTCATCTAGATTACTTGACTGTGTGACAGAACCACAGAATTAGAATGAATGAGAACAGCCCTAAAAGATCTATCAATAGTTAATTTCTTATGATCCGGACCTTATTATTAGTTAAAGGAGAAATTACTATGCGGATGGGAGGAAATATCATCCATTAGAGTACCTATCGCATCCTGCATATGAGCAAAAATGTGATAAGAACACAACACTTATCAAAGAGAATGTATGCAAAACAGCTAAAATAAGTATTAATGAATAAAGGCCAAAAAAGCCAAAGGAGATGAGTTAAAAATGTTAAAAACAAAATTATAAGGGAAAATCTTATTTGAGTATAAAAGCGCCCCGCCAACAGCACTCTCAATAATGGCTACAAAAAGATATTCCCCAAAATCAGAGATCATGCACTGAAAACAACATCACTTTTTGGATCCACATATACATGTGAGCAGTTATTTTCACACATGAAAAACATAAAATCCAAAACGAGGACCAGAATCACCGATGTTCACCTTGAGAAGAGTTTGAGGATTGCAACCACCATTATTAAACCAGATATTAATAAACTGGTTAAAAATAAGCAGTGTCAGACATCTCATTGACCACTGATTGATTGATTGATATTGCATTGTATTGATTTTTATTTGCCCCTTTTGGTGATGTTGGCTTAATAAATAAATGTTTTCTACTTATTTACTTATTTAATCATCCTGACCATTGCCTATAAAAAAATCCTTATAAAAATACCTATGCCCCCAGTGCAGAAAAAAAATTTTTTGGCCCTTGTTTTGTAAAACATTGAAGACCCCTGGACTAAACCTTTAGTTTATAAACTAATCTCATTGAAATTAGAATTCTATTCCACTCTTTTATTTATTATAATTAAATAATCAGCCTATATAATTCTTTCTTGAACTCTGTTTTACATAAGATGAAAAAAAAAGTCACTTCATCTGAACAGTCGAGACAAGAAGTTATAATTAAGTGACATTGAAATACATTGAAATTGACACTGTTCTGTCCTTTATTAAATCACAAATATATTATATGATAGATTGTTTAAGGATTTTTATTTTTACTGTCCAATTTGTATAACAGCTGCCTCAACATAGTTTTGCATATTTTTCAAAATTCGGTAGATGAAAAAATTTACTTCTATTTTAAAATTACAGGAGGACTCGGCACTTGAGTGCAGCAATCATCTACAGTTTTGCAGGGGCAGGAATATTTTGATGAATTTTACTTCTTTATTAACCAGAAATGAACCTTTCCGCTACAAAATGGATGTTTTGTCAGAAGGAAATTTTGGTGGACATTGTTACCTTCATAATACTCGTCTAATGAACTTTGCAGACCATATGAGTCCTTTGCAGTCTTGGGCGCCAGAAATGAGATACTTCACTCAACTCAAACAGAGGCCTGTTGCTGACAGTTTATGTGAAATTGTTCTAAATAAGCCAACGTTTGTCATGAAAATAGATGCTAGTAAGATTTTAATAATAGTGTTTAATTTTTCTTAATTTAAAGTTTTAGATTTCTAAGTTAACTAGTACCTTAATTTTAGCGGTAAATATGTATCACCATTTGTGTGATTTTCTTAATTTATATGCATCACTACATATTAATATATCTCATCCACAAACATTTTCAACGGATGTGCAAGTTATCATTTGGGAAACATATCCGTACCATTCGAGTTTCGAAGAAATCTGGAAAGCATTTACAAATAATGAAATTTTAACTCTGAGGAATTTCGTGGGAAAAACCGTATGCTTTCGAAATGTTGTTTTTCCCCTATTACCTAGAATGATATTCGGTCTGTATTATAACACTCCTTTAGTAAGTATTAAACAAAAATATAGTTACTAATTGTGGCAATAAATTAAGCGTCAGACATGAAACTGTGTTGGTTACTTTTATACCCCATCAAAATAAAACAATTAATTGTTTTTCAGGTCTATGGTTGTGAAAAAAGTGGACTTTTTAGGGCATTTTCTGAATTCATTCTTCATCGTTTGAAAATAAAAGAATATGAACGAAATACTACACGGATTCGAGTTACCTTATTGTCTAGGCAGACGCCTTATAGAAATATTTTGAACGAAAAAGACCTGATCAGGGAACTGTCCAAAAATGAAAGTTACGATGTCAGAAGAGTAGTGTTCAACAAAGATGTACATTTTAAGGACCAATTGGAAATTGTTCGAAATACTGACATTTTTATCGGTATACATGGAGCGGGTTTAACCCATTTGTTATTCCTGCCGGATTGGGCTGGAGTTTTCGAATTGTAAGTTTATTTGTTTTACACTCTTACATATAGAGTCAACTAATTTTATTTTTTTAAGTAAAATTTGTTTAACAAATCTAAAAGATAATTATTTTCAGATACAACTGTGAAGACGAAAATTGTTATAGGGACTTGGCTAGGTTGAGAGGAATTAAATATGTAACCTGGGAAAATAAAAAAAAATTGTATCAACAAGATGAAGGGCATCATCCAGAAGGTGGTGCTCATGCGAAATTTACAAATTATGCATTTGACGTTAACGAATTTCTCCGTTTGGTTCAAAAACTAGCTTTGCACGTAACAAAACATGCCAACTTTGTGACAAAAATAAAAAATGTCATACGTGATGAATTGTAGAAATTGTTTTTTTTTTAAATCAAGTTAACCAACATCCGCTTTTATAAGGGATATTAAATAGTTTGTACGACTTTAAGAAGGACTTTGATCTGAGAAACATGCACAATATTTTGGTTCAGAAGTTCACAAGCTGTTTCATGTAGATCTCCAATTTCCAACCATTAGATCAACTGCTAAGCACTCAACCACTTCACTCTCATACGTCATCTCGAGAAGAAATCAACATGTCTTTTTCTTTCAGTGATGTTTCTTTTTTTTATTAATTTTTCAGTAATACTGTGCAACAGTAAAGTACAAACAATGTACTATGTAAATAAATATAATGTTTTAATGTTCAGCACATCTAATTTAAACTTCGATCATCAAAATCAGATTTATTAACTGCTAAGTTTCTGAAATTAATTATTGAAAAAATGATCTTCAGGGTAGGTGTGCTTCCAGTAATTTATTACAATTCTTATAATAATAATAATGAGCTAATGATTTTTTTCTAAATGCAGTTAAAAATACAAGTTTTAAATTGATTTGTGATTAAAATATTATCTGTTTTCAATTTTATTCCTCAGATATTTATTAAGTTTTTCACTTTGTTCCACATATTATGTTGACAATGAGGATTGATTGTGGATAATGTAGGTTAAGGTATTAATGATATTAAAAACTGTTACATAAATTTAATGATGAAAATGATTATTTACAACGATATTTCTGAAATCGATATCTTTCTCATTGTTATTGGTGATGTCAAAATAGGGTGGACTGGTGAGACACAGCACACAAATTCCGAACGAATATAAAATATTTAAATAAAAAATATTTACGTTGCTAAATACAAAGCGCTCCTTCCAACAGCCGTTCGAGTAATTTGCCAAGTGGTGGTACTGAACTGACTGACCTCAATTGGTGGCACGCTTTCTTTGTATGATCCCTGCAGACTCTTTCTACAAGCTTCATCGCGCCTCCTCATGCAAGTCGCCGCATGTCTAATACAAGTTGAGACATGTTAAAAACTGTTGCAAGGTCGCCACAGTAACTTTTTGGAGTATTTGATAGTGTAAACTTGATAGAATCATTGAAGAAGCATTAATTAGTTTAATTTTATTTTTCCCTAAATATTTATATTTTATATTTCTATAATTTTTCTGTATTTCGCCCGGGTGTACTTTTTCTTAAATAATATGCCTATTCTTTTATCATAATGAAAGAATAAAACAACTAATTCAAGAAATTTCTGCAAAGCCAGTCAATATAAAGAAGGAACATCAAAATTAATAAATACATTTTAAGCATGTTTTTTTTACTTTAGTTAAACATATATTTTTTGCGCACAAATTTTGTTACAGATTAATAATTTATAAGAAATGATCTGAATATTTTCAAAATACTAAAAACTGTCAAACAAGAATTAAACAAAATTTATTCGGTTAATACACATATATTGTCATTAGAAAACAGCTTCAAAATTTAAAAAAAAGTGTTTTTGCATATAAAAGATAAGTTGCACCACATAAAAGGGTCATGTAGCTTATGATTATAACTAAACTAACTATTTTCCCTAGTAGCAGTGTTGGAAAAAGTAAATTAACAAAACCTGTTAACAGATTACTTAAAAGGAAAAAAAATAAACCATTAGCATTTATACTATGTAAGAGGCAGGGTACCATGCAAATACTTTTTAAGTCTTTTTCTTTAACTTGCATTGCAGCTCTGAAGAATTCTTCAAGTACTAATAAAATTATCATATTCAAACTTAAGGCCATAATCCAAAAAACATATCCTACATTAGCCAGTCTCCTTGAAATGCCAATAAATTTAAAAGAAATAAAAGTGCCAATCCATGCTAGGATACAAACTGAAATTAACCTAAAAAGTAACCTTTTATAAGTAAAATTATCAGAATGAATGATAAGCTTTCCTATACTACTAGATGCAAAATATAAACAGACAAAACCTAAGCATGAAGTCAAACCTTCTTTATTGGCTGATAAAAATGAATCCCTAATGTTATCTGATAAAACCCACTGCTGTAAACCTAATGTCAAAAATATTTGATGAATTAATCCAGTAACTACAGCTAACCAAAAAGGATTTGCATTTTCAGTAATTAATGTAATAATGTATACAAAAAGGTGGCAAAATGCCAAAGTGAAAAAGAAATTCCAGTGAACACCATACTCTGTAACATGCTCTTGGTAATTTGTAGATTTAATTGAAACCAGCCTTGACACACCAAGTGTCAAAAACACTAAAATATTTTTAAATACTTTAAAAAACTCATTTTTAAGTACATAAGGATGCTTTCTAACAAATCCATGCGAACAGATAAAAAATCCTACACCTAAATCCATAAGCCCAAAACCAAAGGATTCAGTTTTTGCAAATCTTTTTGGAAACACGGTAAAATCAACACTTAAAATGCAAATCGCAGAAACAAAATTAGTGCTGGCCCGATACTGTGTTAAAATATTTTTTTCTCCACAAACTCTACTATTGAGTAATTTTTTAACATTAACAATATCTAGGTTTGTAAAAACAATTGCAGCACATAATAGTACTGTGCTCAGTAATATTAGGTAATTCCAGTCAGAAAAAATTGTTAAACTCAGTACTACTGGTATGACAATGAGGCAAAATTCAAAAATAGGATGGACAGATGGAGAGAGGCGAGAAGTAATTATCATCGACAGGAATATGTTTAATGGAATCATTGACAGCACTGTTGCGCACTCTTCAGCAGATGTACCGGTATTATGCATCATATATTCTTCATGATAAATCTTATATACTTTGGAATCCATTACATCGATGAAAGTACTGATGATTGGAAAAAAAGTACAGCTTTTTCCTGAATTATGGTTTTACAATGAAAAGAAATTTTTTTTCCTCGAGGAAAAAATTTGATCTTAAACTCACATTTTCGTAATAATTTAGAACTATTGCAGAAAATATGAAACTAAGGAAACTAACCAACCCATAAACAACATAAACTGTTAAGAATCTTCGCGATAAATTGCGTGTTTCTAAACCTGAAAAAAAACGCCTTTGTAAAACATTCTTTTTTTATATAAAACATTAAATGTTTTGACGTTTTATTGTTCGTCTGCTATTCCTCTAGGTCGTTATATCACATTTCTAAACGCTTCTAATTTCATTTGTGCAAAAATTAAATTCAAAAAAGCATTTATCTTTATCATAAAAAATAATTAAGTGATACTTTTTGGAAAGAATGTCTAATAAAGTGGCTTAGTCATAATAAAGATATTCGTTGCCATATGACATCACGTTAATTCGTGTAAGGCCTTGATAATTATTTGTAAGCTTTGAAAACCAGAAAATTTCTACTTGCTCCTTACAGTATGTCGTCAGGTCCTTATAACTATTCTTACATTTTCAAATACATTCTAATTGGAGATATGGGGGTGGGAAAATCATGTTTGCTGCATCAGTTCACGGAAAAAAAATGTAAGTGAACTCTCACGTTTTTCCTCCTTTTTTATCGCAATATTAACAATTACTATTAGTAATTTTTTTACCTATACTTAATATGGTATTGAATTTATTAATACACTTTTATCTTAGTATTTTGCGATTCACTTTTTTTTTCCTTTTTGAATAGAGTATCTTATATGCTCTGTAAACGTCAACTTTTTAATTTGCTCAAAAACAGTGCAAAAATTTTATCACATATATTGAGAAGCTTGTTTTGTATTATTAGTCATGGCTGACTGTCATCATACACTTGGTGTTGAATTTGGTACCAGAGTCATTGAAGTATCTGGCCAAAAAATCAAACTGCAGATTTGGGACACAGCTGGTCAGGAAAGATTCAGAGCTGTTACAAGATCATACTATAGGGGAGCTGCAGGAGCCTTAATGGTTTATGATATTACAAGGCGCTCTACCTATAACCATTTAAGTAACTGGTTGACTGATACAAGAAACTTAACCAATCCAAGCACTGTAAGTTCTGTACATATTTTTATGAAAGTGCTAAGTGTGAATTTTCATATCAATCTATCATTTTGTGAATATCATTTTGTAATATCAATTTTTGTAATTGGTTATTATTATTATTTTTTTTTAGGTGATATTTTTAATAGGAAATAAATGTGATTTAAATCAACAAAGAAATGTGACTTATGAAGAAGCAAAACAGTTTGCAGAAGAAAATGGTTTGATGTTTGTTGAGACAAGTGCAAAAACGTTAGTGAGATTTTAAACAAGATTTTCGTCATTATTTATATTTTTTTATTTCATTACATATCTTATTTTAACCACTCTGTTTTCATTCATATAGCATCAAAGTAAATTATTGGGAAATGGCCTGCTTGACTCCAGTTTATGTATATCTCCTAATAGTAAAAATTATGTACAGCAATCACTAAGATGCACTTAAAACCTCTCAAATAGTAGCTTTAAAGTACATTTGGCCACATTAGGATCTTGCTTTTTCATTTAATACATATAACATTTCCAAAAAAAAAGTGTTAGGGGCTTAGTGTCAAATATATATGATCCAAAACAAACTGAATTTGCTATGCTAAATCTAATAACAAGAATAGCTGACCTGTTTACCATAAATCTGATTAAAATTTGCATCATTTTAAATTTCAGTGGTGAAAATGTGGAGGAAGCATTTTTAGAAACTGCAACCAAAATTTATCAAAGCATTCAAGATGGTAGATTAGATCCCAATGCAGCAGAATCAGGTGTGCAACATAAGCCAGCACAAACTGGACGAACAAGTGTTGCAAATGATCAACTACCTCCAAAAGAAAGTTGCTCTTGCTAAAAGTAATGAAACAAAATTAAAAGAGCCTCAGCTTGCATTGTATAGGGTGAAAATGGAAGAGAAATTAATGTAGGATACTTTTATTAAGGCTAATTATTTTCATAAATTTAAAGCAAACTATTATTAATCTTATAGGTATATAATGAATATGACCATTATTTGTCATGAAGCTGTTAAAAAATTTGCTACAGTCATTTGAAAATTTCTTTGTCAGTTACATATCAAGTAATTATTGCACTATTGATAAAGACAAAAGTTTAGAAAGAGTATAATGTTCATTCCAGTTTTTTAACTTTGGGAAATTCAACTCATCATATGACCGTACAGGTGACTAAAGAAAAAAATTTATATCCTTTAAGCGTAATTATTAATATTTAGAAAATATAAGCATTTAAAAAAGAAATGAATTCAAATATCTGAATGAGCCTTCAGAATGTATTACAATAGCACTAATAAGAGTTAATGATAACTGTTACACGAAACAAGTTGTGAATAGATTTTTAATAAAGGCGTTCAAACAATGTGTCTCAAAACACATTGGGGATCCTGTATTAACCCATAAATATATTTTTAATCATAAGGTTTGAATTTTATTTTCATGGGGGTTTTAATTCCGTTTTTCACCCTTTTTTTGGGTATAACAGGATGCAGGAAAAGGATTCCAACTAACGTCTAAGCCAGGAATTTTAACCACTACACTAGGTCTCCCGCCTTTGTATTTTATTTTACTGCAGGCACTCATCTTGAAGTCTTGTACAAAAATATTTTGAGAATTTTTAATTTATGTTGCAAGATGTAGTTAATTAATGAATACAGAAAGAAGTTCGTAAAAAATTAAACCAAAAATTTTCAAACGAAACTTACGATATCCCGAAGTGTTAAATAGGGACATCCGTAAGGATTTGGCTGTAGTTATGAGGATACTTAAATTAACTGTGACTGGAGACATACATGTGTGATATCGATGGACTCCGTGAGTCTCCTAGATTTTGGCCAGTGCCTGGTTACTCGGTCCAACAGCGTGGTGCAAGAAAAAGACAAGTTGTCCTGACCAGACCGCCGCCCTATACACAACGGCGAGCACCCTGCAATTCATGTTTTCTTACACCTTTGCGGGGTCAATAGGTATAAATTCGGTGGTAAGAACAGAACTATATATCGCCAACCAAAAGTTTCATGCCACCTCCAAAAATTTCACATTGTCTTTAATTAAACAAAAAAAAATGAAAATAAACTGTAAAATGCATCCCATCGTTTTACGATCCGATGATCCGATAGTTTTGGGGAGAAGGTCTGAAGAACAAATCCCTTTGTTTAAGTATCATAAGAAGGCTCAAAAAAAGGGTTCAAAATAGGTGATGTTGACCAACGTCAACGAATTCAGGAATGAGCGAATCAGGTAGAGTCATTCTTATTTTGTAAATTTCTCAGGTGGTGTCTACAACTTGATTTGACCAGTATTTTTGATCGTGAATGGATCCGAAACAAGTAATTTCAGGTTAAAATTTATTATTTTTCTCAGGTTCTGGGCACATATTCGTGTTAATTGTGTTTCTCTGTCAATACCATCCGGTACTCTTTAAACATGAAGGGTAAAGTAGGAAATTAGGCTTGATACAAGGTCCGGCCTCATTGAACTTCTTTATGAGGAGAAAACTTACTGAGTGATTGCCACTCGAACAAAATATCAAAGACTTTTGTTCATTGTACACTCGTCCGATTCAAAGAAACCGGCAGAAATCAGGATCCCCTACGGTCGAGACGAACGACAACGTTATTACACTGACTAGCAAGCGAAATAGATTTTATGTAAAAAACAAAATACAATACAACAGCGCCAGAAATCCGCGCTGATGTAAACCAATGATGTTCCAAACCTTTGTCGCTCACATCTGTATGGCGACGATCGAGGCTGCTGATTTGTTTGGGTGTATTCTCGTCCGTAAACCGCTGAACAAAAGAAAACAAAACGAATGCACTGGACTCTGAGACATCGAGATTAAACTGAAGGAAACTTTGAAAATATTCTCTGGGCCGACTTCTGGTTTTGTTGAAACAAACAGCAGAATTTTCGTTGGATATTTTAAGTCACGAGGTTATATAGTGGCAATGGTGAAGGACGGCCGTGGTTCTGTTACGATCTGGGGTTGCTTCCCTGGACAAGAGGAGTGCAAGTGCCATTTCATCTGGGCTAAAGTTATTTGGCGATGGGTTCGTTCCCAGGCATAGTTCTCAATTATGCCAGAGCTATTTACAACTGAATCAAGAGAAAAAAAGTTATTAAAAACTCGTGTAGCCTCCCCAGAGCCCTGGTCGTAATCGTATCGAGCTTTTAAGCGAAGAGCTCTACAGAAAGGCTAGTGATCGGTGTCCTTCTTCCAGGGAAGAGGGCTTGTGAAGGGCTTCGAACAAAAAATGGAACGATACCAAACAGGAAACAATCGATAAATTGGTTGTATAACGCTGGGACTGGTACAGAATTTTTATTTATTTTTTTTCCTTTTTGTGTTAGTAAATTTCTGTATTTTGAAGATGGTAGGAAGCTCGAAGTGTGGGAATTGCTCAACTAGTCGACGTGGCAGAAGTGTTTCTCGTTCTAATTACACCCCCCTGTATCTGTAATTCATTTTTGCAATGTGTCTATCGTAGCAGATCAGTTTGAGGCTCAATTCGAGCCAAATTGAGATAAGGGATGGAGAATATGAGGGGTCGTTCTAGAGGTCGCAGGGGACGTACCAGGGCACGTGGCCGTCCAAAGAAAAACGTAGGTTTTTTAATTATTCTTAGAAAAATGATTCGGATGTAACTCGGATGCTAGCTGAAGTTACTTTTGGTTACATAAAGTAATACTGAAACACTATTGAATTTAATAAGAAAACAGAAAATATTTATGAGTTAAAAAATTTATTTTTATTTGTAAACTTGATAGTGATTTTTGATTGTGCTTGATTATTTGAGGTGGACAACTTTGGCATTGAGATTCCTAGTATTTTAGAGTATTATTATTCAGTGACTTAGTTAATTCAGATTATGTATGGATACAATGATCATTTTTTGAAAACTATTTGTTTACTAGAAATGTCTATTACTTACAAATTTTATTGCAATTTTTTGAATATATTTATGGCCATCCAAGGGAGAAACAATATCTGTAATTTTTTGGCTTCATTTCTAGAACCAGTTTCATTATTTTTAAGAACTGTTATCACTTTTTCCATTGCTTAAATTACCAAAAATAAATTAATTAATTTTGAAAGTATTTTAACATTGTCATGATTTTTCATATGATTATGCATTTAATTTTCAATTTTATTTTTGTCTAGGATCCTCATTTACATTATATCAATTATATGTATCATTAAATTTTAACCTAAATCTTAAAGTCCTACAAAAAGTTGAACCACACTGATAAATTTGTAAACTTTTCAACACAATGGCTTTGTATAAAAAACAAAAATTCATATTATTTATGGTCCAGACCACTAATCCATTTGATATTAAATAATTGTTTTGTAACAAAATATTGATTTTCAGATTGAGCTTAAAGATGAAAATATTCCTCGAAATGAAGAAATTGAGAAGCAATCTCAGCTGCAGCTACAACCTATTCCTGAAATGCTTGCTGAAACTCATGTCTTACCAAAGAGTAATTATATGTTAACTGAGATACTTTGTATTACAGAGAATTTTTTTCAAAAATTTTTAATTTTTTAAAAAATTTGTTTAGTTGATATGGAAGCAGATATATCACAATTGGAAGCACCCACTTTCACAACCATTAACAGAGGCCCTCCAGAGGCAATGTTGAGACTTAGATGGGGACATCCTGTTAATTTATTAGGAGAAAAAGTCTTGAATCCCATGATTCATTGCTGTGATCAGTGTCTTCATCCAGTCCTAATTTATGGTAGAATGGTAATAAAGTTACTCTTGTTTTTACTTGAAACCTAATTTTTAAATTTTCTAATTACTTAATTTTGTACAACTTTATTTTAATCAGGACCTCTGAAGTTAACTTTTAAGCCATGAATTTCTTGCATGCTCATAAACTCTGTAAATTTTTATTTCATATTAAAAGACACATTGTCCAAGGATCAGTAAGCTCTTTTGGTGAGTTCAACTCACTTTTTGTAGGAACTGGAAAGAGTCATTGTATTGTCATTAGTTATTATTTCAGTTTTCATGACTTTTGTAAGATAACTTGGGGAAAATTATGTGCAACAGTGAATAATGCAGATTACATTTTTAAAATTATGTTTTATTATTTTTATATTGTAATTCATGTATAACTAATTTTAATTGGGAAGGCCTGTGGTTGAGTGTTCAGTGTGTGACTAGTGTAGCAATGATCAAGTTTGAACCCTTCCCAAATCTTGTTTAAATTAGGGATGAAAGAGGAATGGAATAAAACTCAACTCAAACTCAACATTGATTTTAATATAATTTTTTTTTCACTGGAAGCTACAATTGTTTACAGATACCATGTAAGCATGTCTTTTGCCTCAGTTGTGCCAAAGCACAAAGTACAGAATGCCCTCGTTGCAAAGAAAAATTGGTCAGAGTTGAGGAAACTAGTTTAGGAACTCTGTTTATGTGCACCCATGGTGGAAGTAGATATGGAAATAATGGGTGTAGAAGAACATACTTGTCTGAGCGTGATTTGCAAGTAAGTGTGAGAAGTTTAATATAACACCTTTGTCAGGCAGGTATTAAAGGTAATTTTTTTCAGGAGATTCTATTAGGTGTATGTTTTATAAGTTCATCACAAATGAAGTGACTTTTTTCATTTGTGTGCAAAATATATTTGTAAAGTATATTTGATGGTACAGTATTATATTTTCATTGACAACTAGTGCTAACTTTGTTATTTATTTTAATATTCATTTGTCATGTATAGTGTTGTCAGTGTAACTTAAAAGTTTTTTCATAAAAAAAAAACATTTTGTTTCTTAGAGTTTGTAGTAGGGTTTTATTCATTTTGAATAGAAAGAAGGTTTTTCAGTGTGATTGGGACCTTACAATTAAAAATAAATATTTATATTCTGTATTCCTTATTTTTCAGGCACATATAAACCATAGACATGTATCAAATCAAGGAAATGAACAATTAAGTCAACAATTTCAGGTTCACAACCCACCAAAGGGGGGTGAGTTGCGACTGAAGCCTGAATCACGAGCACAACCAGTTGCATCTCAATTTTATGATAATCCCGAAACAAAAACTATTTGAAGAAACAGATACTATTAATTACAGTTCAAATAGAACTAGGGAAGTGAATAGTTCTCTACCAAGGAATAGTAACCTTATTACTGTACCTTTGCAAGGACAACCCCAAGATACATATTACCTTAATTATAATACCATTCCTGGGTACTACCCAACTCCTTACCAAGAATATGTCCCCCGCTCAGACTGATGTATCTGTCCCTCCTCCTCAGCCGTGGACTAATAACCAGCAGTTTTATGGATAAATGAATTAGTATATTTATTACTTGTACTTGCAAGGAAGTTTATGGTGTAGTGGTCAAAGTGCCTCTCTAGAAAACTTATTGTTGTGAGTTCAAGCTTTTCTACTAATAAGTGAAAGTGTGAGAAACAGAATTAAAACTAAAACCTTAACGAGACTAAAACTGGCAAGTGAAATTATTACAATTATGGCATAATTATTTCTTTCAATTTAATTTTTAAAATTAAAAAATTTGTAGCCTTAATTATTTGGAGTCTTGATGGTTACACTGCAGGTGTGATCTGCCTCACTAATGGTTAAAAGTTTGAATGCCCTTGTAGGTTATTATCCTGTTATACCATAGAGCAGGAGTGGCCAAACCATGGGATATGTCCGAAAAGTGGCACGTTAACTAATATATTTCATAAACCTTATTTTAATAACCTCACACACCAAAATCCTAAGACACAGTGACACTTTTAATCTGGCCAGCATTCCCACTTCATCCTAAAACATTCTACAGTGGTCAAATCTGTTAATGCTAAAAAAAGACTTACTAAAGACGTTTCAGTTTTGCTAGATCAGAAATCATTTCAGTTATATTAGTGACAGTTTTTGAAAGTTCATCTCAAGATTTTAATTTGGTTCACAAAGAAAGGTTTTATGTTCATTTATTTTATGGCAGGGGTAGCCAACTTTATATAAGATCGAATTGTCTTCAGCATAGTCTAAGGGGGAAAAAGGGTATGAAATGGGCACTATGTTTGTATGCGTACTATCAGGTATGTTTTAGTACAGGTGTAAATCCTTAGAATGCGTTAAACTACTGCTAGAAAGTTTTTCCTTTACAGTCACTTCAAAGTATACGGAACTCTCCCGACACATTGCGAGCGATCGACGATAGAGCAAAATTGACCTCGCAATCGACTTGTTGGGCATGCCTCCTTTATGGTATAAATGTCTTTCTTGGTTTAGCGTCTAGAGTAGGAGTAACCTTTTTCCAATGGCTATTTTCGAAATATAATTTTTTTTCCGGGCTGCATATTCAAGTGTAAATTAAATATTGCTTTTATATCATATACGAGTATAAATATTATTAAAAATAACTGCAGAAAAAATTTATTTTTATTGACATCCTATAATTACAATAATATCAGAAAAGGAAAATTTACCATTTTTAAAAGGGAAAGGAAGAAAATACAATTCCTATTACCTTATGTATTAACATACGTGACTTATGTAATGGATGAGTATCTTGATGATTGAAATGAATTCTGATTGACGTGGTTTGACTATGAAGATTTATTTTAATGATTAAAATACATGTTGTCTCTGAGTGGTCAAGACAGTCTGTTTCTTGGCCTTTTTGGGCCACTAGCTATTTGCTTACCCGTTGTCCGTTTTTCAAGTATGTGCCGACCACGCAGGCTGAGTCAGCACATTCATAGGCTACGCTAGCCTGTTTGTTCAGTGGCGCATCCACGCCACTGCACGTACATATACAGTGGTATTTTAAGGTAGGAAGTGACATTCTGTGGTCATCGTCGTATGGCAAAAAATCATAACTCAAAGCAATTTTTCCCATTTAAAATAATGTAATATACAGTGGAAGCTCTCCTCTCATAATGAGTTTAATTCGTTCCGGACTTTTACTCGTTATGCGAAACAGTTTTTTTTTCATATAAATTAATGTAAAATAGTGGTGGTTTTAATCCCGTTTTTCACCCTTAATTTTTGGGTATAACAGGATGCGGGAGGAGGATTCGAACCCACGACCATTTGCGTCCAAGTCAGGAACTTTACCACTATACTACTCCTCCCGCAAATTAATGTAAAATAAGATAATGCGTTACAGGCCAAGCAAAAACTGTCAGGGGATTCGCCATATACATGTCGCTCATTATGCCAAAAATTGCTCGTTGTGAAAGACATTTCTTTGGCAATTCATGTTGCTCATTATGCGAATTTCTCTTTATGAGAGGTTTCATTGTATATTAATGCGTTCTAGCTGTATGAAACTAACCTAAAACAGTTAAATACAATATACACAATTTGCCCTATAAATAAACGAGTACACACATAATGCTTAGGACCATTAATTTATTTATTAATTAAACCTATGATGTCCGGTGGCCGATGTCCACAATGGTGCCATGAAATATTTCGTAAACAGTATTGGCTGAGTGATGGTGACGTTAAATTCGGAAATTATTGCGCATGCGTCGCTGGCGATCTTATGGTATATATATATTTTATTTATACATGTAGACGATTGCCACTAAAGTTCATATTCTGTGAATTTCAAATATTGGTTCGAAGGCAGCACGAGGGTCATTTCCACCGGCACCAACCCGAAAAAATTTACTTTAGACCAGGGGTCTTCAACGTTTTACATATTAAGGGCCAAAAAAATTTTTATTCTGCACTGCGGGCCGCATCATAGGTATTTTTATAAATTTTTTTTTCGGCAATGGTCAGGATAATAAACAAGTAGAAAACATTTATTTATTGAGCCAACATCAACAAAGGGGGCAAATTAAAAATCAATCCAATGCAGTTGGTCAATGTCAGTTTTATTTTTTTTCTAAAAACTATTTTTGTGTAGTCGTTGGCGGGCCGCGGGTTGAAGACCCTTGCTTTAGACCTCCGGACATCATAGTGTTAAAAATTTGTATGTATTTCTGTTTGAATAAATGTCACACATAAATTTTTTTTAGTACTTTCTTGAAAATTTAAAATTTTGAGTATTCTTTTCAGCATAAAACGCACTATCGTATTTTCCATCAGTTTATATTGTAAAAAGTTTTTCGCTTAACGGGTGCGTCGCATTACAAGTTAGATTCCGTTTTTACACCCTTCACATTTTACGAACTTATGTTGAAGTTTCTGTAAGTTAAATAATAAACTTTATATTTACTGATTTTACTTTAACAGCTGTACTTTTACGATTAATTAAGCAATTATTTCTTATATATTTCATCCAAATACTTCTGGCGTATATCATCTTGCATTTTCCGTGTTCTAGAGCTGAGGTGCAAAACTAGGGGTTGCGACCCCCGTGGGGTTCACCAGAAGATTGTTGAGGGTCGCCAAATGTTTATAAACTGCATTATGCCTGAATGCTTTATGTTGTATAAAGTTGTATAAATGTTGTGTAAAAAGTATTTTCTTAAAATTATATTTAAAATTAATATGTGTCAGGTTTACATCGTATATTTACTATACATCGTATTTCTGAACATGTATCTTAAGGGGTCGCCAAAATTTTTCTCTCTACTGAAGAGATCACAGTCGGAAAAAGTTTGCGCAGCACTGTTTTGAGTTCCGTTCTTCACATTATTCTCACAACATTCTTACAACATCTTGCCACTGCTCTCACACATTCTTTACAACCATTTAGTTAAGGTAGTGCTGCGTGGGAAAATTGTTTAATATTGTAACTCTGTGGTTGGAGGGAAAAATAAAAGTCTTTGTGATTGATTTTCATGTTTCACTAAAAACTTGCCTCCTGGTATACTTTCTTCAGTAATTGGTACTTAGTAGCGTTTTAATTAAAATGGGTATTAATTTAGGAGATAAGTTTCCAGATTTCGAAGCCTATACCACTGAAGGAAAAATTAAATTCCACGATTGGGTTGGAGAATCGTAAGTTTTTCATGTAATCGTAATGGAATCGTAAGTTCATAATCGTAATTTAATCACCGATTATTTCAGAATTTTTACTTCTGTTTTGAAAAAAAAAACTAATAAAATTGTGTATGAATTATCCCCAAAAAATACATATTTATTAATTAAGCTTAAATTGTCGTAATTTATACATTGTATTTTGTAAGAAAATTCTTATAGATTTGATATTTTCTTCCCATGAATTTCAGGTGGTGTATTTTGTTTTCTCATCCAAATGATTTCACCCCGGTTTGCACAACTGAACTAGGAAAAGTTGCAGAGTTGATCCCTGAATTTAAAAAAAGAAACATCAAAGTTATTGCTTTGTCATGCAATTCTGTTGAATCTCATACTGAATGGATTAAGGTATGTAAATGATTTAGTTCTTATTTTTTTTCCAAGTCATTTCATTTATTTTTAACACCAGGCACTTGTTCCTTGACAGCTCTACTTTCACCTGGCTTTGATATATTAAAATTATATTCATATGAAAGAAAAGAAAATGTAGTTACAAATTTTTTTTTACACATAACACTGTTTTCATTTACTACAGAATTAAAAAAAATGAATATGTTTTTATATTCCACTTAGATGCAAAATTCCCAGCCAGTTTCCTCCTAATATTCCTTACCTTAAATGTTTTTCTTCAATTTATCCACAATCTTTTCCCCACAAAAAATTTCCTCCATGGCTCACAACCTTGATAGTAATGTTCAATCAGTGAGAAAACCTTCAATGAAAGGTAGCTGACTTATAATCAAGCATATTTTCAACTCTTGTAATAGCTTGCTCCAACAAATAGGAGTGAAAATGGGTTGAAAACATCATGGACCTTAGTTGGCCAGAAGGAAAAATGTTTTAAAAGTAGGTAGCATTAAATGCAAAAAAAAATGTGTAAATAAATCTGACTGATGATCTGATCTGATGAAATGAGTTGACTGCATTGATAAATATTATAAATAAATGAAGTGCTGTGTGCCCAGGTTCTAAACAATAAGTCAATTTTGATTTGTTTTAAAACCACTAATGTATTTAATAAATTTTACATCATAGATGATCTTAGATGCTATGAGACTGTACTAAGACTGCCATTGAGTTCCTTGGTAGCAGTATTTATATCAGAAGTGTACATGACAACCAAAATGAATAGAAAATAAATGGACCAGCACAAAATGAATGGAAACAACCCTGTCAGCTTTTAGCCTGCTCTTATTATTAGTCACAATGAAGGCATTCAGAGAACCACTGATTAAATGATAAACAACTCTGTTAACCCTTTGTGAAACTTCTTATCATTGGTCACACAAAGGGAGGCTTTTCTTGGAACCACCAATTGGATGTTTAGCCTTACCTATGACCATTCTTGTCAAAAGTTTAAAAGAAAAGTTTTGTGGAGCCTTTTTTGTGGGAACTGTTGCTTGGTCAGTCTTATTTGACTTAATAAACCAGGCATTTATAGTTCCTCCGAATAAACAATTCTCTATCTTTGGGCTGGGCTTTTACCATCAATAAAGAATTGATGAATTGATACCCTTTGGAAATTATCATGAGTAAACTACTGCTGTTATCAACAGTAGATTAAGGCTGTCACATAACAGATGTATTATTGCCACTTAAGTGTTGAATTGTGTAAGGCTCTAATTTCTCATCTGTCAGAAATTAGGTGTAAGTACTGAAGAATATTAATGGTATAAAATATGACATTCTGTGTTCATATAATTTTAAATTATAAAAATATACTAATGAAAAAGCATAAGAAAACATATAGTATGTCGGTTGATACAAAGTATCTGTTAAGAAGAAGTTCGTGAAAAATCATATAAATTTCAATCATGAGAATTACAATAATCTGACTTTTGAAATGAGTTTCATGTACACCATAACAAATAGAAAAGGAAAACTGTAATTATTATGAAAGATTGTTATGAATTAAAATATTCTGGGGAGACCTATTGGCTGAGTGGTCAGTACTACTGACTTGAATGTTTAACGTTTTAATATCTTGTAATACACTAGGGCAGGGGTCGGTAACCTGCGGCTCTTTAGTAACATATGCAAACACTTAATGTACCATATAAAGTATAATACTTAATATTCATACTTAAATAATAAGTACTTTAATCATCTAATAATGCCTTCTAATTTTTTTGTGAGAAACACTACTTATATATCAGAAAGTAGATATTGTGTATATAATAGATACTTTATTTATGCTAGTACTATTCATTGTTGACAAGAAAAATTTTTGTGTCTATTCAAAAACTTTGAAAGTTTGTTAGTAGTAATTTTTGTCTCTTCTGACTCCTACACTACCGATAAAGTTCAGGTCTACCCGACCCCTACACTAAGATGAAGATTGGGGTTAGTGGTAAAAAAACATTGAAAGATGCAGTCAGGAAAGCTGAGCCAGCTCTAGAGAATTACGCTTTAAAGCCTTGGTACTCAAACTGCGGGCCACCAAGCTCTGCAGAGTGACCCAGTGGAAACCGATTGAGTGAAAACTTGTGAAAGGCCTACTGCTCATTGTTGAGTCTGAACTCTGGAACATAGTGCCTGACCAGTACGAAAATGTTCGAGCCTGGGCTCAGACTCTTCTACCATTGTTCGCCTCGACATATCTTTATGAGTCAATATACATACAGAAACAGACTGACAGATTTACATACAGATGATGCCCTGAGGGTGGACCGTATGCGCCGAAAGCCTGACTTGTAAAAGCTTTTTTTTTAGTAAGTCGTGTGGCCCGGTCGCAATGATCACAATAGAAATTTGGCCCGGGGAAAAGCTTAAGTGCCAAAGCTTTAAAGAAATGTATACTTATATTCTTCATGGGGAGGTGTAATAGTAAAACCACCTGATGACTAGAGAAGTTATGGTTATGGGTTTAAGCCCTCTCTCATGTCATATTATACCCAAGGGTGAAAATCTTGATTCAGATTCATGTATATTCTACATCCATGATGTTGAAAATCATTTGAAGGAAGTCTAGATGAGGCCTATTGTCAGTTTTTTTTAGTTTTCAACTTTAAAATTATTTGTCATGTATTTTAGGATATTCAATTTTACTCAAAATTATCTGAGGAAAAGTTTCCCTATCCGATTATATCAGATACCAATCGCGAGTTATCTATTAAGTTGGGAATGTTAGATCCTGAAGAAAAAGACAGTTCTGGAATGCCTCTCACTTGTCGAGCGGTTTTTATCATCGATACCAACAAAAAATTAAGGCTGTCTATCCTTTATCCCGCATCTACGGGACGAAATTTCAAGTAAGTGTAATTAAAAAACTGGTTTAAATTCTCAATATAAAATACAGAACCACGTAGTACAAGGAATGGAAATTAAGAATCAGGTGATGCGTAATATCATAGTGTGTTCAGTAAGCAATAACGGAAGATTTATTTGAGTCATACAAATTATGCCAGTATGTATACTGCTACGTATGCATGTATATATGGTGCTTACCTCATGAATAACTAAAATGCAGGGCTGTATTTCTAAATTATTAGGTCTGTAAACTTTTACAAAATAACTGCAGTATCAGGTAAAAATGTAATGACTTTTTTTTTTCAGTGAATTGTTAAGAGCCGTTGATTCATTGTTGTTGACAGACACTAAGAAAGTGGCTACTCCTGCTGATTGGAAGGCCAGTATAATTAAAATTTATAGTTTAACTTAAACAATTTTTTTTTAAAATGGCAGTATTGAGGTTTAAATGTGACATTACTATCTTAACCCATCCGGTTAAGATAGTAATTCCTTTTTAAAGCCTGGTCCGATTTCAAATTTGAAAACAGAACTCAGATCAGAATCAGAATTAAAAAACTTTTTTAAAAATCTTATTTAGTGTAACTACTTAAACTAGTTTAACTAGTTAGCCAAGTCAAGTATTAAACCATTAAAATTGATGTTTCTCGTGCACTATTAAAATGAGAGCATATTGAATGTAATAAACCATAACGACAAAGAAACGTCATACATAGTGTAACTACTAAGACTTTATAAAAAGTCTAAACTCATCAAGGGCTCATATCTTTGAAGTTCACTTGTAAAGTTTTGACATTAGAGAAACTTCTTGCCCTTTTTATTCTTTCCTTCTTGAAACATCAACCAATTTTCGTATTTGTAAAGTTTAGATCAGAAAGGGTATCTTGCTTTTTTTTATCCACAAATGCGATGAATTATTTTTTATTATTATCAAGGTGTTTACAAGTTAAAAAGTGGTGGAAATCTTTCATCTACGGATTGAAATTATAATTGTGAACCACACTTACGTATTTTATTGGTTTATTAAAAACCGCGTAAAAAAAGTGTAAGACGATCGCGTATTTTTTCACAAAAAACAGCCCAAATTATTCTGCTACTTCGGTGGTAAAACTGAACGGAGTTTTTCCAGTGAAAAAAATCCGTCATTGTTCTGACTTTTTTACGCGGATTATAATGAACCCAAAGAATACTTAAGTGTTCTTCACAAAGAATAACTGCTTCGAAAGCTTAAATAACATTACAATTCTCTATGGCTTTATATTAATAATTTATTTTATCAAAAGAAAAATCTGTGAATCGATTTTCCGTAAAATTTATTTAGAGACAATTGGTTCAGTTAATTAAATGTTGCTTTTTCAGCAAGGCGACGATTGTATGATTCTTCCAACTATTCCTCAGCAAGATGTACCAAAATTGTTCCCGAAAGGTCACAGAATCGTTCAAGTGCCTTCACAGAAAGAATATATTAGGCTTACACCGCAGCCGTAGTCATTTTATTTTGAAACAGTTGAACACTGGCTTCATACATTTTGTTATCTAATGGAGGAGTAAAATGCAGCGGCTCCCTGGATGGCAAGTTGCATAATTCTCTCCTAAAAGTAAAACTTTCACGTTTAAACAGTGTAATAATAACAATAAAATCTTTCCAATAAAATTTTTCTGTTTGACTATATTTATTATAATGACTTAAGGTTCCCATATTTCTTTAGAGAGAAATTCAAATTAAATTGCAATTTCAGCTGTATTGCTACTTAAAAATAATTGTTTTTGCAAGTACGAAACATTTTGTCTTTGAGACTGTCTTCATAAATTTAAAGCCTTGTCTCTGAACAAAGACTTACGATAATAAAAAAAAATAAGTTACAAGTGACTGACTTTAAATCAGTGATACCATTACCCAAGAAAAGAATATCATTATCTTACCTTAAATTAAGATCCGTTCGGGCAGATAAAGCTCGTTTAAAACGATTATAAGATGGAAAAAGACAAGACTTTACAACCAGAGATTCTCTCACGACATTGTGCAATGCAGGAATCGAATGGTAAAGATCAATTCCAACTGCAGGTTTTGTATCCAACATTGACTTTTCTTCCCCTAATTCCAGAGTCCCAGGCAAATTAAAAACTAGTTTTCCCTCACCTTCGTTCATTATAGGTTTCTCATTGTTTTTGTTTTCACATTGATCTTCACGTGATTCTGAGGCACGTGCAAAACAAAAAGATATATTTAGCCAAGTCAAGTATTAAACCATTAAAATTGATGTTTCTCGTGCACTATTAAAATGAGAGCATATTGAATGTAATAAACCATAACGACAAAGAAACGTCATACTATTAATCTGCTCCTTGTTTCAAAATGTTGCCCAATGAGTTTGGGAAAGCAAACTTCAAATTAGAAAATTTAAATAAAATAAAGAGAAATGATATGTGAACAGACGGAAAGGCACAAGTCACGTTTAGCGACAAATTCCAAATTTTTTAAAACTGAATAAAGATGTAGATAAAAAAAATACTTGCCTTCTACTTTGACGCTTTTATACTTGTCAGCGAGTTTATTAATAAAATCTTGGCCGGCATATTTAGCCGAGATACCAAGCCTAGAAACTATTCTATTCATTACCCAACGGCGGTGCCCTGATCCTGAGCCTTCGAATCGTTTAGGTCTTGGTCGCGTCTCTTGAACTAAACCTGCCCAATCCGCCCCTAATACGTCCACTATACCTGATTTAGTTTATAAATTATAAGGGTTTTATATTTTGAGCCAGGCTCTTGGTTTCTTTAAAGTTAAAGTAAATAAACATGTTTCTGAGTATATTTTACCTTTGCTCACGCGAGCCTCTTCTTCCAGTTCTTCGTCAGAAATTTCTTCAAAAATCCAAAGCTCGTTCTCCTAAGCACTCCAATAATGGTCTTCTATTTAAAATACAAAAAAAAATTGTTATACGCAATGTAAAAAAAAAAAAATTTTTAGCGTTCAATAACTAAGTACAGCTCTTAAATTTACCTCTGATCGAAAAGAAATTCATCGCTTCTAATGTAAATCTGTTGGCCTGAATTTTGAGCATTATTTCTCGTTGTATTGTCATCTGCTGCTTCCTAAAAAGTAATCAAAATAGTATCTAAAGGCGTAATGACAGAAAACTAAAAAGTAATATAAAGGTTTTAACTAAAGGGCTTACAGTAATCTCGATAAAAAAAATTGAACATCATGACCAAGATAATTTATTAAACTACTCGATAGTATTGGTTGCCGCGAAAATTTAAAATCTGATATTTAATGATGGCCAATACACCTAATTAACAGGACTTGAAAGACTAACGTACATCATCTTGATTAAGAATATCATCGGGATCGTCACTTATGTCACTAAGAGCATCTCCATCCCCTTCTGAGATTTCTCTCTTGGTAAAGTTAGAACTTTTTGACCAGAGTTTTCTTTATCTTTGTGTAGTTCTGCATTACGAATTGGCTCAGTTCCCTGTTTTTTTCCGTTACGGTCTGCAATAAAATATTTTTCTACAGGTAACTTTTAGCTTATATTAATTTTAAAGTAAAATAACGCAGGTATTACCGGGAAATTCTCCGTTAACCACATCCAAGTGTTCTTCTTCAGAATATGAGGGCCGAGATTTTTCTTGAGGCCAGTCGTTATTCCATTCTTCAAGGCCCGGACGCCTTGCATAATGGTTCCATGCATTATCAAGTGCTTCTTCATGATCCACCCATTTTTGATCATACCTAGAAAAAATTCAGATTTTCACAACATCATTAGCCTAAATTTTATGAAGCAAAGAAAAAAGTGAGTCTCCACATTGAAGAGTCTTATTTTTCACAGATGTCTACTAAATTTTGCAACATTATATAATATTATACTAGGGTAAATTTTTTAAATATTTTATTATTTTACATTTTGGAAAAATTTAGCTAACTCTATTTAATAATAAATAGTAGGTTTGTATTTTGAAACTGAAAAAAATTTTTTTTTATATAAAAGTGATAATATCGGCCAATATTTCTTTTTAAATTAAGTAATTATTTTTTTTACCTGGCATTCCAGTCGTGGTGTCTTTCTGAATGATTCCAATCTTCTCTTATTTCAGGGTCTCTGTAATCAAGTTTTTGGTCTTTTGAATCCCAATCCGAACAGTTATGAATAAGTTTTCGACTGCAACAGAGAGCGCGATTTTATTTAGATGAATTTTATCGACTTTTGTCCTCCTAATCCCAATCATTATTTAAAAATCAATTTGTTACATCTAAAAAATGTTTTTAAGGGCATTTTCTGTTTTTTTAAAAATTTTCGTTAGGAAAATGACTTATGAGTAATCACAAGTTGTGCCTCGGAACTATAATAAATGAGGCTCTAGTAATGTTAGATTTAGACCCTTGTGGCCGTGGTCCATTGATGTGGAAGTCCTACTCCAAATTTGCATCACGTCAAAGCTTTAAACAATATGGATTTCATACCATAATTACCAAACGTTTTGCCAATCCTCCCAGTTGATAAAAGGTTTGTGTTAATCATTGAAGATGTCTGCAAGTCGACATATCGGCAGACGCTTTGGTATGTCCCCATTTCCCAGGAGCTCCGACTTCCTTCCCCCCCCCTTCCCCTTTACGGTCCCGCCTTTGCTTCCCGTTTCAACTCCGTGTCCCAGACCATCATCACCCACCTGCCCGTTATAAATGTCCGTCTCTCCTTATAGCTATCCTTTCCTCCTTCTTCAGCCTCAAAAAAGAATTTTTCTCTTCACTTCTCTCTTTCTGTCTTTTTCTTGTCTGTCCACCGTCCGTCTGCCTGGCCAGGATAGGTCAGGCTTTTTGTCTGTCTGTCTGTCTGTCCCCTATGTGTCAAGGGGAGTGTGGGTTTAGTGGGTAAAAATACCACACTATCTGGGCCAACTTCCCAGATGCCTTTTGAAAGTTCCCTCACTTCCTCTATCAAAAACGCTTTGGTAACTGTGTGATATGAATTCCTATCGTTTAAAATCTATGACGCAGCTTCATTGAACAATAAAGAAACAAAAAGAATTTTAACAGTCATACATGTTTACGAGATTAACTGTAAGATTGACACATCGACTCGAACACTTTGTAAAACTTTACATCCAAAATTGAACGTAATTCTAATTGAGAGGGAATTGAGAGGTTGGGTTTATAAATTAAAAAAAAAGAAAAGGGGTACTCGACGGCCAACCTAAAGGTAGCAGGTCCGAACCCCGCCTAGGTAAGAAATTACACAACCTGATTCTTCCGCACTCTACCTTACCTTTCAAATTTCATTTAACTATTCCAACATTATTCTACTCAAAAACCACCCTTCGAGGTTCACAACCTTGGTAGTATATCTGGTCGATAAATTCAGAAAACGATACCAACTAAGTGCTCAGATACACCCCTCCACGCCCCAAGGCAAGATTTCTTTCAGTCAAGGCTCGACAGCCTGAAGGAAAAATAAAAAAAAAACTATCCCAAGAGGTAACCAATCCAATGCGGCGCAAAGAAGCGACCTTCATTGGTAACTTTCTTCGGCAGTAACATAGCCAGAAAATTAGAGAATATTGACCTAACAACAGAACCCCTTACTTTCGCCTTTCATCGACTTGAAAGTCTCGAATTTCAAGATCTTCCGCACGGCCTCTTCTATAATGATCATCCACAGGTCTTCTTGCCAGAGCGTGCTGCCTCCTTTCACCTATGGCAGGATCTAAAGATCTTCTCCTGTCGTGGACTGAATCTACTATACGTCGCATATCGTCCCAAGGCCTCCGAGGTTCGCCTCCATCGTCTACAATTCGTCGTCCATCTCCTGTGCTTCTGCGTAGTTCGGACGAACTGCGAAGATCTTCGCGGTTTCTTTTGCCCTCATAGTCTTTTTCTCCGATTCTTCTTTCGTTTTCGTCAGATCTCCTCGAATCCCTTCGGTCGGGATCTTTATCAGGAGTACCACGATCGCGTCCTTCCCTGTCTTGACCTACACATTTGTCATTCCCCTTATCTATATTTCTACGATTATCACGTGATAAATGTTTTTCAGAATTTTTAAAACCAGTGGCATCTCCATGATTCCTAGGATTTTCAGCCTTTAAATCAAGTAAAGAAGGCAATTCCCTATCATGGTCTTTAGATTTATTATCCGACGTACCACGTTGGTGCTTTTTATCCTCCTTTTCTTTTCTTTTTCTAGTCTCTCCCTCTCTTTTTGTCTCTCTCTGCAACGTTCTAATGCTTCGTCTCGTTCTTTTTGGCGTTCTGCCTCCCTTTCTTTAGCAAATCGAAATCGTTCACCTTCTCTGTCTCGACATCGCTCATCTCTCCCTTTAATCACAGTCCTATCCGAATCCCTTTCCCTAGCGGATCGCCTGTCGTGCTCGTCATTCGCTTTTTTATGTTTGGATCTGTCTCTTTCACATCTACTTTTTTCCTTTTCACTTCTCTCCTTATCCCGATCCCCTCGGTTTCTTTCCTTTTCTCCATCTTCTTCTTTTGATTTTGGCTCTAAACTTTTGTCTGAAGTCTTATGATGCGCTGTATCTTTTTTTATTACACCGCCTTTGCTGAACGAGGAAGATTTTAATGGCGCAATTTTGCCACCCTTTTTAAGGCCTCCATTGTTATCATCATTGCTACGTGCTCCTCGCGTATCTTTCTTTCTATCTTTCTCTCTTGATCGATCTCTTCTAGGTGAGTGTTTTCGTTCTTCGTGATGACCACGACGTTTATCTGATGATTCTTCATGCCTCCGTGACCTTCCAGGTGAAACCTTGTGAAGTCTTGAAGGAGAAACTCTTGCTTTTGAAGGGGACTGCCTGGATTTGTCTCTCAAATGAGTATTTTGTTCTTTGTTTTTTTTCAATATTCTTTTAGGTGTAATTTCTTTTGTCTTTTGTTTGGGAGAGTATCCTCTGTTTTTAGTCTTCATTATTGTCTTATCATAACGAGGAGAAGAGCTTTTATTTTTAGAATCTGGGCTATGGTGAGGAGATTTTCTTGATGTCTGCTGTTTTATTGGAGATCTTGCCCTTGATTTTTCCCAACCAGGACTGTAAGATTTTTTTTGCACTACTGATTTTTTTGTGACAACAACACTTTTATTTTTTCCTTCAGAAGTAATTCTATCTTTTTTTTCAGGTTTTTTAGGTGCAGTTGCTTTGGCTTTGACAGTCTTGGGGCTTTTTTTTCTCCTCTGAGGACTTGCTTCTGAGTCTGATGATGAAGAAGCATGTTTTCTTTTTCGATTTTGTCGTTTTTTGGGTTCTGATGAAGAACTTGATGAGGTACTACTTGTTGAAGTTTCAGATGTAGTTGTGGAAGAACTGCTTGTTGATAATGCTCTCTTAAAAAATAAAATGTGTTTATTAGACTATATTAAAATGATCAAAAATAAAAATACTGCTTTGGCACTGCATTTAAAAACACAACTTCAAATAATTAATTATTACTGAACTGGTTTAATTTTAATTTTAAATCTTTAATTCAAGCAATGCTTTAAACCAGGACTTCTTGTTGCAATAAGTACAATTTTCAACTTTTTGGGGTCACCAGGAAACTCACAACCATAAATGGGGTCTTGAATGAAAAAAGTTTAAGAAGCCCTGCTTTAAAGAGAACATCCAGTAATAAATGTACTTTTAGAAGTTGCTCTTGATTACTTCTTTTCTTACGAAAAAGCAAAATTTGCTTTTAATATTTGAACTAGGAAAGAATATTAATGTCTATTTTATAAAAGAAGTGAAAAACATTTTTTTTACCCTACTTAAACATTTTTGATTGAAGAGGATAATCAGGAAGGAGGAATCATAATTAGTTAATAAACAAAACTAGAGTCACCTTTTTTTCTGTTTTTTTATCCTTTTTTCTGGTCAGCTCCTTTTCTTTTTTCAACTGAAGTTGAAGTTCTCTTTGCAGTTCTTGTTTTCTTTTTTCTAACACTTTTTCATCTGCATCTTCTAAATCACCTAATTCCCAGCCTTCCCATTCAGGTTCAGAACTTTGATGAGACCTTAATGACTTCTTGTGTTCATCTTTACTTTTTTTATGAACTATTAGTGATTTTTTCATTGTGTCCACCTTTGATCTCTTTGATAGATTAATCAAAGAATTGGCATGTGAGAGCCTACAATAAAGAAGGAAGGAATAGTAAGCAAGTTTTACAAAGGTATGTATCTTGTTCCATTAATTCTTATTAAGTTGTAAACATTTGAGATTATAAAATTCTCAAATATGGTAAATTTGCCAAAGTGGTAAAACACTTCTACTTTCTTTTATATTTATTTGCATATAATACCTGTATAGTCCATCTTAATTCTAAACCCTGCTATATGTATACATGTACAACTCAAAAACACAGACTTGCACAATTTATTGAGGGGACATGTGCCACTTTGAGCCCAGGTTGGACAAACATTTTTTCCAGAAACAACACATGATTTAGTTCCTAGTCTTTCAAAAACACTAGGCTTTCTTTCCGGACTATCCAAGGTTAATTTTCTTGAAAAATTCGCTTGCTTCGACATGATTCACTCTGCACGGAAAGAGTAAATTAAAATTAAAAATAAAAAAAGCATATAAATGGTCACACAATACAGAAACTTTATTTCATAAAATATAAATTCTTCACTTACAGTGGAGAGATTATCCATACTTAGGTGATATCGGAGAGATAATATTTTTACAGTAAATCAAGTTTAAAAACACTGATATACAATAATTATCAATCCTGGATTATGTAAATATGCTCTTTTATAACAAAATTATCATAGAAATAATGTCCTCGATAAATCCAAATTGAACTTGTTACTGTTTTTTTTTTACATCTTTCCTTTGACACAGAGTAGCCACCTTTGCCCTAAAATTGTTAGTCCTTATTTGGGGAAAAAAACGTAAACTTTTTTGACAAAGGTTTTGTTTAAAATCTGTACATTTTCTCTCAAAAATATTTGAGGTGGGATAAAAGATGTGTTTTATTCTATTTTTGAATACCAAGAAGTTGCAACAAAAATTACTTTCTTATAACATTATAACATTACGTCTATGGTAGTTTTTTGTTACGTATATTAAAGTTGCTCCTCGTTCTGAATTTCCAGGGCAAAGTTTGTGTGGTATTTTATTGTGCTTTCCGTAAAAATGTCCGTTGCATTTGTCCAAAGAGGAAGACCGCCTCCTACCACAGTTCAAATTCAAAAGGTATGTAGCCGATGATTTTTTCCTTGATAAGGAATCTGTTACAAAAATTTGGCGGTCGTGGAAACAAGTCATTATGTTTATGTAACTCGATATAATTTCCTCATAATTGCGGTTTTTTTCTTTCTTTCTTTTTAGAAGAAAAAGCTAGACATTATTTTTTAAATTGGTTGAAGATTTCTCCAAAACGAAATTAATGAGCGAAACCCTTAATTGTAAATATCCGTAAAAAATTGTCTTAACCAAATTTGTTTACGTTTTAAATGTTTTGTGTCGTGTATTAAATAAAAATAAAATTTTATGTTATAAAATTAACGCCTTTCGAATTGCAGATGTTGGATGAAAATAGTCACTTAATTCAGTCAATTCAAGAGTTTCAAAGCAAAGGAAAAGTCTCTGAGTGTATGCAGTATCAACAAATACTCCACAGAAACTTGGTTTATTTGGCATCAATTGCTGACGCCAATCAGAATATTCAAGCATTATTACCGGTAATAATATGTACTGCATATAATTTCTGGCTATGCATAAACTAGGCAGACTGATGAATAAAACTTTTTTTGAATTCATATAAGCATTTCATTTTTTTAATAATTAAAATGGAATTGTGTACATTAAATGTACAGGGTATATATATATGATTAAAAAAACTTAATTAACGTACAATTTATTGTATTACTTGTGTATGTAATTATAGTAGGCATTAATCATTTGTACTTATTGCTGTATATTTATTGTGAGCACTAATTTCTATGATGTTAATGCGCTTTGTCAGAAATTTTGTGGCATTACTTTGATAAACTCGTGAACCTAACTGTCAACATTTTAAATTAATTTTGTGATTTTGGACAAGAGTAGGCCATAGGTGTAGTACACTAATCAAATTATTATATCAATCACTGTAGAAATTAAAGTTTTTCTTTTTTGAAATAACAAAGCTTAGTGTGCTGCAGTTGGATTGTAACTTTCCATAAATACAATCTAAAATTTTTTTCTCAAACAATTCCTAATTGCATAGTTAAAAATTTATTACAATGATTTTTATTACAGCCTCCAGGGCAGGTACCTCAGCATGGTGTTCCTGTAAGTTCTGCTCCACCTGTTAGTGAAAGCTCTGGGGTTCCTGCTCAAGTTTTCCCACAGCAACAAAATTTCAGAGGATCAAGTCAGCAAGCCATTCCTCAAAGAAATCCAAGTCCAGGACAACAACCTTATAGGTACCCACAACAACAAAATTATCAAGCTCAATACCAGCCACAGACACAAGGGCAAGGATATGCCTCTCCCGTACAGCAGTCTCCAAATGGAAATTACTCAACACCTCAAGCTAATTACAGCGCTTCAAGTTATGGTACCCCACCAACTTCTCAGAATAATTATGGCCCTCCTCAAAATTATCCTCCTAACACACAGTCCCAGTATTCACAACAGCCATCTTATGGTCCCCCTCCACCAACATCTCAACCATCTGGATATTCTTCTTCGAATCCTTCCAATCAGCCCGCGTACCAAAGTTCTGGATATCAGACTCCTTCTAACAATTATACAGGTTCTCAGCCCCCCATTACAAATAATTACACTTCAACACAAGGAAGTAATTACACACCCAATCCCAACCAACAGAGTTATGGTCAAGGTACTTATCAATCCTCGGCGCAGGCTCATCCCCCTACCCAAGCGTATAGTCCGGGACCGTCAAGTTACGGACCCTCTGGAACACCTTTCACGCAGCCACCAACTACTCCATCTCAAAATACTTATTCTCCACAGGTGAGTACTGCTCCATCCGCTGGAACTCAAACCTATGCACAAGGTGGTCCTACTCAATCCTACCCTCCAGCTCCAACTCCTCAAGCTAGTTCGTATCCGCCACCAGCTCCTCAATCGACGACTGCGGCTCCTAATCAAACTGGGTACCAAGGAACTCAGTCCCAATCTGCTGCTCCTATTCAACCGTATCAACCACCCCCGGCTCAGGGCTCAATTCAACCTCCAGGGCAGTATGCTCCTCCTCCGCCTCAGAATTACCAGGCCAGTGGTCAACAAAATTATCAACAGCCTAATTATCCTCAGCATGGATACTCTCAACCTTACCCCCCTTCTAATCAGTATCCACAGCAATATTCTCGTCCCCCTCAGTTGCCACCTCCAGGGCCACAGGGTCAGCCTCCTGGTCAGTATGGATTTGAGCAGAATCGATTTCCAAATTATCAGCCTCCTCCTCAGTGAAGAAATAAGCTAGGACTGAAATTATTTTTTAGGAAATATTTTGAGCAGCTCTGAAAAGATAGGTAGGTTTTATTAAAATTCCTTTGTAAACTAGTTAGGTTAAATTTTCTATACCTTTTTTGTGATTTTTGTTGTGAAACTTAAAGTTTGATTGTATGTTTCAATTCCACTTAATTAATTTAAAAATAAAAGTAAAAACTTTTTAAACATTTTTATTTTTTCTTGCCTAGAGCCCAAGATATTCTGAGCTCTGGGATGATGTTTATAATTCATTGCCATTGTGTTACATGGTTGTATAATCAAAAATTTTAAACAGTTATAATTGTAAGTATTTTTCCAAGACGTTTTATAGAAAGGATTTTTATCTGCCATCGCAAGTGTTCAAAGCGGCTTGTTGAAGAAGTGATAGTCGAGTGTTTGAGCCCCCTCCCAAATCCTCCTAAATCCAAGGTGAAAAACAGAATGAAGACCAAATTTTGAATTATTTGTAAAATTAAAATACCTAATCATTTCTTCTGTGCCCTTTTCAGTCAAGCTATAATAGTTATTCATTATCCAATTCTAAGGGGTTAAAACATTGGTATGCTCCCCTTTTTTTGATAAAAACCCCCTTTAAAGCTTAAGCCAAAAACTTGATATCTCGTACTTGAAGACAGTTAACAAGATTATTAAAAAATATATTTCTCCACAACATTTGAATAATTAAAAAGAATATTGTAAAATTGGGTTCCATTTCTTCATGTTTATGGAAAAATGTCATGAAAAAATTTGATATGTTTTAAATCCCTCAAAATTTTTAAGAACCAGACTCTTCTTATAAAACTCCATTAAATTCTAAAGTTGTTAAAATGTATTTGTTTGTTCTCACTGGAAAATCTCAAGTCCTTAAACACCAAATGTACTCATTGTTAACAAGGCATTGTGGAACTCAAAATTTCTATGTATTGTGTTGAAACATATTTCATACAATTTTGGAGAAGTTGGTATCAGACAAAATTGGGGCATTTGAGGTTCAGAAATATTTTATATAAAGATATTTATTTATTTTCTTATTACCAGTAATTTAACAGAATTGTGTTTATTTTTTGTTTTAATTTTGTACAGTACCTACAAATTATCATTCAAAAGTATGTTTTTTGATGAGAGAAAAACACCTTTTTTTTACCGGTTTAAGAAAGTCTTGCTAAGTAGTTTATATCATTTATTTTTCATCTCTTCCTTTTTATAGGCTGGTTTGAAGAGCAGTTTGCCCTAAGGTTAAAGGAAATTGTAGACATTGTAATGATTCGTTATATTTTATAATTACCAGTAGTACATTTGAAATTTAAAAAAACTACTAGTTGTAATTTTTTAATGTAGGATTACTCCAACGGCTCAAAAGAATAAGAATTTCATATTTTAGAGGCTTTACTGGTAGTACATGATCATTTCTGAGCACTACAAATGACCTTTAATTTAATAATAGATTAACAGTGGTTTCAATAAATATCTTTAAAATGTCTAAACTGTGAGTCTTATGTATTTCGCAGAACAGAAATTTAAAAATAAATGCTTCTAAAACTTTTCTGAATTAAATTGAGATTGTTTCTCGTAATCGCATTTATAATACTGTCTCTACAACTAATTAAAAAAAAAAACTAAGTATTATCAATTCCCTGCTTTAATTGTTTTGTCTAAAATTCTTGAAACTCTTTTTTGAAATTTATCAGTAGAGCCCACATTAAGGGTTTCTTCGTCATAATGGTCATAATTAGAAGTATCACCGGGGCTCCTAATTCTAGGCACAAAAGGTGGTTCGACCATATAATTCAATAAGTTCAACCATTCCACGTTTTTAAACCACTTGTGATTTTTTATATCCTCAGTTCCATTTTTTAAATTACCATAGCGCCGGGAGAGATCAACCTGGAGCAAATTTTTTATTAAATCCTTGATATCAGGAGTGAAATTCGACGCAAAACGATATTTTCCCGAAACTATTTTCTCGTAAATCCTCATAGGATCGGCTGCATAAAATGGAGGATAACCAGCTGCCATTTCATAAATTAAAATCCCAAGAGACCACCAATCAACACTTTTCCCGTAACCCTTGCTGAGGATTATCTCGGGAGCCAAATATTCAGGTGTTCCACATAAGGTCCATGTTCGACTCGCAACAACTTTGCAAAATCCAAAATCCGTTAATTTCAAGTATCCGTTGCGATCTATTAATATATTTTCTGGTTTCAAATCCCTGTAAACGAGATCCAGGTGATGAAGATATTGCAATGCAAGAACGACCTGAGCAGCGTAAAACCTGCAGAGATTTTCTTCGAATTTGCCCATTCTTCTCAAATGTGAAAACATTTCTCCTCCTAAAATAAACGGCATTACGAAGTACAGGTAACTATTATCTTTAAAAAAGAACTCTAAATAAACAACGAAAGGGAAGCGAATTGCTGATAAAATTCGTTTTTCGTAAAGGGTATGTTCGACCTGTTTCAGCCTGACCAATTTCGACTTGTCAAGGACCTTCATCGCGTAAAATAGTCCAGTCTTTTTATTTTTAACAAGCAATACTCTCCCAAAGGACCCCGTGCCCAGGGTTCGCATACGATCGAAATCTTCCAGAGCCACATTAGGAGGATTCACGTATTTCTTATTTAATTTTGCATTAAAATCAATCTTGGACCTGTCTAGATAGGCTTGTAAATCTGTGACGAGGGATTCGGTTCTTTCGCAGGATTTTGATTTTTCGGGGAGTGCTTCTAAAAAAAAAAATTCATAAAGAAATATCAGAAATATTTTTATTAAGGAACACCAAATGGAATCAATTTCTAACTAAAAACCCACTTCCCTTTCAGGCTTTATCTCAAATCTGTGGACTCCCTTCTATTGAATTATGACGAAATTAATTCTTTTGTACAAATGACTTCCCTACTTCAATTCAAACATTTAGTAGCAGTTGCCTTCGGTAAGCAATGCTCCCAATATAATAAAAACTCCTACCACTTCGTCAGAACCCAACCCACATACTTATTGGTGAGTTTGAATGTAGAATGTTCCTGTTGAATTCATTCTCACTCAAACCATCGAAATCTCCCAAGATCCGCCCACAAAAGTTTAACCTAAAGAAAGTGTATATTGTTACGATCAAGGTGACCAGGGGACATTGTAACTGTTTCATTACCGTTCGGCGTAAGGAATATCTAAAACACCTCGGACTGTTTCAATCAGGAAAACTGAGCAAAAATTCTATACACGGTTTCAAACCCCATTTTCTTCCTTAAAGGGAATCCACAGAAATCCTTAAACACCCTCACAACTCTAACAGAAATTATTGTTTCACCTTGAACTTTCGTGGGCTTTCCTTTTCAACTACCACCCTTTATTACTCATTAAAATTGCTCATTGGACGTTAATTTTCACAACCTGATGAATTCGAAACTTGTGGGGGTATGGTGTCCATGTGCAATTTACAACACATAACAAAATTTTTCTTTCCTGCTTTTAGTTGTATCACTAAAAACACCCAAATCTAAACGTCCGGGGGAAGTGGACGAAATTTTCTTATCTACCCTTTGATTCGGCCAAATAACCAACAAATCAATCATATTAGTGTTTTCATGATGCAAAACAACCACACTTTTTTGAATATTTACACAAAATTACTGAAACTGCAAAGTAAATTAAGGAAAAATGTAATCAATGACCTTAAAAAACCTTTTATCTCACTATGTCATTCTGTTTAATAATGCGCTACTAATAAGCTTAACAAAACATTTTTTTATTAACCGCGTTTTTTATCTTGTTTTAAACATGAGACTTACCGGTTTTTGTTTCACTCATTGAAACAGGCATGCTAAAGTTCTCACATGTTTTGTAATCGTAAATTTTGTTCTGTATTCATCTTGGCATATGTCTTTCTATGTTATTAGTAGTTGTTAAAAATCTATTTTTTGTATTAAAAAATGTCTAGATTTTGATTTTTCAATTTTGAGGTATGACTTTAATTATTATTCAACTGTTATTTGTAACTTCTTTGAATCAGCAATAAAGCCTCCTTAATTTTTATACAGATTCAAAAACTAAAATTATTTGGATAATTAGTCTTAGAAAGGGTAAAGTAAGAAACCACCAGACAATATTTTTTACACTCAAGAAACGTTATAGCGCAAAACAAATTGTATACTGAAGCACACAAATCGTCTGGCCAAAATTTGAGGAGCAATTTAATACTGCATCGGGCAGGCAGGACCTGCAAATAGGTATTATTTGCTGCCTTTTATCTTTCTCGGCACCGACTTATTCACACATTTTGTCTCACGTTGGTGCCGGATTAGGTCAATGGGGAGCACTGCTTTGCTTAACATAATAAAAGGTCAATTGGGGAAACTATTTGTAGTAAACCCCTGAGGTTTGACAGGTTTGACAACCCCAATGACAGGCTGATTCTCAAAATCTTTAAGCAGAAGCCCGAGGGTGGCAGACGAGTAGGCCGCCCAAACTTAAGGTGGGAAGACGGAGTCCGGGAAGATGTCCGAGCGCTTCGAATCCAAAACTGGAGGAGATGTGCGTTGGATAGGGTGGAATGGAGAGTACTACTGGGGAAGGCCAAGGCCAACACAAGGCTGTGAAGCTAATGAATGAATGAAAAACCAGAGGTGTTCCACAACAACCTGCCAATATTGAGGCCATTCGGGCGACATGAAATTTGGTATAAACTGTATATAATAGGATGTTCAAATGCCTACTTACATGTCATATAATGGGCGTTCTTCTAAACTTTGCATTATTTACCATGTAAATCAAGGGTCTTCAACCGGCGGCCCGCCAACAGCACTTTCAATAACGACTACACAAAAATAATTTTTAGAAAAAAAATAAAACTGACATTGACCAACTGCATTGTATTGATTTTTAATTTGCCCCTTTATTTGATGTTGGCTCAACAAATAAATGTTTTCTACTTATCTACTTGTTTAATCAGCCTGACCATTGCCAAAAAAAGAAAAATTCTTATAAAAAATATCTATGGTCCGGCCCGTTGTACAGAAAAAAATTTTTTTTGGCCCTTAATGTGTAAAACGTTGAAGACCCCTGATGTAAATATTAGTCAATATACACTATTGTGGCGGCCGCATAATTTAGTTTTCGTGGAGGCCGCGCAAGCAGAAAAAGAAAGAAATTATAAAAACAAGATGTCGTTTCTGAGCGTTCTTGGCTTGTAAAAGTAAACAAATACAATTTTATCAAAATTATCAATTATTCTTTCAAATGAACATGCCCACTAAACTGGTGACCACCGACAGTTAGTCTAGAGACGACGATGATCTAACTTGACGATGTGATACAACTTGATACAACTTACACTACACTTGACGATGATACAACAAGCACTGTGTCAACGTCAGTCGCCTCGTCGTCGAAACTTCTTTCGCCACCGATCACACTCCCCGCAGCTCATCTGGCAGGTAGCACCGTTCCACCTGGTGCGGGTGCCGACCACACTCTTGCCCACGCCGCCTTTTCGTTACCGACCAGACATCAGGTCGCCGATTGCTGGTCGACCAGGGGAACGAAGTTTCAATAATCCCCCCTCGATCTCAGGACAAGAACATCACGAGCGAGCACAATCTATATGCGGCGAATGGTTCCAAGATCTGTTCCTTCGAGTAGAAACTTCTGGAGTTAGATTTAAGACTCAGACGACCGATTATGTGGAGATTCGTCACATCTGACGTCAACATGAGCATCATCGACTCAGATCTTCTTCACCATTTCAATCTCATAGTCGACGTCCGTCGCAACAGGCTTTTGGATGACTCAACCTCTCTTTTCTACATAGGGACTCCGCCCAAGCCTCATTCCGCGACTCCTACAGTGTCTGTCCTGCACCCCAATCATAAGCTCGGAGAAATTGTCAAACGCTACGCCAAAGTTCTAACTCCTTCGCCGACACCACCTCCTCCTAAACACAATGTGCAGCACGTCGTTGAGACAAAAGTACCTCCGATCACGGCTCGTCCCCTTGGAGACATTCCAGCACTTCATCAATTCCACGTTCAGGGACCTTCCAGTCGTTTTTCTTTATATTGACGACATCCTGATTGCCTCCGACAACGCTGACAGTCACAACGTGCACTTACGACAGGTTTTCAAAGACTCAGCCAACACAATCTAACCGTCAACCTAGGCAAGTCCGAAATCGGGGAATCCACCGTTTCATTCCTCGGGTACACAGTTTCATCAGATTGACTTAAACCACTGCCAGACCGTATCATGGCTATCAAAGATTTTTTGAAACCTGAGACAGTACAAGACGTCCAACGTTGTTTGGGTTTTATTAACTTTTACCGTCGCTTCATACCAGACTTAGCGACCAAGCAGGCGCCACTCATTGCCGTTGACAGCAGGCGTCAATCAAACGCTTTGGACCCTCTTTATAATATGCCGCACCCAGGCACTCGAGCCTCAGCTCTTCTGATTAAGCCCCACTACCTTTGGCCCAACATTTTACCGAGATTGCAGACTTGGGGGCCCGTATGTGTCTCGCTTGCCAGAAATCCAAGTTGCAACGTCACTCATTTGCACCTCTCCAACAGTTTCCGCCAGTCTCTGCTCGTTTCGAACACATTCACATCGATCTTGTTGGTCCTTCTCCAAGATCTTCGCTGTCTTCTTACCATCATTTACCGCGTTTCTAGCTGGCCAGAAACAGTACCAGTTAAGGACATCTCTGCCGAAACTGTAGCCGCAGCCATCTTTTCTGAACGAGTCGCACGTTACGGCACTCCTGTGCGTATTAATTCTAACCGCGGACGGCAGTTCGAATCTTCCCTCTTCTTAGAACTGTGCCAACCTCTTGGAATCCACCACACTCGTACAACGTCTTATCATCCGGCAGCGAACGGTATAGTGGAACGATGGCACCGCTGACTGAAGTCAGCTCTGAAATGTCAGCTGATTGACGACTGGTTGCCAAAGCTCGCGACCGTTCTCATGGGACTTTATCTAGAGAACACTCAGCGTCGCCAGTGGATCTAGTTTTTGGTGCTCCACTCCGCCTGCCGGCTATATTCTTCCACCCTGCTACCGGGAATACCTCTGACCAGTTGACTTTCCTACAGGTACTTTGTCACAACGTCCGACAGTTACAACCTTCACCGGCTTCAGCACATTCTCCGAAAGCGCCCTTTTTCCATTCGGAACTGCATCTAACATCGGGCGTGTTCCTTCGGAAAGACGCCCGTAGAACACCTTTCGAGCCAGTTTACCAGGGACCATTTAAAGTGCTGAAGCGCGGAGAGAATACGTTCCAAATTCACACCACATTAAATCTAAATCTTGTTGGTACATCTTAGCAACAATGTTTAACATAAATCTGATTAAAATTTGCATCATTTTAAATTTCAGTGATGAAAATGTGGAGGAAACATAGGAGAAAATTAAAAAGGTTTGACTAAAAGAAGCGTGTCTGAAGGTTGAGTGGTTTATGTCGTTTGAGACGTCTTTGGTCGAGAGGCTAGTTGAGGAGTGAGGATGCACTGAAGATAAATTAGAATTAAATTATGTCAAAAGGCCCCAAAGGAAAAAATGTCACTTGTCTCACCAGTGAGTCAAGCAGTCATCAACGTGTTAAATAGATTTAAGGATGTATTTAAATATGAATAAATTTTATTTTTCAGGTTGTATATTTTGCCATGAGTACTTTTTTGAGATTCCAAAATGTTTTTGACTTATAATTTGCTCTTTCCATTTTCCTTGCAGTGCTCTTACACTTTTGTTTGGCAGTGTATATAATGGCTTAAAATTGTCTGTCTCTCACACATAACAGGGCTTTGGTGTTTAAATTACACCCTTTGTAGCTATTTCATTACATTTTATGTCTTAAATTATTTGGTTTGAAACAAAATGTGTGAATATTATTTTTTAAGGAAGGAAATCGACAACATTGTTAGACTACTAGTTACATGTTAGTATTGTCATTGTGTGGGACATTAAGCAGGTTATATTTTCAGTTTGAGAAAATAATTTTCTCATGCCCCACATTTAAAATACTAATAGTGGTGGGAGTAAAAATCTCAAATCACAGCTGCCATGTTATTTGTTATGTGCTTGATGAAGCCCTTGTTGAAATAGGTAAATATTGAGTAATGAATACAATCAAATTTAACTGCAGAGTTGATAATAAAATTACATATTTTATATTACATTACTAATATTAATGTTCCAGGGAAGTTTTCAAAAAACCAATGAACCTTCACTCAAAAAAGATTTTTTACAAACAGAATCATTTGAAAAAATTGAATACATAAAAGTTCATTCAGGTTATCTTCATTGTGATTGACAATTTTGATTTATCACAAATCTAGAACTTACATTATTATTGTTATTGGTAATCTTAATGCTAATATAATTTTTAGCAGTTTATATTTACAGACAAAATTATCTGCAAATTTTGCAAATAGTTCAATACAAGGATAACATTTATGAATACCTTAAGAAAAATTTCAAAAAATCCTGAACAGCATTTTTAACAAGATGTCAATGAAACAACTTTTTTAATCATGATAAAAATTTTTTTCACTGCTTTTATAAAGCTAAATATACTAGGAACAGTAAAGTGTTTTTTTTGCCTAAAGTTTAATAAAAAATTTTGTGAAATACATTTTTTGTATTATGCCCTGCTGTTACACTCTTTTCAAATCTGTTAATACCCTAACTATGCTACCAACACCAGCAACAGCAAAAATTTTCTCATGCCATACTAAAAGATGTCCACTTGAGCCTTCTGAAGGGATCTCAAATCCTCTGTAGACATATTTCATTAAAATATCCAGGAGGTCCACATTCAATGTACTAATAATTTCATCCATTTGAGATGCCTTGATAGCCGTTAGAACTTTTAAAGTTATATTAAATGCATTGTCTTTGATTTGCTGGCTTTTAGATCCAATTGGAGCACTAACTAAAACTGTCCGCAATGCTTCTGCGAATTTCCCTTGGGTGAGCATCTGAGTCACCTCGCCCTCATCCGGACCTGCTGGTGGTGATTGTAGCTCGCTTTGTTCATCCTCTTTGAAATTATCTTCATTGTACTGATCTACATCAATTTTTCTAAAAGCTGAACTGAGTGTATTCTTTGCCATATTTATTTTATAGTCAAATAAATTTCTTTTATTTAAGTTTACTTTTCTCTCTTTAGTATACAGTTCACTTTATCGTCTGCTGGATGATTTAACGAAGCGCTGTATTCAGTTGGTATTACTGTACTTTCACCTGACACTTTTTAATGACAAATTGTATTTGTGAAGATAAAATGTGAATGATAGTACGTACGACTGAAGCTATTTAACTAAATCTTTATTACATCAGCTTCTAATTTACTTCTGTTTTGTATATATCTTTGTAAGGTGGGTATTCTCTTCATTCTTTATATTTTTATAATTTCATGTATTGTTCTTTCATAGATTTTTATAATTTCGAATATTGTGTAGGACGAATATAATGTTCAGCAGTTTGTCATTATTTTATAATATCTATTAAAAAATTAGATCTTTCAAGTGGGCTCAGTTTGTAGTGTATATGAACTTGTCAACGACCCTCTGACTTGGACATATTTTACTGGAGATTGGCACTGAATTCTTCTCAAACAGCAGTTTTTAGGTATCTTACAAGTTAAGAATAATGACAGACAATGAAGCTAATGACATTGAGTTGTGTCAAAAGTTTTTTAATATTTAATGAGCAATATCTTAAAATGAGTTAATTGGTCTTAGAAGTACTTTTGGACAATACCTTTTTATTAATTTTTGTTGTTATAATTAGTTCAATAGTAGTTGCATACAATTAGGGCCAAATTTTTAGTTTTTTAAACCAATACCATTCCTACCAATCATCATATATGTTAAGTGAGTATACTGAGTTGAGTTTGACCCTTCTCTTCATTTAGTGCAAATATTAAGTGTAATTTTAAAAAAATTTTTGGACTATGGTGAAATATTGTTTGAGGCTTAATGTTTTAAGATTCACAAGTTTTTTTCTCCCAAAAGGGTAGACATGAATGATTACAACATTTCAAACTTTACATATATTAAATTATTTAAAAATTTATTTAAATTCATGTGTAATTTTTAATAAATTTTTGATATGAATTTTTTGTTCAGGTTTGAAAGCCAATAACGTTTATAATGCCTTTATTTGGAAAATCAGCAAAAAGCCCAGCTGAAGTGGTCAAATCCCTAAAGGAGGCAGTTAATGCCTTGGAAAGAGGAGATAAAAAAGCTGAAAAGGCTCAGGAAGAAGTTAGTAAAAATTTGGTACTCATAAAAAACATGTTATATGGAACATCTGATGCAGAGCCACACACTGAAATTATTGTTGCTCAACTTGCTCAAGAGTTGTATAACTCCAATTTGCTGCTTTTGCTGATACAGAATCTGAACCGAATTGACTTTGAGGTATTATAACAAAGTTCCTAACTACATCAATTATATGTAATAATAACTGTTTTTAAGAAACTTGGTTTAAATGTAATGTCTTACTTGCACAATACTAATAGTCATTAAACACCAAAAAAAGTTATTTACTTATGTTTGTAAATCCTTATTCTGCAAGAAAAGGATTGAAAATCAATAATGAAAGATACTTTGGTTATGTTAATTTTGGTCTTAAACAATTAAAATTTGAGTATCTTAAATTTCCAGGGAAAGAAAGATGTTGCGCAAGTGTTTAACAATATTCTGAGGCGGCAAATTGGAACACGATCACCAACTGTTGAGTATACATGCACAAAACCTGAAATTCTTTTCACTCTGATGAAAGGTTATGAACATCAGGAAATAGCCCTAAACTGTGGTACAATGCTTAGGGAGTGTGCTAGATATGAAGCATTGGCAAAAATTATGCTATATTCAGAAGACTTTTTTAATTTCTTCAGATATGTTGAAGTTTCTACTTTTGATATTGCATCTGATGCTTTTTCCACATTTAAGGTAATCATCAATTTAAAATTTTGTATTACATTAACTTAGTATTAATGTAGCATTAAAAATTATATATAATCAGAGCCATAATAAAATTTGAAAATATCTTTTTTAATTTCTCCTTTCTTGAGAGAGCTGTGGTGCAGTGGTTAAGTGCCAGACTATGAAGTTTTAGTTGCCAGTTCAAATCCTCATTCTGTATCCTGTTACATATAAAGATGGTGAAAAACAGGATTAAAACTCAATCATAACTAATTTCTCCTTTTCTAAGTTGCTAAATATAACAAAATGAATTGTTGAGTGTTTTTTTGGACTATTTTTCTAAAATTGATTTGAATTTTTTTTTCTTTTTGTTTTTTTGATTTAGGAACTTCTAACAAGGCATAAGGTATTATGTGCGGAGTTCTTAGAGGTGAATTATGATAAAGTTTTCACTCATTATCAGAGATTATTAAATTCCGAAAACTATGTTACTAGACGGCAAAGCCTTAAACTTTTGGGAGAACTTCTTTTAGACCGGCACAACTTTGCGGTTATGACCAGATATATTTCTAGCCCAGAGAATTTGAAGCTAATGATGAATATGCTAAAAGAGAAATCTCGGAATATTCAGTTTGAAGCTTTTCACGTGTTTAAGGTGAGATTAAAAATTCGTAGTAAACAAATGTTGTTGGCCCTTCAGCCCTTCTTTCAATACCTTTAAATTAATCTTTCAAGTTTAGTATTTAATGCGCTTGACTTGTGAATTAATGGTTGAAAGTTTGAGGTCCGTCCTACTCCATGTTACATCCAAAGATCCAAAGATGAGAATCAGCATTAAAAGTCAAAGAAAAGTTATTCAATTAATTTATTTTTTATTTAATTTGAATCTTTTTATTTATATTTTTCTGTAAAACATACAGACTTTGCATAATTAGTATTCTATATTTTTTTTTGCAGTTTAGTGCTCTCTAATAATAAAAATACTTTTTCAGGTGTTTGTGGCAAATCCAAACAAACCTAAACCAATATTAGACATTTTACTGAGAAATCAGGAAAAATTAGTGGAGTTTCTAACCAGGTTCCACACTGATCGTTCTGAAGATGAACAGTTCAATGATGAAAAAGCTTACCTGATAAAGCAAATAAAGGAACTGAAACCAGTTGCAGAACATTAGCAATTAATTTTTAAATAGTATTGTCATCTTGCGTCAAAATCAACACAAATAGAGGCATGCTGCTAGAGATTAAAACAAAAACAGCTTGATGTTAATTTTAATTTTTAATTAAGCAGAATCCAATTAATATTTGTTTATGTTTAATGAAATGTTATTATCTGCTATTTTTATGATTGTGGCTATAGTTAATATAATAGTCTTCCCAAAACCACTGCAAAAACATTTTATATTGTGAGCCTTCCAGTATTTTGATTGTGTTTTGTTGTACATTCGCTTATTATTTTCAAATATGTCGTCGATCGTTTATGTTGGTTTGGGATCTAAGTTTTTTTTGTTATTTTATATGTTAACTGGAAAATTCTGAAAAGAAAGGTGTCATTTTTAAGTGCTTATTCAAGTATTTATTGAAAAGACCAGAAAATACAATATTTTGTATTTTCATTATATTTATGATTCTTTATTTTCCAATCTTATATGACTTATCATTTTAATAATGCTTGCACTCGGCTCTTCAGCAAAACAACTCCTTAGGTCGGGAAATTCCCCCAAAATCTCTAAACTTAATTTGTCCTAGAAGTATTAAATTTTGTTTTAAAAAGAAAAATATTAAATTGGCGACAGCTTTGTCGAATAACTTATTTAGCATTTTTCGTCGACGAGAAATGAATTATATTTTTTTAAAGACAAGTTAAGATTGATAACTACCCAAGACCTGCTTCTGCTTTCATTTTGTTAAGTAATCGAATTATTGACCAACTTATTTTTGTACGGTTGGAACTTCGGAAATGGAGTTTTGAACAGTTCAACCATTTTTTTAAATTAAAAAATACCTGGATAGTCTGAACAAATCAATCGTGGCAAAGATTTATCGTTTTTTAATAATTGGGGGTTTTAGATTTATAATAAAAGTTAATTGTTTTGTTTATCAAATTTTATCTATTTTAATGTTAATGGAATTGATTTGCATTGGTGAATGTTAAAAACAAATTTTTTTTTGTATTCCAGGAGATTTTACTTAGACCTGCTTCTTATCACCAACTATTCATTCGCTTTCAAAAGAATTTTTGTGAGAGCCTCGTTTGGGTTTCACGTTTCCCAATTAAAAATTTTATTATATATGGATTTCGCAATACTTAAAATTTCTAACACATGCAATAATTGCTCAAAGAACTTTGTTAATCTTTATAAAGGGACCCATTTTTTACTATCAAAATAATAACCTTTGTGTTTATATTTTGAACAGAAAAAAATTTTAACTTATAAAATTTATTTTAAGCGATTAATTTTTTTTTTGATATTTGTCGAGAACATTTTAGACCCATTTAAAAAATCAAAAAGAGAATTTTTTTATGGGGGCTATCGTTCATGATTGACGAGAAAAAATTTTTCCAAGTTTTCCTATTCAGTCCTTAGTCCCTTTATGCTATTAAAGAGACAAACCTTTTTAAAGACATCGCCTTCAAATAATAACGAGAACTTGGCGTAAAAATAATAATATTGCGATTCAAAAATCAACCGTTTCACTTTTGATTGTATTATTTTTATTCAATACTTTCTTGTGCCATTTTCGCTTTGAACCTCAAATTCATAAGTTAATTTTGAACTTATTAATTAGTTATTCAAATTAATAAGTAATTTTAATTGATTCTTCTTTGCCTCGATTTATTTTGCAGGTTTATTTTATGCTTTGGTATTTCGATACAAGTTTTTGAATTTTTTTCATTACATCAACTTTCATTTGCTGGAATATAGTTAGATGAAAATTTGAAGGAATTCAAGGTCCTGCGTTGAGAAAAATATACTCCTCTTCAAAAGGTCAATTTAACAAAAGAATTTTTTCCAAAAGAAATAAATTTTTGCAGTAGAAACGAAGATACAATTCAAATGAGCTATTTTTCACAACATAAAGTTTAAGTCTTAATAATAATAAAGCGGAAAATTCAAGGTTCAATTAAAAATTTTTTTTTCCCTTTTCGCTCACAATTTTCCTCTACAGAGTATTTCAATTATCGTATAAAATGATGGCTTCACGACTGCACCTATTTATTGTAATAATTTAAGGTTATTTAAATAAATTTTCTGGAACAATCACAGTTATACTTTTGAATTCTACTCTTAATGCCTTTAGGTAAAAATTATTTTAAATATTAAATATGAATGATGAAATTCTAGCCCCCAGCCACAATTTATGTTTTATTTCCTTTTTTAAATAACATCTGTAATATGTTAGTAATAATATTGTTTTTGAAAAATTCAATTTAAAAAATAGCCTATTTTTTAAAATACAAAGGCATCATCAAGAATAATATTCTTTACTTTCTGCATAATTCAGGATTCGTCAATTTTGCCTTAGGAGCTTACTGGAAATTGTGAATAATAGAATATTTAGAAAAAAAACTAAAGATTATCTCAAGTGTCTTTCTTCAATTTAAAGTTCAAAGAAAGAATGGGAACATGATTTTGTAACTTCAACGTTCTTGAATATAATTATTTTATACAACTGCAGAAACTTTTCGTTTTTAATTTTTAAGAGGGCCATTTAAAATAATAAAATTGAAGGACCATCTTTTGAATATTCAAAAAAGGTGACACAGGCGTAAACAATGCCAAACGGTAGAAACTGTTAACAAAGATAGTAGATGAACAATGAGATGTCCCGCTTGATGGCCATCCAAAATGTTTACGAAGGTTTTTCAATATTTCAGTCATAATAATGCAAACTAATTTATTGTTTTTCGGGGAGTCAAAATCAGAATAACGTTCATATCCCTAAACAAGCTCAGCACTCAATTATTCAAACGAAGATTCCAATCTTGTTTTCCGTTAGAAGTGGGCAACTAGCGTTTCTTATGTAATTTAAGACGTAGAAAACTAGGTAAAAAATTCATAATGCCAAGTTTGAGCTGACAGCGGGTTTTTCACCATTGTCTTATCCCACTTTAAAGTGAGTTGTTCGCCACATTTTAGTCCACTCATTTAGGTTGGCCAATCTGTTTTAATTGGAACACTCAATACATAACAAAAGTTTTGAAATGTTTAGACTCTTCGTCTTAAACAGTTTTGCTTTTTTACTTAAGTTTAATTAATTTTAATCTATAGTAATGCTGATTCATATCGCAATAACGTTTTATATAGTTTTACTAAATGTATTTGTTAATTCTAATCAGGAAATAAAAGTAGATGCAAGTAAATCAGAAGCTTGGGGGCCCGGTCTTCTTCCCACAAAATTAGTATTTCCGGCGCGATATTTTTTTGTCCAGCTTCGTGATACATTTGGAAACCTGTAAGTTGACGGTTTGTCTTATGAATTTATTTCTTCATTTTAACAAAATTTTTGTTAGTTTTTGTCGAAACTTTAGCTTCAAATGGAAAGTTGTCAAACCTTTTATCTTATCTCTAACTCTTCCTGCACTTATGTATTATGAATAGTATTCTTCGTCACTCTTGCAAAGTATTGACCATTTGAACAATGAACAAGGGTTGTTGATGTAAAATACGTAGTCAGTTATTTGGAAAATATTTTTCAGGATTACTGGACCTGTAAAAGGAGAGTTGGATGTACATATTTCTGGGAGAACAAAATCTGACCCATGCAGAATCTGGAGCAATATTCTGAATAGAAAAGATGGGAGCTACATAGTGCGTTACAAGTTATATAACACATGTAGTTCTTTAAAAATTGATTTAAGATTTGATAACATGCCCATTCAAGGATTCCCAAAAGTTTACAATGACATTGTTTATTCAGATGATTGTAACTGCCCTCAAAATATAAATACTTGGTTGGAAGATATGAAATGTAGAAAAAATTACAACCAAATAAATGCTGATTTAAAAAATTTTAGGAAAGTAACATTTAGTAAAATATATAAGAAAGTGTTGCAGAAATTTACCCATCCTGGGAGTATTAGTTTATGCCATTATGCAATTAAGGCTAATGAAGTATTTAGAAAATGTTATGGTGAATATGTGGGCTTCAAAATATTTATGGATGCATTACTACTTTCTTTATTGAGAAAAATTCATTTGCCAGATTTTGAAATGTTTGTAAACCTTGGTGATTGGCCTTTGGAGAAAACAAGTCCAAATCCTTTACCAATTTTCTCATGGTGTGGGTCTGATACCACATCTGATATTATTATGCCAACATATGATTTGACTGAAGCTACTTTAGAGTGTATGGGAAGGTACATAAATTTTTTTTTTATCCTACTTTGCCTTGAAACTCAACCATAATTACCAATATTTTTTGTATATTTTTATATTTGAAAAAATAAGTTTATACATGAAATGTATGTGTTGAGTATTAATTCTTTACTAATCAAAAAGTGACAACTTATTTTTGTTGTTTTCAGTTTTCATAGCTCTATATAAATATTTTTTTCCAATTACAGGGTTTTGCTTGATATGCTATCAGTCCAAGGGAATACTGATGTTAATTGGCATAACAAAATTAATAAAGCCTTTTGGAGAGGAAGAGATGCCAGGCAAGAGAGACTGAATTTAATTGATTTGTCTCGGAAATATCCAGATTTAATAAATGCTAGCCTAACAAATTTTTTCCTTTTTCGTGACAAACAAGAAGAATATGGACCAAAAGCAGACCACATCTCCTTTTTCAATTTTTTTCAGGTTGGAAATATTCATTCAAACCTTCATTTTTGTCAAAAAATATTTTTGGCTATTTTTAAAGTTAAATTTTTTGCTAAAGGGAATATTTTAGGTTTTTCAAAAGCATAATTAATTTTTCAATCCTCTTGACACTATCTGGACATTTGGAAAATTCAACTTTATGGAGCTCATTTTAGTAGTTCAAAAATTCACTGAAAAAAAAACATTTTCTGGTCAACTTTTTTTTTTCATTTCAAAAAACCCACTAAGTTTAAATTGACTGAGCAATTTACTCAAGAGCTGTGCTGTGCAATCTAGAGTTCTTATTGCTATAAAATGTTAAGTCTGATGTGTTAACTCTAATATTACATTTATAATATAAAAATTTTTAATTTTACAGTACAAATATCAAATAAATATAGATGGAACCGTTGCAAGCTACAGATTACCGTATCTGCTGGCCGGAGATTCAGTAGTTCTTAAACAAGACTCTCCATATTTTGAACATTTTTATAGAGATCTTATTCCAGATATTCATTTTGTGCCTTTTAAAAGAGATTTATCTGATTTGATTGAAAAGATAAAATGGTTACGCGAAAATGATGAAGTCGCTCGAAATATTTCTCGACAAGGTCAAGACTTTGCGCGGGAAAATTTAATGCCGAAGGATGTGTTTTGCTATTATGCTGTTCTGTTTAAGGTAAGATTATATCATTCACTTTTTTGCTTCCTATTGGACATAAATTTGGTACTCTACTAAATTCTCATTGTGAATATTCAATTCAAAATTAGTCTTGCGTTTTTAAGTTATATAGATTGAAATGAACTATAATAAAATAATAAGTTTATAGAAAATTTTTTTTAATTGATAAAAAACCTGTGTGCAAATATAGAAAATAGTGATGTATCATGGGTGGATAATATCACGTTATAATATATTAACTGTATTACTTCAATAAAAGAAAAGTACAGATAATTATCTCCTGGAAATTAGTATTTTTCTTCAGTAGAAAAAAATGAATGTTAATCATTATGAAAAACGCACACCAACGTTTCTTATTTTTGTGTATTTATGAGTATGCAAGTTACTTTCGCGTGTGAAATTATTTTTACTGATGTAACCAGCTTAACCTATTTTGGCCCTTTAATTTATTTTTAACCTATTGCAAGCCCAGTTGGTTTTCAACAAGCCTGTATAGTTCATAGGAAGATGGTCTGAACTCAACATTAGTTCGTATAATAACTATAATAAACTTATAAGCCATTTTGAAAACCATTTCGACCTACAGCATCTTTTATAGTGTTTCTTATCTTTTATGGAGTTCGTCCGCTAATTCAGCTCAGGAATCCTTGAACACTTCCACTCCAAATCTCCGAACCGTTGCCAATGCTCCCTGGGTCGTTCCTAAGTACAAAAACCGAAAGAAGTGATGGTTTCCTCTCCCAAGTGCTCCTCTTGACTGGCAGTCCGTTCTTATTTTTTCTAGCATCCCTTGATGAATGACAAGACAAGCGACGAAAAAGGCAAAACCTATGGACTCAATAACTTTTTGGCCTTTTGCTCCTCTGCCTTTATTACTTCTCTTCTTTTTCTACTCTATTAATTTTCTATTATTTTGCTTCTCACACCCATTGTAATCCCACAATGTTTTCTTTTTTGCTTTCTTTCTTCCTTACTATATTATATTTGCAAATAGTGGGAGGAGTAGTGTAGTGGTTATGTTCCTGATTTGGATGCAAATGGTCTTGAGTTCGAATCCTCCTCCTGCATCCTGTTATACTCAAAAATTAAGGGTGAAAAACGGGATTAAAACCACCACCAAATATTTGCAAATTATTGGGTTACAACAGAAGTGAAATATATAACAAAAATCACAATTACAAACATGTACATTTTGTTAGCTGTCACATGAGCACTATTTACTTTGTACAGGTTAATATTAACTTTAATTCTTGAGGCTCATAACATTGGAAACAAAGGCTGAAAAGTTCTTCCATTCATTATGACTTGTCGGGGGCAAATTGTAAAAATTTTCACCTCTCTCAACACACACCGGTTGATGCAAAGCAAATGTCATGTGATGTACATTGTCAACTTCTCCCACATTTTAGTTTAAACAAAAATTGTAGTCTGTTATGGAAAATGTATTTAAAAATTCTGCAAAATTACCGTGGATAGGAATTTGAAATAAGAGGTAGTTAATAGCAAGGCTCTCATCTTTAAACCTATATACAACGGATGGAAAGGTTGCGCGGCCTTTAGATGCCCATTGGTCTTGCCATTTCTCAAAAATAAATTTATCTCACGAAAGTGTGGGAGGAGTAGTGTAGTGGTTAAAGTTCCTAACTTGGATACAAATGGTCGTGAGTTTGAATCCTCCTACATCCTGTTTTATTCAAGAAAAGGGTGAAAAACGGTATTAAAACCACTAAAACAACAATTAAAATTAATCAATGACTATAATCGAGGGTGAGCTTTCTGCTACCTAACACCGAAATCTGGTTTTAGGTGATCTACAATAGATACGAGTATTTCACGCGTTTAGTAAAATAAAGATGTTATATCTATTATTACCCATCCTCAAACTCATCTAGACCTACGGATTTGAAATTTGGGGTCCCTCTGCCAACTCGGACCTCGAAATCCTCGATGGATTCCAATCCAAAATCCTTCGTATTCTCGTAAATGCCCCTTGGTTCGTTCCTAACCAATCATCCATGTTGGCTTGAGAGCTTCCTTCGTAAAGAAGAAAATCTAAAGGTTCACTCGCAAATACTCCTCTAGTCTGGCGAACCACACAAATCTTTCTTCGTCCTCACTTCTCAACTAATCTCTCGACCAAAGACGTCTCAAACGACATAAACCACTTGATTCCAAACACGCTTCTTCTAGTCAAACCTCCTTATTTTTCTCCTACTTTTTCCTATTCCCTTCTCTACTTCTTCTCAAATAGCTTCAGCCTTTGTTAAACTTCTTCCAAACCGTTCCTGGGACCAAGACGCTGGTCTGCTCTCCAGACATAACCCCTCAAAACTAATCCGAACAACTAAATGGTGTTTAGTGCTTGGAGACAGGAGGTATTTTGCAAGCAGTATTAAAAAAATATTAATTATTGTCCTAGACACTTAACACGTTGACGACCGCACCGAAAATGGTGTGTTACTCGTGGGGACCGGCATTTTTTTCGTTGTAAATCACCTGCATTTCTGTGCAAGTTATTATAGATAGACATTACTTAATCCGTATACAAATTTTTAAAAACTCGATCACCGGTAGGTCACGCGTTTCCAGGATGTAAATTTACCTTCGTCCTCACCTGTGGGTCAATGTTTCCTTTGCATTTTCACAATCACCTTAAGTGATTATGGAAAGTAGTAAAAAGGTGTACCACAAGTACTAAATGAAATATGTATAAACTCCAAGTGAGTAAGCTATTCTTATCTTGCCTTGAAAGTATGACAAACTTATCAAATTTCCTTGAAATAAAAAAAAATCCCTTTAAAATCCATTCTTTGTCAAACATACTCTACTATATTGTATATATACAATGGAGATATTGTACATAGTAGGTTCTCTACTGATAAGATTTATTCTGTAATATTATCTATACTTTATGATTTTTAACTAGGAATGGAGTGTTCGATTAACGGAGCCTCCCATGGTGTTACCGGAAATGGAACACGTTCCACAGCCTGCTCCGGAATCTCCGTGTTTTTGTAGAAGACCACTATTAAAAGATGAACTCTGACTTGTTCACTCAATTTAAGGAGCTGTCACTTTTATTATTATGAATCCCGATTTTAACCCAAAAATGGGATACAGACAGATCTGAACATGTGTAATTCTGGGTTACTTGGTAATTCTTATGATTTTTGTATATGAAATATATAGATTTTTATTCAATTTTTTTTCTTCACAATCTTTCCCATCAAAGAATAGTTAATAAGGTAAATATGGGACAAAATATGATTTTATATAATCAATTTAATGATAAAGATGCTCTATATACATGATTCATCGAAAAAAAAATCCTTTAGAGTAAATGACTTTACCAGTCCCAGCGTTATGCAACCAATTTATCGATTGTTTCCTGTTTGGTATCGTTCCATTTTTTGTTCGAAGCCCTTCACAAGCCCTCTTCCCTGGAAGAAGGACACCGATCACTAGCCTTTCTGTAGAGCTCTTCGCTTAAAAGCTCGATACGATTACGACCAGGGCTCTGGGGAGGCTACACGAGTTTTTAATAACTTTTTTTCTCTTGATTCAGTTGTAAATAGCTCTGGCATAATTGAGAACTATGCCTGGGAACGAACCCATCGCCAAATAACTTTAGCCCAGATGAAATGGCACTTGCACTCCTCTTGTCCAGGGAAGCAACCCCAGATCGTAACAGAACCACGGCCGTCCTTCACCATTGCCACTATATAACCTCGTGACTTAAAATATCCAACGAAAATTCTGCTGTTTGTTTCAACAAAACCAGAAGTCGGCCCAGAGAATATTTTCAAAGTTTCCTTCAGTTTAATCTCGATGTCTCAGAGTCCAGTGCATTCGTTTTGTTTTCTTTTGTTCAGCGGTTTACGGACGAGAATACACCCAAACAAATCAGCAGCCTCGATCGTCGCCATACAGATGTGAGCGACAAAGGTTTGGAACATCATTGGTTTACATCAGCGCGGATTTCTGGCGCTGTTGTATTGTATTTTGTTTTTTACATAAAATCTATTTCGCTTGCTAGTCAGTGTAATAACGTTGTCGTTCGTCTCGACCGTAGGGGATCCTGATTTCTGCCGGTTTCTTTGAATCGGACGAGTGTACAATGAACAAAAGTCTTTGATATTTTGTTCGAGTGGCAATCACTCAGTAAGTTTTCTCCTCATAAAGAAGTTCAATGAGGCCGGACCTTGTATCAAGCCTAATTTCCTACTTTACCCTTCATGTTTAAAGAGTACCGGATGGTATTGACAGAGAAACACAATTAACACGAATATGTGCCCAGAACCTGAGAAAAATAATAAATTTTAACTTGAAATTACTTGTTTCGGATCCTTTCACGATCAAAAATACTGGTCAAATCAAGTTATAGACACCACCTGAGAAATTTACAAAATAAGAATGACTCTACCTGATTCGCTCATTCCTGAATTCGTTGACGTTGGTCAACATCACCTATTTTGAACCCTTTTTTGAGCCTTCTTATGATACTTAAACAAAGGGATTTGTTCTTCAGACCTTCTCCCCAAAACTATCGGATCATCGGATCGTAAAACGATGGGATGCATTTTACAGTTTATTTTCATTTTTTTTTGTTTAATTAAAGACAATGTGAAATTTTTGGAGGTGGTATGAAACGTTTGGTCGGCAATGCCACCTTTTTACATACATGGAGTAGGAGGAAGATATACTAAGAAACTATCGGTGGGTAAATATCATTCAATCGTGTTGCCTTATAAGATAAAAATGATGCCGGGAAAAATAATCTTAGATTTTTGAGAGCTGTTGAAATCATGACTAGGAGAATCAGGCCCCGTCATAAAGCGGTCAAGCATTGTAACCAGCGGTCGAATAATGAAACTTGCAAAAGTACATTTCTTCAGGAATAGGTAGATTCTGAAGGGGAAAAGAAGTATTGTTGATAATGTTGTTTATTGAATTTTTTATTATTATAAGATTAGTAAATATCAAAAAAACAGTTTTTGGTCATTACAACCCGCGTAAAATTAGAAATCGAACAAATCTTAACTGCATACAAAAACCCACCGCACCGAACACAGATAATAAATTGTAAAGTCCAAACTCTTCTACAATTTTAAGCTGTAGGTATCGTCGGTGGACTGATTGACATGTTCCATATTTTAACGGCCACAAAAAAAAAGAAGAAAGCACAGAAAAAAACAAACTTTGACAAACAAAGGGTATTAAATATTAAAATACCTAGGATTCAGTTGGAGAAGTAGAATGAGAGGTTCTTAACAGTGAATTGGCGCTGATTAAGCTTAAAGTTTTAAGTTTTCAAAACATGTTTAATAGCGATAATGAAAAGGCTTAAAAGGCCCATCGATATTTATTCCAAGGTATTTGGCCTGTTCTTCAGTCAATTTTGTTAATTTTACACCCAAATGATCCAAATGTAAGGCTGCTACCTCTTCATCTAGCTGAAATATAGAAGTAAATTTTGAATGAAAAAGTTGGGTTTCAAGCATCTAATACAACTAAATTAGAAAAATAATAATATACTGTCTTACTAAAACGTCAAGTACAACATTCAGTTATTTTAACACTACGTCAGTTGCTAAAATATTTTATTACACAAGTGATACAGTGACGAAAAGACTAAAAAAGTAAATATATGACATTTAGTGAGTTAACAATCAGGTCTTAACTTCTCAAAAGTTGGAATTTAAAAAAAAATATACTAGACGTATAACGCAATCCCTAAATAATCAGCATACAAATTACACGTTTTTGATATTTAATTTATCAATAATATCAATTTACCACTGAAATACAGGCGGTTTAAACTGCCTTACGAGAAAAACGGCCCAAAGTTATGCCTAATGCATCAAAATAAACTCGCGCGTCGATTCATACATAAAAGCCCCCAATGAATCTGTAAAAACTGTAAAAATGTTATGAAAATAGTATGAGATGTAATAATTTGCAACTAAACAAGTTAAGAACCTGCGTTTTTACACCGCGTCATATTATCACAACACAACGTTTCGTCCAGTTCGATAGCTTAAACTGTTTAAGTTTTTTAATGGTTTTAAAATGCCTAACTTCAGTAATAAGATGTCATAATGTTTAGTAAATTTTATATATGGCGCCTCAGAAGCAAGTGGTGTAGCCACCGGAGAAGTACGATGAATTTTACAATGGCTTTTTGGCCTCCAGGTAACATTGTATTCGATTAATACGATATTTGCTTCAAAAATCAGTTTAAAAATAAATTTTTCCAGTGGTTAATAATACCCAGAAGAGATTATAAGCCTTAAAATAGATTACAGTGCTGTTAAGTGAAACATTGGAACACATTTCACTTTTTTGAATAAATAAATCTACTGTAAATGTAAAAATAATTCATGATGAAAATTGTGTAGTTACTAAAAAAGTAATGATAAGATTCAGTCGACCACTACTATTTCGTTTAAATCGGTTGAGGCGTTTTTGATTGTCATATATGGACTAAAAACAAATAAACATGGTTTCATACGATAAACAGCCAAATTTATGGCTCTGATCCCAACATATTTAAATGTAGATTTGTATTAAACGTTCGATACATTTACCTTCTTGGGAAGTATATGAACTCCTAGAGGATAGTCTTCAGGCCGTGTCCATAAAGCAATTTGAGCTAAAACTTGATTCGAAAAAGAGTTGCTCATAACAAAAGAAGAATGTCCGGTAGCGCAGCCAAGATTAACTAATCTACCCTCGCAAAGAACAATTATGTGGCGTCCATTCGACAGTCTGAAACGATCCACTTGTGGTTTGATGTTTCTTTTTTCCATTGCGTTTTTTTCCAACCAAGCCACATCGATTTCACAATCGAAATGTCCAATGTTGCACACTATAGAATCGTTCCTCATTTCTACGAAATGCTTACTGGTAATAATATCCTTGCAACCCGTGGTTGTTACAAATATTTGGCCCTCCTTTGCAGCTTCTTCCATTGTAGTAACCTAACATTAAAAACTGAATGTTAATATTTCTTTCTTTTACAATTTAAATTTGAATTCCATTTTTCAAATTTGGGTATAACGGGATGTGAAGGAAAGTTGTCAGTGAGTCACAGAGACCACTAGTTCTCTACTCAGGCGCTTTGACTACTACATCACAGGTCTACCACAAAACTTTTAAAATTTAAAACCATAATTTGGTTTAATACATTGCTTTAATTTTGAAGTGATTTTATAATTGTTTTTAATCCCTCGTTAATTGTCATCTGCTTACTAACTGAGGCACCAAGTAGTATTTGGTCGTGTAAGAGGGGTTTTATCTCGGAAGACGAGGAGATGAGTAGTGGGAGTGAGAAGACAATAGGAGACACAGAGGAGGAAAAGTAGAAAGAAAAAATGAGTTCAGAGATGATTAGGGGAAGCGTGTTGCAAAGTCGAGTAGTTTTTTTGTAAATAATTTGGCTTTTACGCCGCGTCGACATTTTCGAAAAATGAGAGAATTTTCTCTTACCTTCACCAAACGTTTCGCTTTTTTTGAAAGCTAAAAGCATCTTCAGTGGATCGCTGGTTGGTTTCGACTGAAACCTTGTCTTTTGCAAGATATTTAAGTTGAAAGAAAAGGTACCTTTTCTTTTTTTCATTTACATTTTTTTACGGCGTAAAAGCCCAAACTTATTTACAAAAATTTAACTAACTGCCGCGAAAATCTAAATACTCATCGTAATACACCCATACCTCGCTTTACGGCCTAGATACGTTCCAAGAAACTTGGCCGTAAAACGAAAAGCCGTATAACGAATCAAATATTCTAATACAAATTCATAAAAATTCAGTGAGATTGGTTCCAAATTTGTTAAAAATGTAACATGGCTTGTCATTCAAAATGCATTTTATCTGGTTTAAATCAAAAATACATACATAACAAGTACATAGATTTGTACATAAAATAATAACAGACAACAAAAACCCATAATAATCCACAAACAAAAATGAAACAACTTCATGTGAAAAAATATGTGTACGTATACACACATAATTTTTTAAAATGGCTTTGATCAGAAGACGATGAAGAAATTGTGATCTACAGATCACTGTCGTAGTCATTTTTCGCTGGCAAGGATGGCTCTGGCTTAAAAAAATTGTCCAGCGTTGTTGGTCTTGCCTACTTGTCTATTTCATTCTTCGGTTGTTTCTAACAGCTAATGGCTGAGTTACTTTCTCGAGAAACTTTAGCGCTACGTTCGTCATCAGGATCGTTTTCATGGAGGATGTTTATTCCTTGTTCTAAATAGCTTTAAGTAGATGAAACACATGACGTTCGTTTAAACCTTCAAAGACGAGATTATGTTCTGGATCCAAAATTTTTTGCCTAATTTCGGGAAGGAAATTAACTTCTATACCAGTTATTTGACACATTTTAGGCCGTATATTGAAAACGTGCCATAATTGAAGAAGGCCGTTATAGCGAAATGCCGTATAAAGAGCGGCCGTATAGCGAGGTATGGGTGTACTAACACTAATCGTCTCTAGTCGTGACGTTCTCCGAGGGAGGAAGTGGTAACATCAGCCCGTCTGGAGAAATGCTTGAAAAAAAATCTGCCGATTTCCTCTTTAACAGGGGGCACCGCCAAATTTTTTCCAAACCAAAATACAGCCAACTAGTCCTTCAGTTTGTGGTTCGGCGTAGGAATAACGACCCTACCGTGTAAAAAAAATTATTGTTGCGAAGTCATTAGTTTTCAAGGGAAAGCCAAAGCCCATTAAGGATTGTAGTGCGGAATGATGATGATGATATAGTTCTATCTTCCTATTGGTCAGAACGGTATACTTAATACCTCCTACCTAAATAAAATTTTGATAAATCCTGAAATATTTAATGTCATTCATATTACCTCATAACCTTCCATAGCAGCTTGAAGAGCGTTAATTGGATCTATTTCTGTGATTAACACTCGGCCACCAAAAGCTCGAAGCGAAGAAGCACATCCTTTACCGACATCACCATAACCAGCCACTACACAAACTTTGCCAGCTAACATGATGTCAGTAGCTCTTTTAATACCATCAATGAGAGATTCCCTGCATCCATAAAGATTATCAAATTTGCTTTTTGTAACCGAATCATTCACGTTTATTGCAGGCACTTTTAGAGTATTTTCTTTAAGCATCTTGTATAAATTGTGAACTCCAGTGGTTGTTTCCTCAGAAATTCCCCTGATATCTTTTAAATAATGCGGATATTTTTTATGAACTAAATTAGTCAAGTCACCACCATCGTCCAAAATCATGTTTAAAGGTTTTCCATCTGAAAATACCAATGTTTGTTCAATACACCATATATATTCTTCATCCGTTTCTCCTTTCCACGCAAAAACCGGAACTCCACGCTTGGCAATAGCAGCTGCTGCATGATCTTGTGTGCTAAAAATATTGCAACTAGACCACTGAACCTAAGAGACAAAAAATATACATTAAAAGCTTCGATTAATTCAAAAAACGATTACGGTTTTAAAACAAATCCCTTAAAAACTCAACTCGGATTCCAACCACATGCGATTTAAAATTTTTAAATTGTCGCACTTATTATCAGTAATTCTAAGCTCTAAATCATCAAATTTTAATGAAGTTTGCACACATTTCATCCTTAAAAGTGCTAACACCAAAACATTCACACATTTTGTAGTTTAATAGTGCAGAGTCAAGCACTTGTCAGCAGCCGACAAATAGTTACGTATTGATACTCGCAACTGTAACTGTCGGAATTGGGTGTATTGATTAGACAAAACACATGAAATCCGAATAAAAATAAATTCACTGAAATAAAAAAACATGCACAAAAATATCTACAAAAAATAGCGTGGCTGTTCTAATAGTCGTTCGAATTACTTCCCTGTACATTTTTATCTACTTCATCCAACAAAGCCTAGTTTATAAAAGAAGTGCTCAAATTCATGTTCACGAGCCGTTGAATGAGAGTTATTATAATTTCGTACAACATTTTATTGTTGTTTTGAATATACAGTGGAACCTCATAAAGCGAAACAATTTTTGTAATATAAATTGTTATAAAAAACAATAATACGATCTGTGTCGAAAAAAATATACTAAAAAAACGATATGTGTAACATTTATCCAAAGAAAAAATATATAAATTGTTAATAAGTATTAATAATCACTATTAGGGTATTGCAACAAGTTCCATCAAACTGATGTAGCAATGGCACAAAAAGTTCTATAGCACAATGCGGCGGTTCCCCTGTTCACGTCACTAGTTATGCGAAACTTCGCTCGGTAAGCAAGCTTTTCGGTACACTTTAACAATTTATATTGCTCATTAAGCGAGTTTTTACTATCTATATCAATGTCTATCTGACAACTTCGATGAGTCTGAATTTTTCTTCCACTTACAACTCGAATTCAGATGAAATATATTTTCATATTACTGTAAAATTGAATGAGAATGAATGGGAAAATTAAAAAAAAAGCAAAATTTAATCAACCGCGACAAAACTTTAGTTTGAAACTTTTTTGCTTATAGTAGACTCCAAAGAAAAACTAAGACGCTCCAAGACTATGTCTCGGTCGAAAGCTATAAAAAATTCATGAAACAATTCTAAAATAATGATTTTAACGATAATAATCGGCAACAAAAAATAATATTTTTTTGAATAGATACAAGAATAATACAGTGGAATCTCTTATAACGAGTGCCTCTCATAGCGCGAAATTCGTATAATGAGCAACATGTATTGACAAAAAAATGTCTCACAACGAGCAATTTTTTGGCATAATGAGCGACACATACATAGGGAATCCCCCGACAGTTTTTGTTCAGCCTGAAACGCATTATCATATTTTATAATTAATTTATATGGAAAAAAATTGTTTCGCATAACGAGTAAAACTATGGAACGAATTAAACTCGTTATGAGAGGATCCACTGTAATAATAAAAATAACAATTTAAATTTATTTTTCTTCACTGATATTTCTTTTATCAGGTCATAAAAGAAACTGATGTTATCTTATTTTTAAACATTTGCAGTTTCCAATTCAGGGTTTAGACTTATTAACCTTTCAGCAAAGTCATTGAAACATTTTTAACTTTTCTAATTTTGTTGGCCGATATTTTTTTTAAAGAAATTTCGTTTGATTACATAAAATTTAATTTTTTCTCTTTCTTGCTTAAGAATTTTCGTTTTTGTTCTTGGTAGTTGTTGTGGCAGCGCGTAACTTGCGGGTTGTGGTTCTCGATCCCAGCAGCGAGAGTAATGAGATGACTGAGAATAATGAAAAAGTACACTTACGTGAGCTCGTACCTTATGTCTGCTTAGCAACTGAAAGGGGGAAAGGATAGGTAGAGATGGGATCACCCGAACAGCTTACTCTTATGATCAGGTTCCGTCGGTTGGAATGATCGCTATAATGACGCGATCACGTACTTATTCGCGTACTATCAATGAGTTATGAAAGACTCCCTGAGATTGTGAGAGAATGCGAAAGACTATTAAAACTACTTGAGAAAGCAAAAGACTGCGAGAGACAGAAAAAATCGCCTGAGACTATGAAAAACAGCGAGAGACTCAACTTAGACTGCGAAAAACTATGAATGAACTGCTAGAGAGCCTGTAAGCCTTCAGCTCGCATGGCGAGCATTTGACGTATTTTGTCGACTCCACATCCCTCCGACGCCTAATTTCGAAATTGGCGCAAACAGTTGCGATAAAAAAAAAAACTAATGTTGTCAACTGTCTCTAAAACAATACCCACTTGCACGCCCCTTTCAAAATATAGCAGAAACAAAAAAAAAAGATCTCAAAACATAGATTTTGGAACCTAAACTATGTAATTAAAGGTCTTATGGAACTGAAAAAAACATCCAAAGATTTCACAATAAGAAAGTTCTTAACAAAAACCGAATTACGTTGTTTTTAAAATGCCGATAAAAAGTGTAAAAGGATTATGACGATAAGGATACTAAATATAGATCAAGAAATTATCAACACTTTGGTCTTAGCCAAAAGGCCGAGAAGCGACATCAAAGATTTGTTTACTAAAAGAATTATTGGCACCCTTAACATTTGAAGTGAAACTTGTACTGGGTTCCACTTTCTTCCAAATTATGATTTCAACACCCGAGTGTTGGTTAAATGTCAAGTGTCGCGCCTTCAGACAAAGAAAAAGCTTAGGATATTCTAAGTCTTTTCTTTTGTCCTGCCGCCGCATTTCTTTTTGTTCTATTTTTATTTTATTTTATACGGAATATTTTCATTTAGCGGCACAGGTCGCGATATCAAGTATAATATTAATAATAAAGTCCTGGAAAGGGCTCCAACGGAGCTTAATCCCTTTGACACTTAGTGTATGGGATAAGTCTATTCCTCCCTAGGAGGGAGCTCAAAGCCGTCAGGCTAATTTCAAAAAAATAATAATTCATCAACGCCAATGGCTATCTATAATAATTCCTTTAAAAATGTTGGGCTTAAAAACCTACATGATTGAAAATATAATGGCATAAATTAATTTCAAACTCCAATAAAAGTATAGTGGAACCTCTCATAACAAGTTTAATTCGTTCCCGAGTATTACTCGTAATGTGAAACAATTTTTACCATATACATAATTGTAAAATAGGATAATACGTTCCAAGCCAAACAAAAAACCTCAAACAAAATATACGTTTAGCATTTATTAAAAAACTAAATACATATAAATTGTTGTCAAATGTGATTAATCATGTTTTCTTAGTTATGTACCTAATTTCTTTTTACTACAAAGCAGCCTTGACTCTAAACTGCTTCATTTCCTAGTCTGTTGCTAGACTAGTCATTTGTCACTGCCGACATGAAGTAACACTTTCCCATGCTTAAAACAGAGCCGCTCCTGGGTAGGGAGAGTTAATGAAGGCCCCCAAAGGGAAGGTCCGGAAAGTCAAACCCCACCCCCCACGGAGCTGAGAGCAAAAGTAAACCTGAAGTTGCCAATTGGACCTCAGACAAGAGATTTAGTGTCGCTGTCACTGTTTCGTCTTTGCTCGCGCCTAGCCATTTTACTGATAATTCTGCCACCAGAGAAATTTGGTATTGTACCTCTCAAATATATGAGCATATTAAAATAAATAAAATAAATTGCCGGCTACTAAAAAAAGAAAAAAAAACTCGGCGAAGTCTCCCTCGGCAGTCGGGGCTCCAGGCAGTTGCCTAGTTCGCATATGCCTACGAACGGCCCTGGTTAAAAACTGCCTTCTAATTCGTAAAGTTTGAACAGAATTCGAGATGGAAGTCAAGGTTCGGAAAGGAAGGAATACGTAAAAGTTTATCAATGTCGAATGAATGAAAGTGGAAATGAAAGAATTTTGGATGCCAATGAAGAAAATAAAACAAATAGAGAAAGAGTTAATTTTGAATATGCTCTGAATAGGAGTTCGGAAGTCTTTTTCTTTACCTCTCAGGGGATTCCTCATGCACATGTCGCTTGTTATGAGAGACTTTTTTTAACTTTTGTTTCTAAATTTGGTGGTGGTTTTAATCCAGTTTTTCACCCTTTTTTGGGTATAACAGGATGCGGGAAGAGGATTCGAACTCACGACCATTTGCGTCCAGGTCAGGAACTTAACCACTACACTACTCCTCCCATTGTTTCTAAATTTACATTGCTCGTTATGTGAATTTTTCGTTATCAGAGGTTTCACTGTATAAGGAATTGATGATTTGAAGGATAAAAATAAAAATATTTAAAAAACTGTATACCTCAGCACCAAGTTCCAGGAGCGTTTCAATAAGAACAGCAGTTTGTATTGTCATATGTAAACAACCAGCAATTTTGGCACCTTTCAAAGGTTTCAAAGGACCATATTTTTTTCTTAAAGCCATAAGTCCTGGCATTTCATTTTCAGCCAACATAATTTCTTTTCTGCCAAATTCTGCTAGATTTATATCAGCTGAAATAAACACAAATTTTTTCAATATTACTTTTAAAAGTTTAAAAAATTTATTTCAGGTTGCTATCAAGGAGTTCACATCCAAAATGATAACATCCTTGCATTAGGTATGAACTGAAATGAGCTATTTACAGGCAAAAGAACTTTTTTTTTGGAATTAGTAAGTTCCAAAACTCAATAACTACTAATTAAAAAATTACAAAAAGTGTACCATCTTTCCCAGTGTACCAATTACACTAATAATAATTTTAATAAATATATACCAAAAAGCAAGCTTCTTAAAAAACTTCTAAACACAATTTTTAAGATTTAACAATTAAAAATAGTCTTAAAACACATAAATCTTGACAGATCTATAATTAATACAAACAAAGATCAATTATAATTCAAACTAATTTTTGTATGATCATAAAAACATAAACAGGATTGACATACACTAGCTCCCAAAATGTAACTGAAACCTTCCTACTTGGTAGCTGTCTAACACGAAACAAGAATCAGTAATTTTGATTTCAAAAATGAATGAAAAAGCCACTCATGAATCCTATCAGTTTTAAAATCTCAATTTTGCCAATAACTCAAGATTTCTGGCTCAAGATAATTTTAATATAACAGTAGCATTAAACACAACATTCATGAGTTATAAAAAACTTCAAAATTAATTTTTTTTATTTCAAAAATTATTCCTCCAATTTCACACCACCCTAAACACTTTCAATATTTATTTCAACAAAACGATCACTGTATCAGGTAGAGAAATCATAAATTGATTTCTCCCAAACTCTTACACCAGAACTACCCTTTTAAACTGTCTTCAAGAGTCTTTAAATTTATTTTCCTAAAATTAAAAAATACCAGCACGTGTAAAGCACATCGTAATTGCAATACCTAATAACGATAAACCATCATAATCTTTAGGAACCGGCATAAATATTTTACCGTGTATATCAAGGTATTCAGAGTAGAAAAACAAATTTTACTCACCGACTTTATATTTTAATTTTTCCGACATTTCTTCTCTGGTGATTTAACACTCAAGGACTTTAAAAACTCACAAAATCGTAACAAGTAACCCAAGAACAGTCAGAGAATTAGTCGTAACAAATTTACGAAGGGAGCGCATGCGTATTTTATGTGTAATAGTTGAATTTTTCCCCTGTATGAATTCTTGAATGAATTTTTTGGTTTAATGTGCAAACTTTTTTTTGTATCTGAAGCGTAGAAAGTTCACGAAAACATAACTTATCAACTTATCAACCCATGCTAGCTAAGCCTTGGATAATTTTTTTTAGGTTAAAGTTAATGATTTTGTTTGTAATATCAAAAATGCAAAATTATTAACAATTCCAGATCCCGCATAAAATTGAACATGCTATGTACCAGTGAATATTTTGAAAGATGATACTTGCGGAATATATACAAAGTTTGTCAAGTAATCCCTACTTTGGAGCTGGTTTCGGTCTTTTCGGAGTAGGAGCGGGTGCTGCTTTGTTAAGAAAAGTTCTAGTTGGAGCAACAATACTATTTCGACGACGTTTGTTGATGACTTTGGAAGTGCCATGCAGGGACAAAAGTTATCAATGGTTGTTACAGTGGATTACAGAGAAAGCGGCAAGACAGACGCAGCATTTGAGCGTGGAAACCAGTTTTGAGCAAAAAGATTCTGGTTTTGTTAAAACTAAATACGACTTCATTCCATCGATAGGAACTCATTTCTTTAGGTTAAAATTTATTTGTTTTTAATTTTTTGTCATGATTTTAACTGGCTTTCATACCAGATATGGATATTATTCAGATATGGCTTATTTCAGATATGAGGGTAACTGGATTAAGGTAGAGAGAGCTAGGGAACAGCATACATTAGATCTCCATATGGGTGTCCCTTGGGAAACTGTGACATTAACAGCCTTTGGTCGGGACAAATCTTTGTACCATAATATTTTGGAAGAAGGTAAATCTTTCTTTATCTGATTGCATCACTTAAGAATCAGTATTATGAAAATTATAATATTTTAAAGTAAATGATGAAGAGTGCAAAAAGTGAAGTATTTTTGTTTTAGCTAGACAAATGGCTTTGAAAAAGCATGAAGACAAAACAGTAATGTACACTGCAATAGGATCAGAGTGGAGGCCATTTGGTCATCCAAGAAAAAAAAGACCTTTAAGTTCAGTTGTATTAGATAAAGGAATCAAAGAAAGGATTTTACAAGATTGCCAAGAATTCATAAATAATCCTGTTTGGTATACTGACAGGGGTAAGAGAACCTTAGAATTTATACTTGTTGAAATGTTCAGATAAAGAAAAATGTTAGTATTTGTGTTTCAACAATGAGCTGAACTCATTAAGGCTTAGCCTCTTATGTACAGATGCCAGGAATTCACTTCTTAAGAGTCACTTGGAGTATTTTTTTAAATTAAGTATGGACACACTAAATTAGAAAAAATATATAATGTTTTATATTTTTGCCAAGGCTTAACCTGCATTTAGAATTGTGAAATTATTTTAGTTTCTGTATATATAATTTTTTACTTATGACTGTGAAAGTTCATTATTTTAATTTTGAACTCAGGTGGTTAATTTTGGTGATTTTAGTTGCAATGCAAGATTTTTATAGTTAATCAGTATATATATGTATTTTTACTAAAATACTTAGTGGTGGTTTTAATCCAGTTTTTCACCCCTTTTTGGGTATAACAGAATGCAGGAGGAGGATTCGATCTCACGACCATTTGCATCCAAACTAAGAACTTTAGCCATTGTACTACTCCTCCCACATTTTTACTACAATATGTGACTTTTATTGGGATAAAAATTTTTGTAGGTTCAATTTCATCATACTGCAAAATTTTGTTAAAGAGCTAAAAGCTTACTATTTGTATTGAGATTTCCTGGCTTTGTTTTTCCCATTTAAATGCAAAGAGCAGTAACATGTATTCAAAATAAATTTTACAGGTACATTTTATTAGAAATTGTACACTGTTCAGGAAGTATTCAGTACCTTTGAAATACCTTTGACTTTTTTAAGGATACCCTACAGACGTGGGTATTTACTGTATGGACCACCAGGATGTGGGAAAAGTTCTTTCATATCTGCTCTGGCTGGTGAATTACAGTTTGGTATTTGTGTATTAAATTTGGCAGAACGTGGATTATCTGATGACAGACTTAATCACCTGCTTGCTTGTGCTCCTCAAAATACCATTATACTACTAGAGGACATTGATTCTGCCTTTCTTTCAAGAGAAGAATATCACGAAGGTAGGAAACAAAAAAGTGTTTGATTAGAATGTTATTGCTAAAAATTAAAATTACACAAAAACAAAAAATTTGTAATATATTTTTCAGGGAAAAATCCTTATGAAGGACTTAGCAGGGTGACCTTTAGTGGCTTACTTAATTGTTTAGATGGGGTTGCATCAGCTGAAGCTAGAGTTCTTTTTATGACTACAAATTACATAGAAAGGTTAGTGACAATGAATCCAATCAAAATAAATTTGAACAACTTTTTCCTTTAATTTTGATAGTGATAATATTTATGATCATATTCTAAACTATTAATATAAACAACAGTTAACTTTAGGTCGGATGAATATCATGTGAGAATTCATATTTTAACTTTTTTAGTTATATTTGGTATTTTAAACTAACCTGTTAATCCAAATATTTGTAGCAAGTGAAAGACAGCAAAATGCCTAAGGACGAAATATTGAGAAACATCTTGCTATTTCCTCTCAAACTTTCTTTAGGGGAAAAGAGGATTACAAATTTATATATTTGAATGAAGGAATGATTAAACATTCGGTCAGAACCAAATCTTTTAAAGTATCTACATTTTGTGAAGTAGCGAAGTTCCAAATGTTTGAGCCATCTTAACAGTTCCTAAATTAATACTATCAAAAATTGTTAGCATAACAAAATTTTAACTTAGGTTAACAATTTTGCAGCATGTAAAAATGATAAATTTTGATGAACTTAAAGAAATGATTCATTTGCAGATTGGATCCCGCATTAATCAGACCGGGAAGAGTTGATTTTAAGGAATTTGTCGGCTATTGCTCTCCCTATCAAGTTGAACAAATGTTTTTAAGATTTTTCCCGCATTTAGCAAATGAATCAAAAAAATTTGCCGAGTCTGTAAGTACTTTTCGCTTTGAAAGATTGAAAAAACTCATCATTTACTGTAATAATTTTATGGTGGCTCTGTTTCTAGGTGATGGGTCATAATAAGCCCCTTAGTCCTGCTCAACTTCAAGGATTTTTTATGTTTTATAAATCTTCAGGTAACAGAGTTTTATCCGAAACTGATAAAATATGGGAGCTCAGCTAACACTTTCAAATGTAGTCAAATTATTTGATGGATGTAGCATTCTCAGTAGGTGAGTTTGATAATGCATATTTGGGCGGTAGTTACTAATTAGTTTCTTTAAATTAAAATAGATTAAAATTAAAGATATTTTTATCATTCCATGAAGCTACCCTTGAAATGGGCGATGATATTCAACCAAAGACTGCGTTTCGGACTGCATTTTTTAATAAGTGCCTTTGCATATAGCCTTCTGCCCAACCATTTCTGTTCCTAATGCTAATTGGTTGGAGCAATAGCTTATATCGTCGGCATATTTTTACTGAAAAAAAAGTAAATAATCGCCGGATTTTAATCTGCTTTGCAAACATATAAATTCTGAAATTCTTTTTTTGCAGTTCAGTGAATTCGAATGAGATCTACTGACGGGATGATATTAAGCTCTCCAATTAAACGATCGTTAAGATGACTAATTTTCAAGTGCGCTTACTTTTTCGAATTTTACCTGGCCTTCGAACTGTCGGTCGCAACGCGGCAGTACAACTTGATGACTAAGGTGTTTTCTACTTCTGAGTTATTATAACAATATGGGATTTATTACCGTCCTGGAATTAAATCACTTGAAATGAGTAATTCAGTAATAGTATATAATGATGGGACATTTCTGCGAATACAGGCTCTCGAATTCCAGAAACCACGTAATGAATTTATCTTCAACGTTGAATAAAAATGCAATTTGTGGCAGAAGTCAATTAGTATGTTTCATCAATTAGCTGTTAGTAAGTATTCTTTCGTAAATTTTATATTTTAAAAACATATCGCAAATTTAAAAGTCAATCGTCTTATAGTAGTGAAGTCACGTAAGTAGCATATGACACCGCGCATATTGTGTACCAAAAAGTTTTTGTATCAGTTGCAATGTTTGTATAATAAAATAATTTAACATTTTTTAAAATTTATTATTGTATTATTTTACAATCAAAATTTTCACATAATTTTTATTCCTTGCTGAAAGCTTTTCTTATGCATAAAAACTTTCTCTTGCCTGATTTTTTCTTCCTTAAACGCTTCTGTATTCGCTTTTTTCTGCAACCTCCTCTCTCTTCTATATTCTTTCAAATTCTGTTTTCTGATTTTTTTTTCTTCTGGAGTTTCATTCTTCGATCTGATTGAGAGTTCTGATATTTGTGATATTATGGATTTTGGACCTGAAGGTTTTTCAAGTTCATCTAATAGAGATAGAGCACGTGCTGTAAGTCTTGTATTTTCTAGCACATTCAGAGGAATTCCAGTTTTTTTACTGATTTTGATTTTCGAATTTGCCTGAAACATTAACAATTTTTTTCTGAGTCAAAGAAACAGTTTAAATACAAAATGTTTTCCAGTGGTGTTTTTTTAAATATTATTACGGCGCGAAATTACATCAGTTACAGACTCCTCAAGTCTTTTTGGCTTGAGGTGCAGATATTTGATTTTTCGTTCTCAAAAGATGCGACTTTTTTAAGAGACAAATAGGAGCTTAACTGTGACCAATGTATTTATTAGTATTAAAAAAGTAGGCCAAAAAAAAGTTAATTAAACTTGGCACCTCTGACAAAGGCATATACTCATATACATATATTATGGCTAAACAAACCCAACAAAAAACAGAAGCAGAAAAAAATTATCAAACGAAGGGTTCATTTATTAGATCGGGTCGAAAATGTCTGAGCCGTCTGTAAAGGCCTGTTGTATCTCCGAAACTAATCAACCTGAAATTCTGAAAAAATTTTTGAACAATCTCTGAAGTTTTATGAAAAGCCAAAAAATTTTATGAATCAAACTTTATTATCAAAAAAGTTATGGTGAAAAATTGGACCCGTCCGTCCTGAGTGCTAAAGAACACGGATACGGAATAAAAAAATATCATAAAAAGGTAAATATTCTTGTTCACAGTAATTTTACAAGATAAATTAAAAGTAAAGGTTAAATAGGGAAAAATTAGAATTACCCTAGGTTCATAAATCTTGGCAGGATGATTGTAAATATTTGAGTAGGTGGAAAGAATACTGTCACAATCCCATTTTTCTGTGCCTTCTTCAAAAACCAGCCTTTCTATTTCTTCTGAAGAATCAGCTTTAGCTGCTGCAAGTAAAGTTCGCTCTTTTAAATCAAGATCATTTCCTTCTCCAAGGTTGCTTGAATTTTCCGCTAGTTTTATTAACTGTTCATCTTCTGTACTGAGAACACCTTCGATTTCTTCGCAGGGCAGACACCCTATTTCACTATCTTCATATTTTTCAAAAACCTAAAACGAACGGGGACATTCAATTATCACGTATTCAAATTTTTTACAGATTTATATAGATAACTGTTCACGCCAGCTTCAATGCGACCGTAGATTGAATGCTTGGCTAACGTGAAAATATCAACGAGTTGAAACAGGACCTTTTTCCCGTATCTTTTGGGACAGTTTTAACCTAATTTTAAAACATATTTTTTTGGTCCTTCGAGCCGGATGACAAATTAGTTTTGTGAATGCCACATTAGAATCATGTATTTCAAATACAACTTTAAAGTGGGCTGTATGATGTTTTATTATCTTAAAACATGAACAGGTGCCATTGAAAAAATTTATTGTACTGAAAAGTATCAAAACTAATGACATTTAAATCTTTACAATGTGTATATATGTGTAATAACTAAGTTCATTTTTTTTATAAAAGTATTCTACTATTTTCTTACTAATATAGTACTAAATCTTATAGGCTACAGTCATGAATTTTGTTTTTATTTCCTTTGATATGTCCTTTATTTTTAACAAAAAGTATGGCCACCATATGTATAAACAAAAGAAACCTATCTTATTTTTCAAAAATTTGAGGCAGCGTAATGGCTAAAAGTTTAACAACTAAATTTCCATGTTGAGTTTAAAAAAATCCACTATTGTTAGCTTGAATGCCTTTCACCTTTAGTAAAAATTAAATAGAGAGAGAGAGATTATTATGAAAGACCACAGCCATAAATAAAACTCACTTTTTCAAAACGATTATCAAGCAATGTAAGATGCTCATTCCTTTTTATAACAGAACTAGTCATTGAATAATCTGTGAATCTTGATTTAGTTTCTACATCTGCAAAAAATCCTTTACCATCTAAGCTGTCATCTTCATCCTCAAACTCACTATAACATTCCTCTGAAGTTTCTGACCTAAATGCAGTTGATAAAAACTATTTTTAGTGCAAGAATGTGTATGGAAATATCAATAGTGCAAATATGGTGCAAAAAGGATAAGTACAAAGTGTTTTTTAGATATTTTCAAACATAAAAATCTTTTGTGTTAAATTTTACTTATTAGTAAAACTGGTTTAATATTCTCACCCCTTTTGATTAGCAAGTTCTATAAAGTTGTCTTCCAAGATATTATCAGGGTCATCAAAATCAAAATCATCATCCATTGCAGCCACAATATCAGGGTCCAATTCAGGTCTTGGACCAAAGATTGGAGCTGCTTTGTTTAAAAGTCCAACAGTTTCTTCCACTTGTGATTCAAAGACAGAAGATGGCAATAAAACTTTTACCTGCAAACAAAAATTATTTAAAAATCTACATTTCAAAACCAAAACAATTTTGTCACAAAATAATTAGGTACAATTATTATTAATCTGAAATTATTTTAAGTTATTAATAACATATATATTCTCTACTAAGTTTTAAGGTGATTCATGGAAATTCTGTTTGACTTTAATTTTGTGATCATTTAACACAATTTTTTATAAATAATTGTAAATATATATACAAATACACTCTGACTGCTGAAAGTTTAAGACCACCTCAAAAAATTTCTTATTATCTTGCAATAACCAAAAAAATAATTGAAAGTAAAAACAAATTAACTATAAATTGATTTCATGCCTAAATAGATCAATAATTTATTTTAGATTAGGATTGTAAATTAATTTTATCACTTAGGTTGTACATTTTACCACTATCAACTTTTATTTGGGTAATTTTATTAAATTTTTGAGTTACATTTGTTTTTCTCCTGTTTCTTAATGTGCTCTTAAACTTTTGGTGGGCAGTGTATATTCATATTGGCACCGTGATCACATGTACAGAAAATAAAATTTTACAAGTCTCATTTAAATAACAAATAAGAAAGAGTCAGAGGCATAAGACTGGTTTACAAAGCAATAACTGAAATATCTTGAACACCCTTTTATGCCCAAGAAAACAGGCTTTCAAAAGACAAATAAATGATTGAGGGGTTTCTTTATTGCCTTGTAATTAACAATCAAGGTTGTATACATTTGCTTACATTTGATTAAATTTTAATCTCACTAGTATGTTTCATCCTTTAAAAAGGAAAATTAAAGAATAATTGCAACAACCATTTTAATTAATGCTTTAGTTAGCTTTTATATATATTTTTGTGATACTTCACTATACAAACTAAAATCACATGTAAATTTTTTTAATATCTCACTTGATATTAGGAAAAAGGATGGATTGCCTATTGTGATTTGACAAGGATAAATTAAATTTTGCTAATCATGCACCATTATAACAAGTAATTTCAAAATGAGTAATTAACTTCAATATTTTTTAAAAATTGAATGAAGGACTAGGAAGGAAATCTATGCTTATTGTTCTGCAACTTGGAAATACTCAACCAAGTGCATTTATGCAAATCATAATTAGATTTACTGTACCTTTGATGAATTCTTGGATTTAGTTTGCTCTTTAGCTTTGTATTGAATTTCATCCCAATCAGTTGTAATGTCATCCACAGCTTTTAAATGTTGAAGGTAGTCATATTCGTCATCAAAAAATATTCCGTACTTGTGTTCCTCCTCTCGGTTTTTTTTCTTTGAACATTCTTTTAATACATATTGAGGTGCTTTTTCATCTGCTGTCAGAGGGTCCTGTTGGCTTCTATGAACAACCTGGAATGTTACTCCGTTCTTTTTTGAAATAAATTTTTTCTTGTTTTTCGGCTAAAAAAAAAGGAAAATGAAAGATAAGTAAAAAATCATGCAACGAACATTCACATTTCCATTTTCTTAAATCTTTTCAAAAATCTCTTCTTCTTACCATATTGTAGTGGGTGAGTATTATTAAAAATGTAATTGTTTAATGTACTTGTTTTTGTCTCTGCAAATATCAATGAAATATTCGTAAACACATGGACTAACCATAACACTAAGTGGTTTTTTTAAAACACGGAGAGCTTTAAACCGTAGCAAAATTTGTTTAAAAAATTTTATTCTAATCTCTTCTGTACGTATCAGTACCGCAGTAAGCGAGATTGCAGGTGTTTTCATGTAATAATTTAAATTTATAGGAAAATCACAATGGATCTTCAGGGTTTATCAGGATCAGATATTATGATAATAGGGGGCAACTCACACCCGGATCTCGTCAATTTGATTGCAAAGTAAGCTTATATGTTTTTAATCCTTTTAGCCTCCTTAATTTTTACTTATTAATATGTATAAAAAATGACACACACACACCCTTTAACATGAGTTATGCAGAATATGATAGACTAATAAGAATGTTTTTAGTCGTTTGGGTGTAAAACTAGGAGGATGTTCTGTTTATCACAAAACAAATAGAGAAACTATGGTAGAAATTGCTGATTCAGTTAGAGGAAAAGATGTCTACATAATTCAAACTGGTACCAAGTAAGATTAAAAATTAAAACTTTCTTTGTCACACTTTTTGGTACACAAAAACTTTTCATTAATAGGTAATTTGCTTTCTATAAGCTCAATAAACTGTTTGCTTTGTGGAAGCTTATATGGAAACTTATTAAAGGTTAAAAACATTAAGGTGTAAAACTAGTTACAATAATACTAATAATATTAACTGGGGGTTGAAATTTATGCATTTTTAAAAGTTACTGAAAATTTGGACTGTGGAACTGTCTTTTATGTTTCAGAGACTGCAATAACAATATAATGGAATTACTTATAATGGCTTATGCTTGCAAAACATCTTCAGCTAAAAGTATTGTTGGTGTGATTCCTTATTTACCTTACAGTAAGCAATGTATGTAATTTTTAATTTTTTGTAACATGTAAATCTGTAAATATTTTACTACAACTATCAAATAATTTACTAATTCTCATGTGCATTTTAAAAGTTCTCTCTCAAACCCATTTGTTTTATTTATAATGGTTAAATTCCTTCTGCAGATTAAAACATGCAAATTAAAACATTTTAAAATTTAACTTCAAAAAATAGCTTCATTTTATTTCCTTAATAATGTATCTCTCAATAGTTTATATTTGCATATCCAAACTTTTCAGTTAATGGGTTACTATTTGCTATATTTAAATGAATTGTAATTATTTGGAGCACTTTTCTCACTTCAAAAATGTGATTTGTAATTGTAGGTAAAATGAGGAAAAGGGGTTGTATTGTTGCAAAATTACTTGCGAAAATGATCTGCCGATCTGGTTTGACTCATGTGATAACAATGGATCTTCATCAAAAAGAAGTTCAAGGTTTTTTTGATTGTCCTGTTGATAATCTTCGAGCCTCACCTTTTTTACTTCAATATATTCAGGAATGTGTAAGGACACATCATATTTTCTTGTTTAATTACTTTATATAATATACCAATTATGCAGGTCTCCATGATTATGACAATTTTTGAAAATTTATTCAGGGGTGAGCAATTTATAATCCAAGTCACTTGATAATACAAAGTATTGTTGGTAGGTTTGAAATGTTCGCGGCTGTTATTACTAACTTACCGCGTCAAATTCATGGAATAGTTATAGACTTTTCTCTTACCTCAGTCATACGTTTTTTATACTGTCACCAGGTGGCAATGGTTTGTTTCTACTATAATCAAAACCATTCTCTTTAGAAAGACGTTTTGTTTAGATTATGGAAGTAAGGACAATGAACATTTTGGAAGACTAAAAAGATGGGTTAGGGTAAATAAGAAAGAGATGCTCAATGGTTAACAGTTTAAGGAAAAGAAAGGAAGAAAGTAATTAGAAGGAAACTTGGCAGGTTAATGGCGCAAAACGTATACAACTGAGAACGCCTGCAGCAAGAAAAATAATTGAAAGATTTTGACAGAGCTGGAGGAAATTCTTATGTCATGCCAGAATTTGACGCGGCATAATTGTTATTATTGTTATATTGTCGACTATTATGCCGCTGAGATTGCTTTTTTTTACACAATTGTCTATATTAAGTAAAGACCATTAAATTACAAAAAATAAAATAAGCTGATTATTTGTACAAAAACAATATTCATGTAATTATTAGAATTTTCACCAAGAATTTTTTTCCTTATCAAATCTTTTATTTATTTTTATCGTACCTTTGTGTTATTTCGTTTAGGTTTGTCAGTTTGTTCATTTGTTTAGTAGAAGAGCAGGTAATGTTTTTGGGGTAATTTACGCACTATTTATATTTGAATTTAATTCTGATTTGCGGCCTGTACAAAATTTTTAATTTAAATTTGCCCTTTTGTGATCAAAATAAAAATTACTGGAAATACAGCACGCATAATTTTTTACAGATACCAGATTACAGAAATGCTGTAATGGTAGCGAGAAACCCAAATTCCGCCAAAAAAGCCACTAGTTATGCAGAGCGTTTGCGCTTAGGAATCGCAGTCATTCACGGCGAACCAAAAGATTCGGAAGTGGATGAAGTAGATGGACGGAATTCTCCACCTGCTGTGCCTCGGTCTCGTACCATGGATGTTCCCGACAGTGTTCCTATTCACCCGGCCAAAGAGAAACCTCCTATGAATGTAGTGGGTGATGTTGGAGGACGTATAGCCATAATGGTTGTATGTACCTAATGTACCAAAACAAATTAATGTTCATTGAAGAACGGGAAATTCATAATATTATTTGAAATGTTTTATATAAAACTAATGGAAATTTTAACAGGATGATATGGTGGACGATATGAAAGCGTTCGTAGCCGCTGCTGAGGTATTGAAAGAGCGTGGCGCTTACAAAATTTATGTCCTTGCAACTCATGGATTACTCAGTTCTGATGCTCCAAGTCTTATCGAAGATTCACCAATAGATGAAGTAAGTGTCATTGAAATTGACTTTGATAAAAATTTCAAATCAAATATACTGTGGGTGGTTGTTCGAATAAATTCGGATCACTCTGGTTCTCCGGAACTCTTACACGCAAGGTGCGAAACATTCCATGCCACTGCCGGGTGGTTTTGACGAAAAAGAGTATGCGTGTATCTGGGTTCGTTAACGAATAGTTACTTTTTAGATAAAAAAAGTTTGAGTTTCGAAGGCTCAGTCTAGGTGCTTATTTCGTTCGATGTAGACCAGTCTAGGTGTTGTCTTCATTCGGTAAAGGCGTGTCTGGGTTCTGCTCTTGTTCGGTGTAGAGCAGTTTTGCATTCAGACCCAATTCGGATTGTTCAGATTCAACTGGAACTGGGGTCAAGTTAAACTGATTTCGGTTGAGCTACGAATCAGTTCGTCTAGCTGAAGGCAGCAAAGTTTATGTGTTATTAGTGCTAAACTGCAGATCAGTTTTGGACTTTGTGACCAGACTCAAGATTTAAGTTGTTCGGTTGAGCGTGTAATTTTTTTTTTCATTTATGGCACCTGGAAAATGTTCCATTAAGCAATTTACATCTAAACAATTACATTATACTAATAATAAATACAACAGAAATAGATGGGAAGACTTGAATCTTCCTTCAGGACTCCCATTGTGACTATAGCAACAAATTCAGAATTTTCCTTCTTTTGAGGCGCCTCAGAGGAGATGGGTTAAACAGTCCCATAACTTCGGAACTTGCGTGTTCCTGTTGGCGCTCCATGTACTTGTTGATCACTACCTTGATTCACTGTCCTACCTCAGGTATTTTGAGGTCCCTATGGAGGTTGTCGTTTCTAATATATAACCACGGAGGAGGAATCCTAATAGTTTGAGCTTGTATGTCCGCAGCAGGAGTAGGTAATTTGGTATTCGTTGAAGGTACAATTGACAAAAATATATACCTAGATATACTAAAAAAAAATTTGCGTCAAAGTGCAACCAAGCTGGGTATAATAGACTATTTCCGATTCTATCAAGGCAACGACCTCGAGCATAAGTCGCTAATTGTTCAGATTTGGCTTATATGGAATTGCCCCCATGTCATGTCACCACCGGCTCAGTCATCCGAGTTAAATGTGAATGAAAATTTGTGGGTTTTGTTGGACCTAAACATCAGAAAACGGACTATAACGAGCAAAAATGACGTAAAGAAGGCGTTGCTTGAAGAATGGGGTTAAATTACCCCAGGTATAACTCGAAAGCTGGTAGAATCGATGCCAAAGCAGCTACAGAGTGTGATCAAAGCAAAAGGCTATCACACAAAATATTAAAAAGGTATCATCCTTATAATTTTTTAATGTAAAAGTAAGTGTCCCAAATAAGCTGTGATATGTATTTTCGTCGCAATGTAGTAATTTTGTTATTTTTAAGGGGTTGAAAATATTTTTTTGGAAAATCTGTTTCGTGATTTATGTTGGTGAAACACACAGGTACAACCTGTCATTCGAATTTCGCCGATAACTTTAAAGGTTTACAAGATACAGCGGTTTTATTATTGCAAAAGTTAGTGTCCCAAATAAGCTGTGAGCCACTGTATATCGGCTTAGAAGTTACAGTGGAACCTCTCATAACGAGCTTAATTCGTTCCATAGTTTTACTCGTTATGCGAAACAATTTTTTCCATATAAATTAATTATAAAAAATGATAATGCGTTCCAGGCTGAACAACAACAGTCGGGGGATTCCCTATGTACGTGTCGCTCATTATGCCAAAAAATTGCTCGTTGTGAAAGACATTTTTTTGTGAATTCATGCTGCTCATTATACGAATTTCGCGCTATGAGAGGCACTCGTTATAAGAAGTTCCACTTTAATTGTTTTTTTACTTCTTTCATTGTTGTTACATTGTTGCTCTTTAACTACAATATATTTCATAAACTTAAACTTTTGGAGGAGGGGGCACGTTCATTTTAATAGTAATATTGAACCAACTCGTGTTGGATTTCATTTAAAATGTACAACTTTTTAAACTTTTGTTCGGAATTCGGGTGTTTTGTCTCATACGAAATTTTTTTTGTACATATATTTTTGCCCAGAAAAAATTATTTCTTATGGTCTAATATTTTCTTATGGTTTTTACTTAAACTTTCAGGTTGTAGTTACAAACACTGTTCCACATGAACTTCAAAAAATGCAGTGTCACAAAATCAAAACAGTAGACATTTCAGTATTACTTTCAGAAGCCATTCGCCGTATTCACAACAAAGAATCAATGTCTTACCTTTTTAAAAACGTTACTTTAGAGGATTAGACTTGGGTTTAAAAAGTTATTTTAATGCCTTTGAAAAGTTCGCTGTTTCCGGTGTGAAATTATCGATTTTTCATTACAAATTCTCCAACTGTTGAGCAGCAACTCTCTTTGGTCAGTTAATTCAAGGGCAGTAAAGCAGAAGAAAGTTTATTTTAATTTCATAGAGCTCACCTTAAGTGAATTAAAAATATTTTGATTAAGTAGGCTGTAGTCGATTGGGGACATTCATATATATTTATTTAGTTCAGTAATTTAAATATAATTTTTTTCTCACAGTATTATTCTGATACTTAACCAAAAAATTTATGACCAAAGATTTTAAAATATTGCAAAAAGTAAATTTGGTGCTTTCAATTTTTGTCCTGTCCTGAGTGAAATCAAACTCTAAATTATTATAGAAATTTATCAGACTGTTTTATTGGACGGAAAAAAATCGATGGTATTATTATATAAATGAAGAATTTCTCGTTCAAAAATTATGAATTTGGGATTTTAGTTCCATAATTTCAGTAAAATGCATCGGTCTTATATATTTGAATATGTAAAATCAATTTATTTGCATTTAACTTAATGTTTAACATTAAATTTGAAGTTTCCCAAACGTCATTCCAGTACAAATAATGATTATTCCAAAAATTAAGTTGGTGAATAAACTATTTAAACAGAATACTTCCAGCTTTATTATTTGTCTTATGCTTAAAAACTTTTATTTCTAAAAGTTATAATTTTGGTGTACCATTGAATCATAAACTACTCCGAACAAGTTACGGTATACGGAGATTAACAATCGCCGTTGTAGTAGATATGCCTTTTTTGGTCTGCAAGATGAGGAAATGTTAATGCACACCTGGTGACTCCTGGCACCGCGATAGTGTTGGATCCTCTTGTTGTATTATTCTAAGAGACCCACCAACTAAAACCTCTTTTTCTTAGCTACGCTCTCGCCCTCTGAATGATTCTTGAGATCACATGAGGAGAATACTTTCAAAGGCCATTCCCGAGGAGCTGGGCGAGTTTGAGGCACCTGTAACAGAAAGATATTGGTAGTTCACCTTTCGATCCTGTATGCTACCACTGAGGTCTTCGTCTAATTTGTTACGTGAAAAGAGAAAACATAAATTTGATTGTCGGAGTGTGAGTTTACCTCCCCTTTTGACGCTCGGCATGTTCTTTTACGAGTAATACAGACACCCAAAATACTTGAGACCATATCCAGTTCTATTGCTCGCCCACAGCTTGCCTTGTCACACTAAGAAAGCTAAATTGTCGGGTAACCTCATCCGTCAGAAGTTTTCTTTGGTCGATCCGCGCGGGACAGCCGGTTAGGGCGTGCTGTGCGTCATCTTTTTAGGATGGACAGTACTCGCAAATAGAAGTTCGCCTTTTTTTAAGTTGAAAAAAAAAGTACGCTAAGCATCCGTGCCCTGAAATTGTCTGCGCCATTTCGTAAGCCAATGCGCCGTGCCGTCGGTTGATGTACTCGTTAAAGTTTGGAACGACCGCGTTACGAACGCGTTTTCGTGTAGTTCGTTCGGAAGTTGTCTTAGCCGAGTCTGTGTTTCTACGTTTCCAGGGCTTGGTGTTGGCCACGTTCCCTGATGGTCTCTTTGAGCGTCGTGTTGGATGGGTCGGGTTGGAGCCGGTGCTCCAAGTAGTAGATTGTAGTAGGTTTATTAATAAATTACTTGACGAGTTGGGACAGAGACGTGATGAGTCATTCTTACGACAGTGACGAGTGACTGGTTGGTAAGGGTGAGGGTGGTTGGTGAGTTGTTGATTGATCTGCTAAGGGTGTATTTATTATTTTTAGACAATATAGTTAAGTTTACTGAGTAATTGGTTATTTTATTTTTATGTACTCGATCCTTTTGTCTATCATCAGATTTACTGCACTCATGTGATGTATCATTTTCTTTGCATTAACTAGTTTTTTTATTGTTTTCTTGCACTTGTCATATTGCTTTTTCTTTAAATATTGTGTGTTTCATTGCTTTTTTTGAAAAAATCTCATAGTCACTTCACGTTCATCTCAATTTTTACCGTTTACTGTAAAAGTTTTACAGCAACACGCGCAGTCCTGGAATAAATTCATTGGATGAAAACGTTGGACCTGCGCACATTCTTCATCAAAGTCATCAGAATTTGTTGCCTTTAGCTGCGTAAATTAATGCGATGAATTTTTTAATAAGAATTTCCGTAATTATCCTTCTAGTGCCTTCTTTTAGCCTTTTATATTCTTTTGAACTACCGAAAAATGAAACGTAAGTTTAAAAAATTGTTGTTTCTTTACTGTTAAAGAATGATTCAAAGACAGTCTCATTTTTAAATAAAACATTGATAATCTTCCATTTTTTTAGATTTTCAGAGTGGACTCGGCTGTTAGAAATGAAATTGTCTGACCTCGCAGGAACTGTTACTCAGGCTGATTTTGCCCAAAGCGTAAGTTACTGCATTTTTTTTTTTAATTTAATGTTCTGTATTTTTGCAATAACCATTCTAGCCCGAATCTGAATAGTCATACGGCTGGTTAAGAGTCGTCGTAGTCCACCGTGTTATTTATGCATTATATTTTTAGTTATTTTACGATCAGTAATTTCTCCGTTAAATCAAACATATTTTTTTTTAAATACAATATACAATTCTATATGTATTAATGTAAATGGGGAGATATTTTCTTCAACTTTTGTTGCTAAACACAAAATTCAACCTGTTCACAGAGCACTGGATTTTCAACAGTTTTGTCACCTTTCGAGGTTGATACTCCTGTTATTATTATAGTATTATAGAAACATGTTAAAATGAAAATACAAGAGCTCATCTCTAGATACAAGAGCTTATACTGGCTGTTTAGAAGGTCTGGTTTGTCTCTCCATAACAAGCTTTTAATATACTAACAAATTCTGAAACCTGTTTGAACCTACGGAGCGCAGTTGTGGGGCTGCACTAGCGAAAGTAATGCTCTAATGGTTCAAAGGTTTCAAAATAAAGTGTTAAGGAAATCTAGTAGTGCTCCTTGGTACATCCGGAATGACAATCTTCACCAGGATTTAAAAGTGAAGACGGTGGAGAAAGAAATTCATGCGCAGGCTAGTAGAGATTGTGAGCATCTTCTCTCTCACCAAAACGATGAGCTAAGAAACTTAACTCAATCGCCAAAAGCAAGGATACTTCAGCGACGCAAGTCCACCGTCCAACTTCGTGACGAGGATTAGATCCTAAGCACAGTTCTATTTCCTCAAAGTGTAACATTATTTTACTGTATTAATATTTTACTTTTCTGTGATATGTATAAGCTTGATGAACAAGTTGTTCAATTGCTCTTGTCAATAAGTTTAAAAAAATGGAATGCTTTTCTATAGTATTTTGAACCATTTCTCGCCCCAAACATCTTTTCTTCATTTCCAATTATTACCATTACCATCACTGCAAGAACTTCATAATACATGGGTTTAAATTTTGTTAAAAAATTTTTTCTCTCTTACGAGGTACTCGTAATAATAATGATGTTTTTTCTTCAAGGTTTACAAATCTGAACCATCAGTGGTTTTAGCAAACGTTAATGGCGAAAAAGTTTTACAATCTGTCCTGAAAAAAGTAAGCAAACTCCTTCAAAGTAAAAAATCAGCTTTAAAGAATTTGGCACGTAAAACCGAAGAGAAATTCTCAAGATTCCAAAGAACGAACAAATCGGTTTTAAGTATAGGCGACTTGGAGTTTTTCAATATGAAGACATTAAAATCTAGTGCAAAGATGACTTTTGACCCTCTCTTTGGGCAAGAAGTGTCCTTCGAAGAATCTGGAGTGCATATTCCTCTTGAAATTTTTGATGGGTGTAAGTAATACTACGTATTTTTGTCATTTTATAAATTTGTGAGCTTCCTTCTTTGGAAATGTTTTGTTGTTTTCACTGTGATTCAATCATTCAAAATTCAATATTCTTTATGCGGGCTAAAAATGTAATGATTGATGTAATGATTCATAGGAACTAATTATTATCAGAAAAATTAATATCAGTCCCTATTTTTAATTTGGTTTAACAGTATGTTTTTATTTAAAAATATAATAATTTGTAGTACATTTTTAATAATTACAGTGGGTAAGTTTTTTTCAGTTTTATAAATCGGAATAGGCAACTACAAAACAAAAAAGAATGGCAAGGAATGGTCGAATATTAAAGAAAAACTGGTCTTTTACTAAACAAATGGTAAAAAAATTACGCGTAAACAATGGTATTAAAGGAAACCCATGATTCTCATGTCTTTTATGTTTTTTGGGAAACTTTTTAAGGTTTTTGTTTCCTCTGTTATAGGGATGGGTCCGCGTTACAAAGAAGCCTGGTGGCACGGTATGTCGCATGATGGTAGTTTTAAAAGCACAATCAAAACTTTTAAAAAATGCCTTGCTATAATACTTGAATATACATAATGTGTGTATGTATGTATACATCCAAATGTAAGCGGTTATACACGCATAAACCACGATTTGCGGTAGTTTTGCAATTTTGTTATTTCGAGAAAAAATTATATCCGAGTATGAAATAAACACATTGCTGTGTAAGCTGTACTGTACAATGCTTATAATATACAAAAGAATTAGTTTTTTGCCAGGGATCATAGACATACTTATGTTTGTCATAACTGATTATTTTTCCGTTGTTATTAACCATTCATTACATTGTTACTATTTTCCACAACTGGTAGGTAAGAGTTTTTGTTTGATTGGAAAAAAGACTTCGCTGAATGGAATTGTATTTCACAAAAAGAGATGATTAAAATATTAACTCATCATGTCGCCGAGTAAGACGTCTTAAATAAAATTAACAATTATAAAACATATCTCATTTAATTTAAAATCAGATTTTCAACCACCAAGCTCGAAAAAAAAAATTTAATTGGTTGAGACCTAGGTGGTGATACGGCCCAATCGAAAAATATTATTAACGTTTGCTTTTGGTAATAATAATGAAATATAATCCAATGTTAGCAATAGCGAACACTTTGTCTTTCGTCTTATTACTGGAGGAGAAAACAATCTGTATGAATGTCTTTTTTGAAAATCTAGCCTCAATCTACAATTGAATTTGCATCGCGTATTCCGAAACTGTTCATTACTTTTCACCGTGTACTTCCTATGTGATGTCTTTCTGAGTGCTTCATTACTTGTTATAACACCGTTTCGGAGTATTCGTTTTGCCTTTCATTCCTAAGAAATCAAGAGAGTTTTGGGCCACTTGTTTGATTTATTGTTTGTTGAAACTTCTAGTTTCCCAGAACACTAATAGTAACACCACTTAAAATGATTTCCCATACAAGAACCAGGATGACAATATTAAATTGGTCTTTGACCTCCTCTGGTATGCCGAAAAAAAGTCAACCCGTAGGCACATATGAAAAGGGAAACAAGAACCGAGACCTCTTCTTAAAAATAAACTATTCATATCCAAGCTTAAAGATTGAGTCGATCATTTTTAATTAATCACGTCTGAGGAGTATGAGAACTGATTTCTTAAAGGAACCGGTAGGAATAGTGTAATAGTAAAGTTCCTGACTTGGACGCAAATGGTCGTGAGTTCGAATCCTCCTCCCGCATCCTATATATATATAATAATTTCCCGTGCCTAAGAGGCACATAGGGCCGCAACAAATGTCTTCCATTTGTCCCTGTTGCGTGTCAAGCACTTCACTTGGGACCATGTCATTGGTGGATTTAGTCCAGTTAGTTCGGCCGCTATCGTCGTCCTCCAAGAACCCCTGGGCCTCCCTCTACGGCGTTGGCTGGGGGAGTTCCATTCAAGGGCTTGGCGCAGATTTCGCTTGTGCCTTTCCTCAAGGTGTGCCCTAACCATCTCCACCTCCGCTCGCGGATTTCCAACGCCAAAGGTCTCTGGCCGCATTCTTTGAGGAGGACCTCGTTCGAAAGCCAGTTGCCAGGCCACCATGTTCTCGTTATGTAGCGAAAGCAGCGGTTGACAAAGGTCTGGAGTTTGCGGGTGATCTCTGAGGACATTAGCCAGGTTTCGCAGGCGTAGAAGAGAACAGATTTTACATTGGAATCAAAAATTCTGATCTTGGTCTTCAGGGATATTTTTGAAGACCGCCACACACAGGCCAGCGAAAGCTCCCTTTGCTTTGTTTAACCTTGTTTTGATGTCGATTCTAGCTCTACCGTCGTCTGTTATCTGGCTGCCAAGGTATTGGAAGGAGTGGACCTTTTCTATTTCTTCATTGTACACTCTAAATGTTGGATTTGACGAGTTTATGGTAATAGACTTTGTTTTGGCAACATTAATGCGGAGACCCATTGCGGCAGAGTGTTGGGCTAGGTCGTTTAATTTGCTTTGGATGTCTTATTGTCTCTGGGCGATCAGGACGATGTCGTCCGTAAATACCAAATCATTTAGGTGTTCCATAGTTATGGGATGCCAGAGCAGTTCGCGTTTGTGGTTGGTGTCGATCGCTCCGAGTAGTACCTCGTCTATTGCCAAGAGAAATAGTAAGGGCGACAAAATACAGCCCTGTCTCACTCCAGCCACTATATTTATTGGGTCGGACAGAGTTCCGTTGTGAACAACTCTGCACACGAATGATTTGTATTGACTCGAGATGAGGTGTACGATTTTCTCAGGGAGTCCTTTGCGTTTGAGTGTGTCCCAGAGTTCGCTATGACACAATCCGTCGACAGCTTTCTCGTAGTCAACAAACACATGATGTAGTGTGTCTTCTAGTTTGCATACCTGCTCGAGGATAATTCTCAGCGTCGCTATGTGGTCTATGTAGGATTTCCCGGGACGGAATCCAGCCTGCTGGCGTCTGAGAGTTAGGTCTATTCTCTCTTGTATCCTGTTTAGTATAACTTTACCGAACACTTTTAAGGTTATTGAGAGTAGGGTCACGCCACGCCAGTTGTCGCAAATTGTTAAATCGCCTTTTTTTGGCACTTTGACCAAGATTCCCTGCATCCAGTCCGATGGGAAGGAGGCGGAATCCCAGATGTTCACGAAGAGGGGGTGGAGTAATTTGGCTGACAGTCCAGGTTCCACTTTCAGCATTTCCGCCGAGACTAGATCAATGCCTGGTGCCCTGTTTGATGTCATACTCCTAATCGCTATCTCGATTTCACTCGGAGAGGGTGCGTAGGAGTTGATGCGGCCGATGCGTTGTATCGGAGGTGGTTTCTGAGTCAGTATTGACTCTTTTTGAGGTTCAGGTACATGGAATAGTTGTGAGAAGTGTTCTTGATAGTCACAAACAGGAAAAATACATTTTGTCATTATACTTCAGATATTAAGATCTCATCATTTTTCATCACTGTTTATCTAAAATATTTACATCTGCAAAAAAATAAAAGATTGCTTAGTGACCGACTTCATTCATAAGTACAATTTGATTTGAATTGTATGTTTCTGAAAAACATTTTTATCACGGACACGGTCAGATTTTTTAGTCGTTGATATGCAGAAATAAAATTAAAAAACTACTTAAAAGGAGAAGAAATCAAAATCTCTCTCTTATCTGCTAACACAGGTCGAAATTCACAGGCAACCGTCGGACAAGTTTTAGGCCTTCAGATGCAATGAATTTGGGCTTTTACCTTATTTTTAAATAGCAAACAGCTTATGATTTCTAATTTTTTCTCTTAAGGGCTGAGTTTCCGATTTCCCGATTTTTCCCGAGTAATGAACCCGGCAATTTTATTTGGCATATCAAAAATTTGTTGAGTATCAAAGGTTAATAAAATATTTCTTTTAAATGTACAAAACCTCCAGGCTGGTGGACCATACCAATCCCTGCGCATCATCCTTTGTCGACGAACGCAATGATGGTCGTCGACTAAAAAGATGCAAACCTTTCGACCCACAACTCGTTTCCTTTAGGGAGTTCTTTCCACTTCATTGTTATTGATTGATTATCCTTTCCAAGATTCTCCTTTACCCTATCTTCCCAATACCCTACATTCTTAACCTACACCTACCCTTCCTTAGGCACTCCACACTACTATTCCTACCTTCCTGCTTATCCCATTTTCCTCTTCCCACCCACCCCACTCCTCACTCTTCTTATTGTTCCATCCATTGTTCTGTCCTTTCTCCCTTCCTCCCGTCAACTCCCGGGGCTTAGACATTGGTCCGCTCCCCAGCTAACCCCTAACCCCATTTCCTACCAACAACTTATAGTCCCTTCGGGGACAGGTGGTCGTTTTCGTTGGGGATTTAAAAAAAATGTACAAATGATGTTTTTTGCTACTATAAAATCTAAAAACAGGAGTCTTGCAAAACCGGTAGTATAGATAGTTATAGTTGAGTTTTAACACCGTTTTTCACACTTTTTTGGTATAAAAGGATATGGAAGGAGGTTTTAAACTCACGACTATAACTTAGTTTGGCACTTGAACCACTACACCACTGGCCTCCTGCATTTCCAGTACAAATAGTAAAGAAGTTTCAACCAAATATTCTTAAACTGATATTTCACCAGTATTCGAATGGCTTTCTAAGTCTCTAATCTTGCACTTGCTTCTTCCAAGTCACCTGCGAATATCAGAGTTTGAAACAGCAGGACTAAAAATATCTGTTTCGCTAAACATTGATCTGGACCTCTATAAGTAAGAGAAATGCGATCCCGATTAGTCTCTTTAATGTAATGAAACAATATGCACAAGACCATATCAAATGCTTTGTTTTCTTTAAATTCAGGCTTTAAAACGTACAGTAATTTTTGAAGTCTAGTAGTGTAAAACAAAACGCGATTAAGCAGAGGCAACAAAATTACTGAAATTTATAGTCTTTGAAGTTATTTTTGAAAAAGTTCGGTTAAAACTGGCATGTAATTTTTTTTCCAGATCCAGAAATTCTGAATGGATTAAATTGGTCAGCTGCTCTAGATGAAGTTTTCAAAGAAAATAGAAAAAATGATCCTTCCCTTAAATGGCAATACTTTGGTAGTTTTTTCGGGTTTATGAGAGTTTATCCGGCTTTTAGGTTTGTTTGCCTTTTGTTTTTTATTTATTTATTTTAATAAATCAATGCTCAGATCAGCGCGTTTGTTCTTCTGCTTTAAAATTTTATCTTCTTAATGAACTGACTACGAAGTCATTTATAAAATTACTTAAAATGATCCGACTTGGTAAAACATATACGTATATTGCATGTACTGTTTTTTCTAGAATTTTAAGAGGCAGTATGTCTACTCGAAAGTTAACGAGTGAAATCAAATGATTGTAAACAAAATCAATGCAATGTTTGAAATTATAGGTGGCCTGAACATCCAAGTCTTCCGGATCTATTCGATGTTCGAAGAAGATTTTGGTATATTCAAGCTTCAGTTACTCCAAAAGATGTTATTGTATTAATTGATAGGTGAGAATTTCTGACAGAAGTCAAAGTGATAAGTTGTAGTATAGTTTGGATGTGTATTTGACTGCATAATAAATCGCACGCGAAAGAGACCGACGACAATCTATCGCACTTCTGACACCAATTTACATGTAATAAATCGCTGGATTAGACTATTCTAAAACTTGACATCAAAAATGTTTAATGAACGAAGAACGATCGTTGGAGCCAAATAAATAATACTGTTAGTTGGTTTTGCTAAAGTTCGTTTTATTTCTATTTTTCACTATTCATAATATTTATATAGTCAAAAGATACAAACTTGAATTTTAAAATTACTTGTTATATCATACAAAGTGCAAGTTTATATAATAAAAACTTATAAAGTCAAACAAAAAAAGTGAAATACACCTGCACCAAATACAATTATTCAACAAAATACTCTCAACTAAAATCAAAATATTTCGTGAGATTGATTTAGATTGATTGAGATTTATTGATATATATATATATATATCAATACTAAATCAATCTCTCTCTTTATATACTTACTTTTTAGTTATATATATATATATATATATATATATATATAGAGAGAGAGAGAGAGAGAGCGCATAGACCAGTGGTGCGCAAACGTTTTCCGACTGCAACCTTTTCAGTGGAGAAAAAATTTTGGCGACCCTTGAGGTAGAGGGCGCGACCCCTAGTTTGCGCACCTCTGGCTTAAACCACTCTACTTCTGACCTTCCTGCATTGTATTATAAAATAATAATTTAAATAAAATCTTAATTTTTATAAAATTAAAAATTAGATTTTAGGGGTAAAAGTAATAGTGCGCTCAGAGACAATCGATGTGCCAATGATGATTTTTTCGCTTATGAAATTTTTTCCCAATATGGGGGACTCAGTTTGTTCAAAATAATACCCTCGAGGTGTTATAAACTAAACATTTTCAAATATTGATAATAAGGGGAGGGGGGGAACGTATTTAAAGTTTTCTCCTGGGTACAAATTTACACGGTTTTACGAAAGTTTACGCGGAAGAATAGACTGTGTTTCATATTCTCTGAAGTGAATTCGTAAGCTCGATTTGCTAAACCAGAGGTGCGCAAACTAGAAGTCGCGACCCCCGTGGGGGTCGCCAAATTTTTATAAATTTCGAATTCATCGCCGAACATGGATGAGATAAGTAGAAACTTGCAGCCTCATACATCTCATTAAAGGGGAATTCTACTGATTTTTATGTTGTGTAAAAAGTATTTTCTTAAGATTATAAAGAAAATTAATATGTGTTTTATTCGATGAAATGAAAGAATACGCGAAGTACACATCGTATTTGTGAATATCTCCCTCAAGGGGTCGCCAAAATTTTTTCTCCACTGAAAAGGTCGCAGTCGGAAAAACTTTGCGCACCACTGTCCTAAACGACTGAAGAGGTTAAACTATACCTTTTCCCGTCAGAATAAAAGTAAATGAAGGGATTGAAATAAATTCTTAATAATTTAAATGAATCCTAGAGTCCAAGTTTTCGCTTATAATGAGACACTCTTGTCGTTATTTGTTTCTAAATATAGAAGTGGAAGTGTTCATGGCCCAACACTCGACATAATGAAAATTACGGCTAGAGCTTTGCTCAATTCCCTAGGAGAAAATGACTTTGTAAATGTCGCTTGGGTGAGTTTAAATTAAGTACTCTGATCTGTAGTCAATGTTTTATTGTTTTAATACAAACCGCGAACATTACAAGTTAAATCAAAATGATAAGTACACGATAAAATAATAATATTTAATAATACGATAGAATAAGATAACAATAAAAATTATTATTATTAATTTACAACACATTAGAAATTAAAAAATTCCTTTAACTAAATTTACTACGACTTTTGTTATATTTTTCAGTTTAACAATAAAGTTAAATGGATCGTCCCTTGCTTAAATTCTTTAGTACAAGCTACTGCTCAAATTAGAAGGTTGCTGGGTGATGCCGTTGAGCGATTAACCGAAAGTAGTCTAACCAATTATGCTACTGCCTTAGATTTTGCCTTTGAAGCTTTCAAAAAGGTAAGAACATTAAAACTACTTTCAGTACTAATGGTAAGGGGCGGAACTCTTGTAGAACGAAAAAACGAAAAAAGTTTGGGAAGAAAAAATAATAGTAATACTCTCCTCAAAGTCAAACTCATACTCACTTCTTGCAGAAGAAGTTTGAGCTTTTAGACACAGGAGAAAAACAAACGGAAAAAGCAACAATAAAAACTTAGAATAATCTGGAACTTTAGAAGTTTGATGTAGAAACAAGTTTGTTCCTGTATACCGTCCGATATGCAGCTTTTTTAGTATTAATATTATATTGTTAAAAATATTTAATTTAGCATATTTCTGGCAACATTGAAAAAATACCTTTCATATTTTTTCGCAATCATTTCAGTTTGATGCTACAAAAAAACCGTGGATTGGGTCAAATTGTCAAAAAATTATATTATTTCTTAGCGACGGAGGAACCGAATGGCCCTCAGATTTGGTCACCAAGCATTGTAATGAATCAAGAAATGGACGTATTAAAATTTTCACTTTTGCTTGCGGGCCTCACCCTATACCTACAGTGGTTTTAAAAGAAATGGCATGTGCTACAGGAGGATATTTCAGCCCCGTCACAGCTCTGGGATCTGTTCGCGTCAAAATTCAAGATTACATAAAAGTTTTAAGCAGACCATTGGCTTTTTCTGAAGATCGAGATATGTATCAATGGCATAATTTTTATCGTGACACAGGAGGTCTTGGATTAGTTACTACCGTCACTCTGCCGGTTTTTAATAGGAAGTCCAATAACGTATGAGATAATGTATTTTCATTGTTTTTAGATCAAATTTAAAATCCAAGTTCAAAAATCAGTTTTTTTTTTCCTTTGTTTTCATCATTTTAAATGTTCTAAACTAGAAATTTTCTTTGAATTTTGTGACATCATTTAGGCAAAATAACTTTTTAAGTAATATTATTAATGTTCTGATACACATTAAACCACTAATTATAAGGTTAAATTGCACACATATTAATAATAATAAAGAGGGAACTATTGCAATTAATGTTTTAACAAATTCATCTCATTTCAGAGTAAGTCTTCTCATTTATTAGGAGTGGTGGGTATAGATATCACTGTGGAAGAAATGAAGGATCTATTTCCAAAACACCTGCTCGGGGCTTTCGGATATCCTTTCGCTATTAACACAAATGGATTTGTCATCTTTCATCCAAGACTTCATGACCATATTGTCTACATAGAGGTTGATTTCAACATTATATATACTCCATGTGTTTTTTACAGTTGCTTTGGAATATAATAATAGCTATAATAATTTTTTTAGGACCCTCCAGATGTTCATTTAAGCGATTTAGAAGGGGCGACAAAGGAAATTTCTGAAATGGAGAAAGAAATGATTGATGGATTAACTGGGTCACTGAGAAATTATCAGTCAATCGTACCAGTTGGCTTAGGTCATGCTGTTCCCGTTAAAATGGACTATTTTTACCAATCCATAGAACCATCAACTTTCAGGTAAAGTTATTAAATTCTACGGACAATTTTTGTTTTTCACGAAACTCATGGCACAAATCAAACTAAGGAAACTGTCTGGACGAAGGTGACCCGTCTCATCAAGCCCAGATATAGCGGCGATCTGATTCCTCAACTTTCTCCTGGGACTTCTGGCCCTTCGGCGCAACTTAACGTTGCCGGGATTGCTACTGAACTCTTAAATTCTCACTCTCCTGACGGTTTACCTGCGACTGACAGTCTTACTCATAACCGTCTTCGTCTTTCCACGATTTCTGGCGCCCTCCATCTTGCTGACCCTGATCCCATTTTCACAGACGCCGAACTCACGAACCAGGTGCTTTCCTTCAACCCTAAGAAAGCTCCTGGTCCCGACCATATCTCGCCTCCCATTTTCCCCTGTTCTCATAATGTTGCTCCTTCAGTGCTTCTTTTTCTTTATAATGCCTGTCTCCGCCCGCTATTCTCCACCAACTTCAACTTCTCTCCATCCCCTCTAATATTTACCATCTCATTCGTAGTTACTTCGAGGACAGGGTCGTGGGTCTCCACTACTGCGGGGAGTACGTTTCTAAGTTACAAACTAAGGACTGCGTTCAGGGGTCTATATTGGGCCCATTTTTCTGGAACCTGCTTATGGACACTCTGCTCACGCTCCCTTTTGATGAGTCTACCTTCGTCCAGGCATATGCCGACGACGTTGTTCTAGTGGTGGCTGCGGACGATGCTGACACCCTGTAGATCAGGGCTTAACAGGCTCTAGATCTCATCTCTCGATGGGGGGAGGAGAATAAACTGCAATTCTCAGCCCCAAAAACTCATTTAGTCAGATCCGCCCGCCGTCCCTTAAGAGGTAGTCTCAAATTATGCGGCTCCTCATTAAGTGAGATGCCCAGCGTGAAAATCTCGGGCGTAACAATCCACCGATCACTGACGTGGAAGTGTCATCTGACGCAGGTCCGCACTAAGGCTCTTCATTTGTCCCAAAAAGTGGCAGCTGCGGCGGCAACTTATACTCCTCTTAACCTATCCGTCTGGCGCACAATTTATAAAGTAGCTTTCCTCTCGATCCTGACCTACGGTGCCGAACTTTGGGGTTCGGCTGCCGACTTGAAATATACCCAAAAACATTAGACCGTATCCAACGCTCCTTCCTAGTCTCTGCTTCCCCGCTCTTATCGTACCTGCTCTCTCTCCGTCCTTCGTGCTCTTTTCCTACTTCCCCCCCCTTCACCTCACATATCTGCATGGACTTCATCATGTTCGACTTTCCCGGTTATTCCCTGACTTCCTTCCGGACGATCGCCTTCTCAGCGCGCGTTCTTCTGCTGTTTTTGCCTTTCACCCGACTCTTATTATACCATTTTTCTCCTCTCTTCCTGCTCCTTCGCACTCCATCCATATCTATATAAGCGGCGTTCACACTCGAGCGAATTCAGATTCCGCCTTTTTTATAATCTTTCCCCTTTCGCCCGCCTCTCTCTCGTAAATATAAATTTCCTTCTTACTGCTCTTCGTTTACAGTCGCCATGTTTGCGTCTGTAAAATGCTTTGAACTTTTGCTTCCTCTTAAGGTTAACATCCATTCCCTTGTCTTCCATTGCAACTGTTCCTCTGTTCTGAGCATACTTAATAATCCATTCACCACTCTCCTCCTAGCCCGCCAAGCTCAAGACTCCCTAGGTTCTCTTCTTTCCCACGGTTCCCGATTCTTTCGAGCTCTTGATTCTCCCTCTCTCCAGCACTCCGATCACTCCCGCAGTACTAAGAAACTGGCACGTGCTACTGTTTTCAGTCCTATCGCCTTCGCCTTCGCCTTCGACGAGTTCGACATTCATTATGCTCCTCGCACCCTCTCTTGCCTCTTCCGTCCCCCGATTTCTGTTTCCTCGTGTAACAACACCTTCCAGTTCTTCTTCCTCACTCCTCGATCCCTTTCCTCCTGTTCTCCCTTCCAATGGGTTACTCGTGCCTCTCTTTTCATTCTTTCTGGTCATGGGCCATTTCTGTCTTACCTTCAATGTTTCCGTCGCTCTTTAACAGACGAGATAACAGACGGAACGATAATTTCCTGCGACACCTCTTCCCCTCAAACATCCGTCCACGTTCTCACTGCCTGTTCCTCTTTCGTCCCCTCACTCTTCCTATTGCCCGTGAGCTCAGAAATTCTCCTCCTCTTCCCTTTTCTGATCCCGATTTCTCTTCCCGCTTAAACTCCGTTTCACAGATCCTTGTCACCCGCCTGCATGTTGTGAATGCCCCTTTCACTATCTAGCTGATTCCTAGCTTTCCTTTCCTCTTTCTGACTGCTTTTGCTGTACTATCTCTCCACCGTCTACCTTTCACTAATTTTGGCCCCCCTTTTTCTATCTATTGTCCATCTGCCTGGCCAGGACAGGCCGGACTTTTCTCCCGTCTTTTAACCCTCTAAAGAGGTAGTGGGGGTTTAGTGGGTAAAATCCCACACTATCTGGGCCACCTTCCCAGATGCCTTTCGAAGGTTCCCCACTTCCTTTATTAAAAACAAAAACAAAAACGAAACTGACATTAGATGACTAAGTTTTAGTAGAATTAATAAGAATAATAATTAATTTCGTTTCTCGCTCATGGAAATAATTACTATTCTTGAAACTGAAAGGTGAATTACTAATTCATATTAAAAGGTCTTTTCGATTGCAGAAATTCAAATTACTTGCGCTTTCAGGGTAAAGTAAAAGACTCAATTTTGTTTGAAATCATTTGCAATAATTAAAAAAATAGGTTTCGGTGTAAACAAGTGGGTTAAGTGCTGCTTAATTTTTGGGAAAAACTGTGAACTCGGAAGTAGAATAAGTGAAGTCAGAATGACGGGTAAACATCACAAAATCGTTCACGACGTGTTCGTGGCTGAAGACGATTAGGTTAGTGACATTTTCGTCCATTTAGTTGGGTTCCGTTAGAAAGCTCAAGGATGAATTTCCTGTCGTGCGGGAATGGGGCAAGAAAGAGTGCGCTGTTTGCCATAAAAGCTAATTTTCAAAACAAAGTACCTGTAGTGACTGTTCACTCGGATGCTCAACTACTGTGGGTTATGTGCTCGAAAATTAAAAGAAGAACGTTGTTCGAACATTCGAACGAAGAAAACCCTGACGATTTAGAGTTGATTCTTCTTGCGCTGATGATGAATGAGGGAGCTTGTCAATGGACAATTCCTCCCATGCCTTAGAATCACCCCTGTGGTGATGAAGTGTGGTAAAGTTAATCAACGAAACCACTTGTAAGAAACCCCTATCCGAGGGAATTGTAATTATATTAATCTGGAACTGCTGATCAGGAACGGTGAATAACGTATACTTCACTTCTTTTCTTTTCAACTTTTTATTTCTATCTTATTAGTTTACTTTATCCACTTTGCCAGTTCTATAGATGTCCTTTATTCTTTATTTGCGATTCTTGCCCTCTTCAGCCTTTTCCTAGCTGGTTTTCATAACTCTGACCTCTCTTTACCGAGTCTACTTTACGACTGACCCTTTTCTTCAGCTGGCCTATCCCTAGCTGGCTTCCCGAAGTAACTCTAGCTCTTGGTTCCGGACCTCTCTCTCTCGAGTCCTCTTTCAGACTGACTTTCTTGCTTGTCCCTATCCTGGATCAAGGCGTGATTATGACTCGTTTCCCCCGCCCCTGATGCCAGATAGTAATTAACTTATCTTTTTTCTTTATCAAAAACAAAGACGTCTATTGAGGGTTACTTAAATCTCTGGCTGATGAAGGCCTATTATATCCTTCATCAGCGGTTATCCCTTATCCAGTCATGTAAACAATCTATCCCATAAAACCCTTTATTTATGGTTGCCTCATGGCTGAATCAACGTCTTTGAACCGTTGAGGATAACCCAAACAAGCGTCTCCAAACACTTATCTGTATTTATCCTTACACAAAACAAAGGCACTTCGGGCACTGATTGCCCGGACCATTACAGAATGATCAAAGGCAAACAATTAAGAAATATTAAAACTTCTTAAAATGTAATACAGTATATTGATCGAATTTCTTACATGCTCTACAAATTATTTTGAGTCGTGTCCGACTGCTCTAAACCCGTACAGGGCCTTCCTGGCCGAGAACTCCGACCGTCTTTCTCAAGCCAAGGATGTCGCATGACTGGTTGAGTTCCCGAGAACTCCAAATCCAAACAAAAAAAACCCGCAAACCTATTGCTAAAAATAGCCTGAGTCGCAGACACCCGCTTTATCGTCCCATCGGCCCGCCGCCCGGACGGCGCCAGCAAAGCGCGGGTGTCTTCTCATCAGGCCCTTGGTTCGACTTGCTTGAACACCACTGATTCCTGAATTTGGAATCGTTTATATAGAATCGAGACAGTATTTATACCCCGAAGGGGTTCACAAACCGTTATTCCATTGAATGACCCATCCGGGCGGCTCATTAAAACAATGAAACATTTGCTTAGCGTACCTGAGCCTTTGTCCGGATGGGTCATTTTACAATTCGCAAATATTTAGAGGTATATGAAGTGATTCATTAGGGCTGCCTTTTGTGTCATTTTCCTTTTCTTCTTGAGCCTCTTGGCCTTGAACCGAATGAATCACTTTACATGAATTAACCAACGTTTACATTTCATGGCCGCAAGTCGAACAAACGTCTTCCGATAGTAATAACTTACGGAAGTAAAGAACAACTAATTGCTGTTCCGAGGCTATAATGCTCTTAAGAAAGATAACCAGCGCAGGTTGTTTGGAATACGATTATGGACTGGAACCTTGAAGAAAAAGTTCATATTCTTTGTTGTGATACTTCTGCTTCTAATACAGGTCGTATCAGTGATACGTATATCCTTTTTGAACAGAAACCTAATAGATAAATGTTTGTCAAAAGTAAGAGCCCGTTTAAGCTTCTGAGAATCGATGACAGTTTTCTTAGCGAATGTCTTTCTTGGTCAAGTAATGTTTCCTTTCAAGCCAAAAAAATTTTCGACTTGGAGAGTGGTAAATGATGGAGCCAAAAGAGCGGTTAAATTAGTGCAAGACTTTCACGGTTTAATCACAGCTAAACTCAAAGAACCAAATCAAGTTTTTATAACGATGCGTACAAGAGCATGGGAAGATATTTCCTAATTGTAAAAAGCAAACTTTGAAAAGAAAGCTTGTAAGTGATGTTTTTAATCTTAAATATCAAATAGAAATAAGTTTTTGTCATTTCAGAGTTTTACTTATGAAATAAATAATAAGTTAATAAAATTTGCCGTACTAACTTAGTGTAATGATATTAATCTGGGACTGCAGATCAGGAACGGTGAATAACGTATACTTCACTTCTTTTCTTTTAACTTTTTATTTCTATCTTATTAGTTTACTTTATCCACTTTGCCAGTTCTATAGATGTCCTTTATTCTTTATTTACGGCTCTTGCCCTCTTCAGCCTTTTCCCGGCTGGTTTCCTAACTCAAAATTCGTCCTCCTTACCGAGTCTACTTTACAACTGAGCCTTTTTCTTCAGCTGGCCTATCCCCAGCTGGTTCCCGAACTAACTCTGGTTCTTGATTCCGAACCTCTCTCTCGAGTCTCTTTCAGACTGACTCTTTTCTTCAGCTGGCCTATCCCCAGCTGGTTCCCGAACTAACTCTGGTTCTTGATTCCGAACCTCTCTCTCGAGTCCTCTTTCAGACTGACTTTCTTGCTGGCTATCCTGGTTCAATGATTATGACTCTTTCCCCCGCCCTGATGCCAGATAGTAATTAACTTATCTTTTCTTTATAAAACAAAGACTGGTCTATTGACGGTTACTTAAATCTCTCTGATGAAGGCCTATTATATCCTTCATCAGCTGGTTATCCTATCCAGTTCATGTAAACAATCTGTCATAAAACCCTTTATTTTTGCCTCTATCTGAATCAACGTCTTTGAACCGTTGAGGATAACCCAAACAAGCGTCTCCAAACACTTATCTGTATTTATCCTTACACAAACAAAGGCACTTTGGGCACTGATTGCCCGGACCATTACAGAATGATCAGGCAAACAATTAAGTTAAAACTTCTTAAAATGTAATACAGTATATTGATCGAATTTCTTACTGCTCTACAAATTATTTTGAGTCGTGACTGCTCTAAACCCGTACAGGGCCTTCCTGGCCGAGACTCCGACCGTCTTCTCAAGCCAAGGACATGACTGGTTGAGTTCCGAGAACTCCAAATCCAACAAAAACCCGCAAACCTATTTGCTAAAAATAGCCTGAGTCGCAGACACCCGCTTTATCGTCCCATCGGCCCGCCGCCCGGACATCGCCAGCAGCGCGGGTGTCTTCTCATCAGCCCTTGGTTCGACTTACTGATTCTGAATTTGGAATCGTTTATATAGAATCGAGACAGTATTTATACCCCGAGGGTTCACAAACCGTTATTCATTGAATGACCCATCCGGGCGACTCATTAAAACAATGAAACATTTGCTTAGCGTACTGAGCCTTTGTCCGATGGGTCATTTTAATTCGCAAATATTTGAGAGGTATATGAAGTGATTCATTAGGGCTGCCTTTTGTGTCATTTTCCTTTTCTTCTTGAGCCTCTTGGCCTGAACCGAAGAGAATCACTTTACGAATTAACCAACGTTTACATTTCATGGCCGCAAGTCGAACAAACGTCTTCCGATAGTAATAACTTACGGAAGTAAAGAACAACTAATTGCTGTTCAGGCTATAATGCTCTTAAGAAAGATAACCAGCGCAGGTTGTTTGGAATACGATTATGGACTGGAACCTTGAAGAAGTTCATATTCTTTGTTGTGATACTTCTTCTATTACAGGTCGTATCAGTGATACGTATCCTTTTGAACAGAAACCTAATAGATAAATGTTTGTCAAAAGTAAGAGCCCGTTTAAGCTTCGAGAATCGATGACATTTTCTTAGCGAATGTCTTTTCTTGGTCAAGTAATGTTTCCTTTCAAGCCAAAAATTTTCGACTTGGAGGTGGTAATGATGGAGCCAAAAGAGCGGTTAAATTAGTGCAAGACTTTCACGGTTTAATCTGGCTAAACTCAAAGAGGAACCAAATCAAGTTTTTATAACGATGCGTACAAGGCATGGAAGATATTTCCTAATTGTAAAAAGCAAACTTTGAAAAGAAAGCTTGTAAGTGATGTTTTTAATCTTAAATATCAAATAGAAATAAGTTTTGTCATTTCAGAGTTTTACTTATGAAATAAATAATAAGTTAATAAAATTTGCCGTACTAACTGCCGTATTAATCTGGGACTGCAGATCAGGAACGGTGAATAACGTATACTTCACTTCTTTTAACTTTTATTTCTATCTTATTAGTTTACTTTATCCACTTTGCCAGTTCTATAGATGTCCTTTATTCTTTATTTACGGCTCTTGCCCTCTTCAGCCTTTTCCCGGCTGGTTTCCCTAACTCCAAAATTCGTCCTCGCCTTACCGAGTCTACTTTACAACTGAGCCTTTTTCTTCAGCTGGCCTATCCCCAGCTGGTTCCCGATAACTCTGGTTCTTGATTCCGAACCTCTCTCTCGAGTCTCTTTCAGACTGACTCTTTTTTCAGCTATCCCCAGCTGGTTCCCGGCTAACTCTGGTTCTTGATTTGAACCTCTCTCGAGTCCTCTTTCAGACTGACTCTTTTCTTCCTTCTACTCCCCAGCTGGTTCCCCTGACTAACTCTGGTTCTTGATTCCGAACCTCTCTCTCTCAGTCCTCTTTCAGACTGACTCTTCTTGTTTGTCCCTATCCTGGATCAAGGCGTGATTATGACTCATTTTCCCCGCCCTGATGCCAGATAGTAATTAACTTATCTTTCTTTTCTTTAGTAAAAAAAGACGTCTATTGACGGTCACTTAAATCTCTGGCTGATGAAGGCCTATTATATCCTTCATCAGCGGTTATCCATATCCAGTCATGTAAACAACCTGTCACATAAAAACCTTATTTATGGTTGCCTCATGGCTGAATCAACGTCTTTGAACCGTTGAGGATAACCCAAACAAGCGTCTTCAAACACTTATCTATATTTACTTCAACATTAAAAGAAAGGGCACTTCGGGCACTGATTGCCCGGACCATTACATTAGTGCAAATTTTCATGCTCTATCTTTGGCAACAAGTAGGCTCGGTTTACCGTTATCCAATCGCAATAATATTTGTTATTTGGGTTATTAGGACCAAACAGAAAAAAATTTGGGGGCGAAAATTTGGTATCCACATCCTTAAAAAAATATTCGCCGTTACAATTTGGGACATCTTATACAAGCATATGAATATATATATATTTTTTAAATCCTTAAAAAAATATAATTTTAGGTTTGGCGTGGCCATCCCACCAAATTATACAGTTGCGAATATTAAAATATCCAACATATATGAGGCTGTGGAACTTTTTTCTGCTCTAAAGAAAACGTCACTTGCACCTTGGAAATTTTGCCCCGGTATAACAAAGAAAGATGTAACAATTCAAGAACTTTCCGCCATAATTCTCAGTAAT